>JAEIFP010002025.1:0-345267 GCA_018903935.1 Drosophila insularis
TCAAGCTTTGACTTACGTATTTAAGATACAGATTCATTTAGTCGGCTACAAGCTGATCTTAAAAACTTTCAATCCTGGTGCCAGTTTAATCTACTAAATCTTAACACTACCAAATGTAAGGTAATGACTTTTTTTCGTAACTCTCCTCAACTGGTCACTTATTTTCTAAACAATAGCCCTTTAGAACGTCTAAATAATATGAATGATTTGGACGTACTTATGGACCATAAGTTAAATTTTAACACCCATATTTCCACCACGGTCTCAAAGGCAATGAGTGTCCTGGGTTTCATTAAAAGATGGTCAAAAGAATTCGATGACTCCTATACAACTTCTTTTTACTTCGCTTGTCCGTCCTATTTTAGAGTATGGATCTTGCATTTGGTCACCTCAATATGAGTCGCACCAGATTAGACTTGAATCCGTACAAAAGCAGTTCTTGCTATTTGCTCTTCGTGGCTTAAGCTGGGATCGCAATGTCAATTTGCCTTCGTATTCTAGTAGACTCCTCTTGATTAACCTTCCTTCCCTAACTAACCGTAGAACTATGCTTGGTGTCATTTTCATGCACAAGCTCTCTAATTGGTGATATCGAATCGCCTGAGTTATTAGCTCAGGTAAATCTGTCGGTACCATGTAGACGAAGTAGACATCCTTTTAGGGTCCTCTGCTCTGATTACAACCTTCTATTCCCTGTAATCAGCTCAGAGTTTTCTATCAATATGCTTAAAACATATATCCTATTCCATTTAGTTAATAGATAACTATAGTATTATTTGTTTGTCTGTTTTTTCTCTTGTGTATTTGTCCACGCGATTTGTGCCGTGCGTTATACGGCTGCACCCCTCGGTCGGTCGGGTGGGAGGTGGGCAGTTATCTGCTTGGGGTCGCGCGTAACAGGCTTTGTCCTGGTGTCGTAGGGGGCCACTTTAACGTACTGCGCATAGTATCGTCAACGTCCGCTATACAATTCTTGAGAACCCATTTTGCTTAAACAAAAAAATTGGTCGTTTAGATTTGTTTTTAATTTAACAAAAATTTTGAAAATGTTTATGGTTTTACTAATCTATATATATTATTTCTACATCTGAGTCTGTTAAATCTATCGGTTCTGTACTCAATTCTGGTATGTTTATCAGCGCGATTGAGTCTTTGAAAAGTTCGTGGACCCATCCGGGCAGGTCTTTTCTTAAAGGAGTCTTAGCTAACAATCTAATATAAGCTACTTTTATGGATTTTTCCATAAGATCTACAATATTTTTTTTTAAATTTGTAGTTGTGGACTATCCAATACCTTATTTCCTTGTATTTTTGATTTGTTTCACCTGATTGTATCAGGAAATCAAGGAAAGGTAAATATTTTTGTAGCTTTTTTGTTTCTATTTTATCCATATTTTACACTAACTTTTTAGGCCTATTAATACGGATGTATTTATAAAAAAAATGGTATTTATATAAAAAATTTTATTATTAAAAAAAGTCATTTAGGCTTACTGCCTTGGTTCCTCCATTAGGTAGAAACGATATGTGCCTGCTGCATTTGAAAAACAGCATACATATGGTACTGTGAGGATGAAACTCATCTGTACCCTAGAGCATCCTTGAACTGGGAAATCTTCTCCCGTTATATTAAGGTAAGCTGACCTAATTTGTACCAAGTTTATTGAGATTTGTGGTGAATTCATTTGCTCATTTCTAAAAACCTCAATTAAATCTTGGACAATACTGGGATGCCTAGCGTTTATTTTTGCAAAATAATTATCAAGAGTGGCCCTTGTTTAAAAAAAAAAAAAACAAATTTTTTTTAATCTTTAATCGCGTGATTAAATTACAACCTTCTATTCCCTGTAATCAGCTCAGAGTTTTCTATCAATATGCTTAAAACATATATCCTATTCCATTTAGTTAATAGATAACTATAGTATTATTTGTTTGTCTGTTTTTTCTCTTGTGTATTTGTCCACGCGATTTGTGCCGTGCGTTATACGGCTGCACCCCTCGGTCGGTCGGGTGGGAGGTGGGCAGTTATCTGCTTGGGGTCGCGCGTAACAGGCTTTGTCCTGGTGTCGTAGGGGCCACTTTAACGTACTGCGCATAGTATCGTCAACGTCCGCTATACAATTCTTGAGAACCCATTTTGCTTAAAAAAAAAAATTGGTCGTTTAGATTTGTTTTTAATTTAACAAAAATTTTGAAAATGTTTATGGTTTTACTAATCTATATATATTATTTCTACATCTGAGTCTGTTAAATCTATCGGTTCTGTACTCAATTCTGGTATGTTTATCAGCGCGATTGAGTCCTTGAAAAGTTCGTGGACCCATCCGGGCAGGTCTTTTCTTAAAGGAGTCTTAGCTAACAATCTAATATAAGCTACTTTTATGGATTTTTCCATAAGATCTACAATATTTTTTTTTAAATTTGTAGTTGTGGACTATCCAATACCTTATTTCCTTGTATTTTTGATTTGTTTCACCTGATTGTATCAGGAAATCAAGGAAAGGTAAATATTTTTGTAGCTTTTTTGTTTCTATTTTATCCATATTTTACACTAACTTTTTAGGCCTATTAATACGGATGTATTTATAAAAAAAATGGTATTTATATAAAAAATTTTATTATTAAAAAAAAGTCATTTAGGCTTACTGCCTTGGTTCCTCCATTAGGTAGAAACGATATGTGCCTGCTGCATTTGAAAAACAGCATACATATGGTACTGTGAGGATGAAACTCATCTGTACCCTAGAGCATCCTTGAACTGGGAAATCTTCTCCCGTTATATTAAGGTAAGCTGACCTAATTTGTACCAAGTTTATTGAGATTTGTGGTGAATTCATTTGCTCATTTCTAAAAACCTCAATTAAATCTTGGACAATACTGGGATGCCTAGCGTTTATTTTTGCAAAATAATTATCAAGAGTGGCCATTGTTTAAAAAAAAAAAAACAAATTTTTTTTAATCTTTAATCGCGTGTGTGTATATGTATTTTTAGACCCTATCTAGGTCATTAGCTTGGCTTATGGCTCTTTTAGTTACACATTTATTGTGTAGAGCTTTTTTTGTTACACATTTATTGTGTAATAGGTAAGCCTTATATAATACATATGCGCACAATATTATGACAATTATTAATAGTAGTATGTTCCTTAATCTCATATCAGTATTTGATGATTCGCTTTTATTTATAACATTCGCAGTGGAGTCCACTGATTTTGTTTCTATTAACCCCATTGTGAGAGAGATATATCATCAAATTTACTTATGGTATTATCGAACATATGGAGGTTATTTTTAAATAATATAAACAATTTTTTTTTTTATAATTCTAATAATGACCTCACTGACTAATGGTCCTATATAAGACGATTTTAATTTAATAATATGAATAGGGGAAAGTGGGGCTAATCGGCGCATGGGGCAACCCGGCGCATTCGAATTATCTTGAAATATAATAGCACGATCCAAAAAGTGATAAGTGTCCTAAGATCGCATTTTGGTAGGCTATATTTGGATAATTAACTTAGGCGTATCCAATTCGTAGTATCCGAAATTTTTGGGATTATGTAATTTTTAACCTCAAAAATAAATTTTGGTTCGCCAAGAAAACGTTTCAAAAACATTGATTAAATTTTTAATTTTGATCGATGTTAACTAAAATAGGTTTCGAAATGAATTAACTTATGATGTGTAATTTGATTATTTTATATAAGTAACACAATTAAAAAATTTTTAGTTTTTAAAGCTAGAAGCTAGGGTGGGGCAAAATGGCGCATTTGGTGGTGGGGTAATATGGCGCGGTAATTTTATCAGCCAAATAACTAAAATCAAGAGAAAATAAATTTTTTCACTGTTATTGAAGATTGCATATAAGAAAATGAAAAAAATGGATGGAGCGATGCTTGAGCAGATAAAATCCAATTTGTTTCATTGTTTTTAGATGTTTTTCTTACTTGACATACATTTTTGTATTAACTTTGTTTCTAGGAACTGGGTTTCTACTTTTGGCTGAAAAAATTCATTATTTTGAACAAAAAGCATAAATAAATAAATAAACTACATTTTCTATTGGATTTTGCTAGCATTATTTTCTTAATTGTACTAAAAACCATTACAAACTTAAGTGCGCCACATTACCCCGCGATTTTTGAAATCGGCAATTTTGGATATGTTCGGATAAAACGTTATAACTTTTTAACGGTAAATCACATCCAAACGTATCATTTTCCAAAAGTAAGACAATGAATAAACCTTTCATTTAAGTGCTCATATGAGAGGATACGAGCTCCCGATCAGGATATATAAAGGATTAAAGAAAAATGCGCCGATTAGCCCCACTCTCCCCTACAGTTATCGAGTTTGTTTAAAATTTTTGCCATGGCCCCCGCAAATTAAATAAAACCGATTTTCTCAAACACTATAGCAACTAGAGACACAAAATTTGGTATGTAAAAATTTTGCCACGCCCCCTACTGCTCTCGCAAATTAAATAAAACCGATTTTCTCAAAAAGTATTCTACCTAGAGACACCATAGTTGGTATGTATATTTGCTTAGTAAATGCGCACATTTTTTATGTGTAAAGATTTTGCCACGCCCCTTTCCGTCCCCGTAATTTGAAAAAACTCGATTATTTCCCGTAATTTCTACCTTGTGCAAACCAAATTTAGCAGACTTAAATTTGATACTAATATCAAGCAAAACACAAAATTATTAAAATCGCACTAAAAATAGCCAAGTTATCCATATAAACGTTTTTCCATATAGCCGGAGTTGGCCGTTGGCTGGTGGGGGCGCTAGGGTGCTCGTATGCTTGAGTGAGCAAAATACTTAGATATGCTTGTTAAAAGCATGTGAACAAATTTTATTAAAAATACG
Source organism: Drosophila insularis (assembly GCA_018903935.1). Classification (NCBI taxonomy): domain Eukaryota; kingdom Metazoa; phylum Arthropoda; class Insecta; order Diptera; family Drosophilidae; genus Drosophila; species Drosophila insularis. The sequence goes on from JAEIFP010002025.1 coordinate 4,875, forward strand.
AAAATGGTGTACGGTATACATAAGTCCGGGAGACAAGTTTGAGGCTTTAAGGTGTAGCTTAGTATTATTAAGGTATTGCCGAAAGTTTGCCGATGCCACGGTAGTTAGAAATATCCGATTTGTTGTCCTTTATCTTGTGCAAAGCTGCACTGTTTTGGCCGTTTTATAACATGCCTTTTTTCATAAGGTTATATGGCAGCTATATAATATAGTCATCTAATTTTGATTTAATTTGGCTGATTCATTAATAAGAACACTGGACTGACATATAATAATTTTTATGGCAGCCGTGTAAAAAGTACCGAAGTTATTGATAAAAGTCACTGTTATCGACCGATGTATCGCGATGGTTCCAATGGGAGCTATATATATATATATGATATACTCTTCTAATCTTGATAAAATTGGGCGCTGTCATTAATAATAGCACTGGATTGACAAATATACATTTCTATCACAATCGCATAAATAAGTTAATCACAAAAGTTATTGTTTTTAACCGATCATTCTTATGGGAGCTATATGATATAGTCATCCGATTTTGATCAAATTTAGTACAGTCACTAACAGGTATACAACTACTGCATCAAGAGCATTCACTAAAGGTGAAAGCAACAAGAGTACTACAGAACAAGAGCTAGCAGCAATCCACTGGGCAATAACATATTTTCGAATTGGAATTTTATTCCAAAAAAACCCTTTTTTCTATATGGTACAATATACCGTGTAAAAAATAACAGGTCGTGAATTTAGTTTGTTAAGGGCGAAGCTCTTACACTAATTTTTCATAGCACCTAAGGGTATGCATAAAAGGTGGTCTTCGGTATTGTAGGCTTCGCCAGCTTTTTTCGCTTCATTTAGTTGGCAATGTAATTCCCAACTAGTTTTAGCGTTGAAGACATGGTATGGCTATTGCAATTCTGGAGTTCTTTAGCAAAGTCTGCTGATGATAGAACTTGGTAGTTCTTGAAATAGCTATACAGACAACCTGCTCACCTTTTTGTGTGTTGCCTTTGAAATAATCTTCTTTTGATAGATTGACCTCGAGCCGGCTAAGTTCGATTTAAATTTGAATAGGTCGTAATCTCTAACCAGATAACTTTTAAGTTAACTAAATTCTTGTTAGGAAATATGTATTTGCGTACAAAATTCAATTAATGAAAATCAAATTGGTACATTTTTTCTATAGAAAAGTACTAGTTCCATCAAGTTGGTATGGGAGCTTTAAGCAAAATCGGCCGCTGCTTGATTTTTTCTGTGCCGTTTTCGTAAAACACTAAATTTATCAGAAGAATAAAATTTTATCCGATTGCTTGAATGCATTTCGATTTAAAAATAATAAAAATTCATTTTAACAGTACTTTAATCTATTCAGATTTTGATAGAAGCGCAAAATTAAGCAAATGTTTAAGGAAAAGCAGCGAGAAATTAAATAGATTGCTCCGGCCCTCTGGCTTGGTTCTCCCATGGACTTCAAATAAATCCCTCGTTTTATTCAAAGTACATCTTTGCATAATTACAAAGAGTGTGCATTAAGAGTTCATATAAATGGCTCATCGTATTTCCGTACAATGTTTATGAGTGCAAATACTGTTGCCTAAAGATGGGCACACCAATATAAAGTTGCCAAATGCACATACTACAAGAGTTAATTCTATCGAAAATTTTTAAATTTTATTGCAGTCATTACTGTGTTTAAGAGGTTGTATCACTGTGTGAGGCGGATTTGTATCAACCAAAGCTATTTCATACCCGAGGAATGTTTTGGTTCGTTGATTGGGTAGAAGGCGAAATTCGAGAGAATCGCAAATATCACTGCAATCCACTTTGATAAAAATTTGATCAAAAAAATACAATTTTGCCATTCCCGCACATCTTTTGCAAATTTTAAATTTACAGAAATTGAGAACTTATCGGTATATGACATTAAAATTAGATTTATTAATTTTCAAAAAAAAATACGACGGACTGATTCAGTCTTTACGCCCCCAAACATATTTCGTGTACTTTGCCATCCACACAGAGAGCACGGGGAGAGTCGATCCGTGCTGCTTGCACCCTCATGATGTTGATTGCACCTTAAGAATCAAATGGAACGGGACAAGTTTTCGTATACTTCTAAAGCTTGGCCTGTTTTCGTGTCCGAGTCGATTTGAAATACAAATAGAGAGTAATTCCTTTCAAATTTAGACTAAATTACACACATTAATAGACACAGAGAATGGCGCGCACATATACAGGTACTTTTGACATTAAAAACATTAACAACAACGCTAGAAGATGGTTCTAAAACAGAACAAATACGGAGTTTTCTTCTGAAATGGTCTAAAGTTTGGTGTCTCAACAACAACGCGAGAAGATGGTTCGAAAACAGAACAAATACGGAGTTCCCGTCTGATATGGTCCAAAGAAAAAGCTTCACTTTCATTAAATAAAAGACGGAGAGAAATTGGAATATTATCTTAACTAATTCATGATTGCTTACCAGATTGACACCAGCTGACTACAGGAGACAATGCATGTTAGACACAGTGAAGTAAACGCAGAAATCTCGTAACAAAAATAAACATAAATTGATTCTCAACGCAGACAAAGGAAATGTAACAGTCGCGGTAAGTAAGAATTACTTAAGTTAAAGATTTCTAACCTATCACCAGACCAAAAACAATAAATTTGTAGAACATCTTTTGAAATGAAGCATATAGAATAACCACACAAACAAAGCGTAACAACCGAGACTTTATGAATTACCTAAAACACATAAGCTTGATACACCTCTTCCACAAATTTGCTGCATGATTTTTTTTTTTAAATTTAAAATTCATTTAAAAAAAAATTTCCAAAGATCCCATGTTTAATGTAAAAAATTCATTAGAATTTAAGCATAATATCAATAACACACAAGATGACAAAAACGAACGTCTGTTTATGGGAATTGTGCATTGTTGCACAATGTCAATAACACACAAATTGACAAATTGACAAAAAAGAACATCTTGTGTCATTTGACATCGCCTCGTTGTTGTTAGCCATAAGAGACATTCAATTACCAAGATACTTAAAAAACTGTTTATGGGCATTATGCATTGTTGCACATATCCGTGAGATATGCCAATCAAAACTACATACAATTAAAAGGATTACCAATGGTATCCCCTCCATCACCGATTGGCGATAATATAGTGGAGGATGTACTAAATACTATGAATCATACAAGGAACATATGTGGACATATCACAAGGACAAACAATTTACAATGGAATTAAAGGTTGTTTATGCACAAGGTAACACAGAGGCTAAACTCGTGGGAGGCGAGCTTTCACCTTTCGCTGCTCTTCCCACAACGTCATTCGCTATGCCCACACCCATAACTTGCCACGCCGCTATTAAAGCGGGACTTAGATGCAGCTTTTTTGTAATTAGTTTTTAGTAACGCAATATAAGTGAAGCGAATAAAACAGTGAAAAGAAATTTGTGTGCGATTTTCAATCGAAATAAGAAAGAGGAAAAGTTCACTTGGAGGCTGCCGCCTCCCAATGTGCTGGAGAGTAACGCAAGCGTGTTTTTTAATGCACTCCGCAAAAATTGAGTGTAAAAAAAAAGACCGCGTTTGCAAAAATTTGTGTAGGGCTCTCAGTCGCCTCAAAAACGCCTATTTACAATCATATTGCTATTAGAGCAATCTAATAAATAAATACTAAGTTGCAACAACAAAGTGCGTAATTTTTTACAAAAGCCATATCCACCAATTCGGTCCCAAGCTCTCTCTACAAGAACTAATTGTACAACAACATCGTGAGCGGCGACTCTCGGTCCAACGCAACAACGCGTACTTTTCGGTGGTGTCGCCGACCCCACTGAATGCTTACGTAAGCAAAAACACCAAAAGTGCCAGCCACTCAGCAATCAACAGCAACTTACCGTGGAGAGAGCAGTGTGCTTCTCCATCAATATCGATAACTGGGTCACCGATTGCACCGACCAGCACCGTCAGCTCGTTGAGAGCAACTACTGCAACGTCTGCCGAAGTATTGACCTGCCTCAAGCCGTTAACGACAAGTCGCCCAGAGTCAGCCACAATAGTAAGCCCAACGACTTCTGTCCAAACTGGAATGGATAGATATATTAAAATAACTAAGGGGAGGCTAAGCCCGCAAAAGAAAAAAAGTGGCAATACGCCGAAAATAACCAAACCAAATGAACGAGTAGCACTCCTTAGAGGGAATCGTTTTAAAATTCTTGTCGATCAGCAAGACGATCAAGCCGGCGCTGTAGATAAAGTTAAATCGGCTAGACCACCCAGCAGTAAAGGGCTCCAGGTTGTGTTAAAGCGGATTGAGCCATCCGTCCCTACTCAAGAAATAGCAGACGCGTTGGTCGAAAAAGGGTTTGCGGTCAAGTCCGTTGTCAATATCATCAACAGGAACAAAGTCGCACAGCCGCTCTTTAAAATCGAGCTCCAACCAGATGCAAAGCGGTCGAAGCCAAATGAAGTGCACCCGATCTACAACCTACAGCTTCTATTGCACAGAAGAATCACCTTAGAGGAGCCCCATAAGAGACACCAACCACCGCAGTGTAAAAATTGCCAGGAATACAAACACACCTCTAACAATTGCAATCTTAGGTCAGTGTGTGTTGGCTGCGGCGAACATCATAAAGATGGCGTTTGCACCAAGGACAGAAACAACGTCGCACTAAAACTATGCAGCAACTGTGGAGGGAACCACACGGCCAACTACAGAGGATGTCCTGTCTTCAAGGATCTGAAATCACACCTAAACGGGCTCAAACACCCAGCTGGATCAAAAATCACCTTCAACGCCTCCAAAACTACACCGCAGGTATTCTTCGCCAAGGCTGTTATATCATCTAACATGACTGCTACAGCCAGTCCTAGTGTATCCTTCGCTACTGTGCTCTGAACCGGACAGACGGAGCCCGTAAAAGAGACCCCGTCACTTCACCATCTACAGAATCCGCAACCTAGCGCACCAGCACTTGGCCAGCAAACTTCAAGTGGTTTAGAGGCCCTATTGATCTAACTCAATCCAAACATGACTACTTTTATGACGTTCATGCAAAACTGTATGCACGAACTGATGCAGAAGCAAAACCTGCTTATCCACAAGCTTATCAAGAATAAATAATGGCTTCCCTACGTCTATGTCTTTGGAATGTTAACGGGTTCTCCAAGCACAAAAATGAACTGCAACTATTCCTAGACTCAAGCGAAATCGACGTTTTGCTGATATCGGAAACACATTTAACATCAAAAAATAATTTTCAAATACCAAAATATACCTTCTACGCAACAAACCATCCAGACGGAAAAGCTCATGGCGGGACTGGTATCCTAATCAAAAACCGTATAAAACACTCGTTCCTCAACAGATTTGAAACACAGCACCTACAAGCAACTGCTATAACCGTCCAAACCAGCTGCGGCAACACTACACTGGTTGCCCTGTACTGCCCACCACGCTTCTCAATCTCTGAAAAGGAATTTACCGATTTCTTTAACACACTCGGAGATCGCTTCATTGCAGCAGGGGACTACACCGCCAAACATACGCACTGGGGATCTCGCCTGGTAAATCCTAAAGGCAAGCAGTTGTACAACACAATAGTCAACCCTCTCAATAAGATGGATTGCGTCTCACCGGGTAGGCCTACTTATTGGCCCACAGATCCACAGAAAGTGCCTGACTTGATTGATTTCGCAGTAACCAAGAGGATTCCACGTAATCGGATCACTGCGGATACACTGCTAGACTTAACTTCCGATCACTCTCCAGTGCTATTCACACTATTAACAAGACCTCAAGTACTGGAGCGCCCATATAGGCTTACAAACAACAAAACAAATTGGCTTAAATTTAAAATGTACATGAGTGCCCACATTGACTGTTCGCCGAAACTGGATGCTGCAGAGGACATTGATATGTGCGTCTCTGCACTTGAGTCGGTGATGGGAGCTGCAGCAAGAGTATCTACTCCACATGCCTCTTCTTACACTAAACCTGTTGAACCGGCCTACGAACCGGCGGATAGAACAATTAGTAACGGAAAAACGACGTCTTAGAAGAGAATGGCAGATTACTCGCTCACCAGCAGCAAAACTTCGCCTAAGGCATGCCAATCGCAACCTCTCCAAGGCGTTAAGACAAGAGGAAAGCTGGGCTCAAAGGAAATACATAGAAAAGCTCAGTCCAACCAGCACTAAACATCCTCTGTGGAAAGCCCACCCAACTTTAAGCGCTCCTACAGAGACAATTTCACCGATAAGGAGTCCAACCGGTGGATGGGCCTGCAGTGACGAAGATAGGGCATCCGTATTTGCCACACATCTTAAAATGTACTTCCCCCTTCAAGCACATTAACGGATAGTGAGTACTCGGAACTCCAATCGGATGAGATCACTGCAGTTATTAAAAACCATTTGAAGCCGAAAAAAGCCCCTGGCCATGACCTAATCACACCATAAATGATCTTAGAACTCCCTATCATCGCCATACAATATATCTGTAAACTGTTCAACGCTATAATAAAAATTGGCCACTTCCCAAGAACATGGAAAAAGTCCACTATCATCATGATTCCTAAAGTGGGAAAGGACAAAACCCAGCCATCATCCTATAGGCCAATTAGTTTGCTGCCATGTCTTTCGAAGCTTTTTGAAAAGGTCCTGCAGATCCGACTAAACTCATTACTGGCATCGGAGAACACAATCCCTTCACACCAGTTCGGCTTCCGCGAAAAACATGGTACAATTGAACAAGTCAATCGGAAAACATCCGAAATACGAACAGCATTCGAACTACAAGAATACTGTGCGGCTGTCTTTCTCGACGTTGCCCAGGCTTTCGATAGAGTTTGGCTGGAGGGTCTGATGTTCAAAATCCGGCAAAAACTGTTGTTGCTAATTCCCTTACGCGAACTAATAATAGGACTCGTCTTAAAAGAAATGACAGACCAACCCAATAACAAGTGATTAGGGCCGCCTGCAATATTCCCAGGATTTATCTCAAGTACTAGACTAAGAAAAATATCTCAAACTTGTTGTTAGGCTCTAATTTAAGAGTATATTCAACAAATATATATTAAACGTTAAAAAAAAAAAAAATTTCGTACCGTTTGTACATGTACAAAATTTTTGCTACCTTTGCGCAGCGTCGGTCTGAGTATCGAAGTTGAGACTTTGCTTTGCGACCATATGTTGTTTTGAAAATTTGACCGCATGAAATTGTTGGAAATGACAACTCTTCAGCATCTTCCTGGGAGCCATTCAACGGGCTCGTTTTCCAGTAAAGTTTCTTGACCACCGGGATTTAAATTGTCTTCTTCCTCGTTGTCTTCTGGTTCAGTGTCGATTTCCATTTGTTCGGTAAGGAGTTGGTCCACAATTGGGCGATCTCGGTCATCAGCAATAAATGGTACTTCCTCATTATTTGTGAGTTCGCCAAGCCAGTTTGGTACGCAGAAATACCATGCTTTTGGTATAGCTCCGTGCGTTCCAAAAATGTTAATGCAGCCATTACTTTTGCTGCTCGAACAGTCTCAGTCATGAAACTGTGTCTGAACTCTAGCTTCCGCTTTAGGAGTATTTGCACCACATGGGGGTTTTTTTTTTTCATTTATTTATTAAGATATAGAAGTATATACAAGAATAATAGGCAATTTTGGAAGAAGTTTGCGAGGGGAAGTAGATCGTGCGGTACTGCCAGCAAGGGTATTGCTTCACGTAGGCGTGCTTCCACCCGCTCAGGTTATTCGATCCAGCTGCTCCACTCTGCGGAGCTCGGTCATGGCGATGGCCGCGAACTCGCTGAATGCATCCCAGTTTTCCCTGCGACGAATAATCAGTGTAACCAAGTTGGATTCTGTGATTTGCTCCCCGAATTTCGGCTCTAGGTGTTCTCGCTCGATATCGAAGCGTCCTAATCTGAAGAGGACATGGTCAGCTATCTCGTCTTCTCCGTTGGCACACCATGCGCACTCTGGACTTGTTGCGTGTCTGAACCTATGTAGTTAACTACGGAAGCAGCCGTGACCGCTCAGAAGTTGTGTTGAGAAGAAATTGACTTCTCCAAGGGCCCTGGCCAACCAGTCTGTCAGGCTGGCGATTAGCCGATAGGTCCATCTGCCTTTTTGCGACATATCCAATATAGATTGCCACCTTGATATGCTTACGTCGCGCGCTTGTACCCATAGCAATTCTTTTTCGCTTGGCCCTATGTTTGGCTGTCTTAGTGCCCTGAAAAGTCTTTTGGATTCATCGGCCAGGATTCCGACTGGGATTGCGCTTGCTAGGACCATGGCTGCGATACCGGAATCTTACGAAATCCGCAGCAGACCCTTAGTGCGCTGATTCTATATATTGAGTCCAATTCTCGGGCGTATGATTTCATGGACATTGCTTAGCATAAAGCGTAAAGCATAGTTGCCTTGATTACTCCATGCCACAGCGCTTAGCGGCTCTGGCTTGGTCCTCTTATGTTGGACATTAAGCTGTTGACTAAGCATGTTATTCTGGCCTTTTTGGCCGTTGCTGAGAAGTGATCTTTAAAGTTGAGCCTTGTATCAATGAGTACCCGAAGGTACTTTATTGCCTTCTGCCTTATTGCCGTCCATCTGTCACCGTATATTGCATTACGTGCTATGCTCACCACTTTTTGGATTGCGTCGATAGTAGATCGACCCTTTCGGAAGCCAAATTGATTATCCGACAGTGCGCTGGCAGAGTGTGCCTTAGAAGGCATATAGGTCTGTATGCCAAGGATTTGCCGGCTTGCTTTCTTGGCTTCGGTAGCAGCACAAGATTTTGTTTCTTGTAGAGATCTGGGAAGAATCCGTCGCTAATGTTTTTGTTAAATACAGACGCGAATATTTCCGGGTGTTGGGACGCGGCAAGTTTTAGAGCTTCGTTGGGAATGCAATCGAGGCCTGGGGACGACCTGACTCTGGTTCGTGCAACAGCTGCCAGTATCTCCTGTACACCTATTGGAGGTATAGCTTCCACTTCCATTGGTGCAGCGGGACTATTGTTGTGTGGCTGGGGGGGGAAAAGTTCTCCTACTATGTGGTCCATGTCAGCGACAGAGTGGGGCTCTGTCCTTTGGTGAGTTTTTAGCCTCTTCATTACGATTTTGTACGGTCTACCCCATACATCGTTTTCCGCTTCTACAAGAAGGTCGTTAAAGCATCTCTTTTTACTACGGCGAATAGCCAGTTTGAGGTCCTTGCGCTTCTGCTCAAACTCTGTGCGGAGAGTTTCTGACTCGATTCCGTTGGTGTCTCCTTCTGGCTATATGACATTGCTTGCGAAGGTTGGCGATCTCATCATTCCACCAGTATGTTGGTATGTGTTCCCTTGGGCAGGTATTTTTCCGCGGCATGCTGGAATCGCACGCGTTACGCAGCCATTCGAGTAGTCCTTTTGCCGACGAGGCGGTGTGAACATTCTGTTCTAATGTGCTGGTGAAGCTTTGCATGTCCATACGTTTTGTGTTGTACCGTTGGGGTCTCGCTGTCGATCTGTCGTATCTACGCCTGCCCTCAATAGTGGAGAGAATTGCCTTGTGATCACTGGCCATGTAGACATCGCTCACTTCCCACCGTGCGTAAGGGCATTGTACATTGCTTACAAAAGTAAGGTCAATTGTCGAGCCGATATTGCCCCGTTGAAATGTGTATTCCTCGCCTGTGTTTAGAAGTGCCAGATCGAGTGTGGCAAAAGTTTCTAATAATATTTGGCCTCTAGCATTGGTTGATGCACTGCCCCATTCTGATGCCCAGGCGTTAAAATCTCCAGCAACAATTGCCGGCTTGTGGCTGCGAATCTGGTCTGCCAATTCGTCCATCACGGCGATCAACTATCCGAGGCTATAAGAGGGAGGCAGATAGCAGCTAAAGAACCAGTAATTGTGTAATTTGGCCCTCAAAAAACCATTGAAGGATTCTGGGAATTGTACTTGTGCTGGTGTAGACCCACACGACCAAATCGCAGACTTTCCAGAGTTGTTTTGGACCCATTGGGAAGACGATAAATTTCTATAGGGCTCGCTTATAATGGCAACGTCTGAGCGTAGGTGTCTGACCGTTTGGACTAGTAAGTCCTGCGCCGCCTCGCAGTGATTGAGATTTATTTGAAATAATCTAATCATGTCGAGCCGAAATCCCTCTTTTTGGTCCATGAACACATTTCTGGCTGCCTGCTATGTGGCTTATATTCTGCTTGCCACTGGCGCTACATAGACAGCATGAGGGGCTGTTGGCGCACTCACTTATTTTGTGGCCGCTTTCGCCGCACTTGAGACAGAGTCCCATTCTGTCGATTTTGCTTGTACATTTCGACGCAATATGGCCGTATTCTAGGCATTTGAGGCATCTTTTTGGTGCGTTATTGATCCTAATTGGGCAAACGTTCCAACGGACTTTTATTTGGCTCACTTTGAGGATTTCCTTGGCTGTCGTTGACTGTGGCCCGCTGGTAGCCTGAGTACATTGGGCGTATACTTTTTATTGCCAGAGGTTGTATCTGGTTCTGGCGTTCTGACCAAAACGCTGAAACAATGTCGTCTCTGGTCACCTCCTCGTCGAGATCCTTAATATCGAGTCTGATCTCCTCAGTTAGGGGTTTGGCCTCAAACTGGTTTCTAAGCGCCGCGCCAATGTCTGCGCTCATTTGCTGGAGCGCCTTTTGCAGTACGCCGTACCTTTCTAACGTTCGCTCCTATAGCTTTTAGATTCTCATCCTCGCTACGAGTCACCATTTTAAGCATTTCGCTGTAAGTTAGGCTGCCCTTGTTTGCTATTAGAATAGCGTCTGACCTGAGTCTTGGTAGTTTTTGCCTTGGTGCGGGCGTCCGTTTGGCCCTTCTGGCCGTGACTTGCTGCCAGTCTGCACTATTGTCTTCTGGCTTGTTGGTATCGGCGTGTTGGGGGCTGGTTACCCGGTCTTCATAGAGCTGAGGGGCTCCTCGCTTTTTCTTTGGCGGCGTCTTTCGTTGCGTTGCCGCGTCCTCTGGTGGGCGTTTAGGTGTGTCTCTGCGCTCTGGCTCTTCTGTTTGCTTGCCTAGGAGTATTGCCGCTGGCGAGGTTTGCGTATTCCTTTCCTGAACATTCCTGCCTTTTTGGAACATGCCCGCCAACGCTTTCTGGCAGAGCAACTCTTGAAGTTCTTTCAGCCTTACGATGGCTTGTTTTGTGCCCATATTAATATGTCGCACTGGCTTTTTGTTGTCGTCCCGCTTGTTAAATATGTAATCTAACTGCCATACTAGCACCCCAAGTTCGTCCAGATCGGCGATGCGAGAGATCACTGGGGGACTGAGAGCTAAAGACGATACGTCTGGTCTATTAAGCACTGCTTGTGCACACGCTAAGGGTGTTTTGGCCGCGTTGCCATATACTGGAGGAGGAGACATTCCGATCAACGGTCGTCGGCCAAATACGGCTTCCTCGCTCATATTACCCAATGGATCACTCTCTGACTGGGAATGCTGATCCAACGATGCCACAAATTTATCCATTGGTTCAGGAAACCCAATTCGGAGGTAAGATCCAAACACAAAATTGCGGTGATGGATTACATTTGCTACAATTTTGAATTTGAATCCAAATCCGGGCGGTTAGTCAGAGGCGCCACCTGCCGATTTTATGGCTAGGGGCTCCCCTTGTCTTTACAGTGCTTATGTGTACATACATATATGTACATGCTTAATTGCATATTTATATGAATATGTTTATATGTATATATTGATGTATGCAATTATATCTTAATGCGTATATGTTTAATTGTTTATACTTGCAACAAAGTGTTACAAGTTGAGCTCATTGCATTGAATGATTATTTGTATGAATATACTACACCTCCCCTTTTTAGAGAATAACGTAATATTATGGAGTTATTAATAATCATTAGATAATTAAGTAAAGGTAAAATAAGGGTAAGGTAAATGTGTATATTAGGGGGAAAAAAAAAAAATATCTATATATATATATATTCTTATTAAAATTTTTTTTTATGGTTTTTTTTTGTTTTGTTTTGTTATATATATTATTTTTTTTTGTGTTTTATTTGTTAATCCTTTTAAGTCTATCCCTATGAACTTTTTGTTCCCTATTTTTCCTATTCTTTGTAATTACATTATTATTTTTCTCTATACTAATGACCTCAAGCGGTCCTATATAAGAAGATTCTAATTTATGATCTGTTTCATTCTTGAGATAAACTTGGTCTCCTATTTCTATTTTAAAATCTAATACTTTGCTGTCATTTATTTCTTTTTGCTTAATTTAATTTTTTGCTAAAAGAATTCGAGCTCTCTTACACGCGTATTCTAATCTAAACATAACTTCTTTAGAATAGTCTTCTATATTATATATTGGATCTATAGTATTAACGCTATTAAATTGTGTTGGTAGGTTACTGTGTCTACCAAATACTAGTTCATATGGACAAAAATTATGTGTTACTGATGGTGTTGTGCTAAAACAATACACGAAATACTGCAACCATATGTCCCAATCAGTTTTATCTACTGAAATATATGAACGAATGTACTCATTGAACGTCCTATGACTTCTTTCAACGTTACCTAATGTCTGGTGGTGGTGTGCTGTAGACGTTATGTTGTCTATTTTTAAATACTTGCACAAGTCATTTATAATGGAATTTTTATATTCTGTTCCCATGTCCGTAATGAACGTCTTCATTGGACCGTACTTCAGAAAAAAAGATTCGACTATGGCTTTTGCCACAGTTGTTGCACTTTTGTTTGCAACAGGAATTGCTACTAAATACTTTGTCAGGTCACATATTAATGTGATTGCGTATTCATTCCCATTTTCCGAACGTGGTAGTGGACCAATTGTGTCCACTATCACTCTGTCAAAAGCATATTGTGGAGTTTTGGTTAAAATCATAGGTGATCGTGTATGTTTCGTCGTTTTCAACGTCAGGCATTTTGGACATTTATTAATGTACTTTAGTAATATCGTCTCTTTATTTTTGCAATTGTTTTATTCATGACTGTATGACCGCCTTGAATTGGATCTTCATGGAATGTAGACAATATAGCTTCTTTTTCTTCATCGTTTTGGATGAGGGTCACCGACTTGAGTAGCGCTACTCTTAAAAATTGTAAAATTTTATTGCCCATATTTTTGAAAGATTCTATTGAAATAGTTTCAAAGATCTTTTAGCTCGGTGCCACTTTGACTTGGCTGATACTAAGTATACCGGCTCCTTTTTCGCGCCTTTGAAAAAACTGACCTAAGTCGAGAATTCCATTGGTATACATATCGCAAATGTCAATTCTTGCTATAACTTTCTTGCCATGTTTGAATGTGGTCGAGGAATCAGTTATTCGCAAGGTCACTACTTTTCGTACTTCGTCATTTACAATAACGTCGTATACGTTGGGCTTGGAATCTTTTTCAAGATTTTGCCTTGGCAATAGTTCTTGTTTATTTTCTGCGCAGAAATTGTTTTGTCTACTTTGGTACCTGGTAGTGACTTTCAGGACTTTTTTGTTCATGTCAATTAGATCGGATATTGTTATCCTTGATAGGGCGTCTGCCACAAAGTTATCTTTACCCCTCAAATACTCTACTGTACAGTCATACTCTTCCAATTCTAGTCGCATGCGTGTTAATTTAGAACTAGGATTAACCATAGAAAATAAATATGTTAAAGGTCTGTGATCAGTTTTAACTGTAAAGTGTTTGCCATAAATATATGGTCGAAAATGTGTTATTGCCCAATGTATTGCTGCTAATTCTTGTTCTGTAGTACTCTTATTGCTTTCACCTTTAGTGAATTCTCGTGATGCATATGCAACTGGGAGTTGGAGCCCATCATAGTTTTGAGTTAAAACTGATCCACACGCGTGTTTGCTTGCATCCGTGATTATGCAAAATTCTTTGCTAAAATCTGGGTACTGTAATAAATTTGGTTCAACAAGTTTCTTTTTTAGATATTGGAATGCTTTTTCACACTCTGTTGTCCATTCAAATGGGACATTCTTTTTACATAATCTCGTTATGTGCCGTGAATATTCGGCGAAGTTTTTTTATAAAACGTCTATAGTAATTGCAAAATGTAATGAATCTTCTAGCGCTGTCTGCGTCCGTAGGGACTGGGTAATAATTGATGACGTCAAATTTTTTGTCATCTGGTAAGATTCCTTTATCTGTGCACCTAAAAATGTCACTTCGTGCATAAAAAATGAACATTTTTCTGGATGTAATTTGAGATTATTTTTTCTACAGAGTTTGAAAACATCTGTTAAATTTTTTATCATATGTTGTTCAGAACAACCAATAACGATTAAATCGTCCATATAAAGGAAAGCTTGCGAAGGCTCAAGGCTTGAGAATGCTATTGTCATCATTCTCTGAAACGAACTAGGCGCTATTTTTACCCAAATGGTAATCGCGTGAAGCCATATGAAGCATTGCTTGTTGAAAAGGACGTAATATATCTTGAGTTTTCCTCAAGTTCAATTTGATGGAAACCTTACATTAAGTCAACGCATGAAAAATATTTAGGCTCGAGCCCGGAAGAGCTTTCTTCGGGACTAATAAAAGTGGGCTATTATATGGTGATACAGACGGTTCAACAATATTTTGTTCAATTAACTTTCCAACTTGACGTTGGATTTCTTCTATTTGGCTATGCGGACATCGATAATTTTTTACATATACTGGTTCATCATCATTAAGTCTCAATTTTTGCTTATAAAAATTATTTGTTATTATGGTGCTGAATTCACATTGCTATAAGGATTATCTTCAGCAATGTAAACTTAGGTTTTCTCGCGATCCTAAGCAATTTTATAAATTTGTCAATGTTAAACGTAAGACATCAGTGCACCCGTCTTACCTGTCTTTCGAAAACAATAAAGCTGACAATGATCAGGCAATTGCCGATACGTTTGCTGATTTTTTCAAAACAACTTATTCCTGTTCGATTTATCAAGCAAATCCTCCTTATCCTCATCACTTGCAATCGTCTAATTGCATTTTAGACCCTGTGTATGATGAAAGTTCGGTTCTTAGCGTGCTTAGTTCCGTCAAACGAATATATGCACCTCGCCCTGATGGAATACCAGGCTGCGTATTAAGGTTTTGCGCAGAGGCCCTATGTAAGCCAATACTTAAATTGTTTATACTTTCCGTCACAAATTTCGCCTTCCTGGAAGGTATCATATATAATTCCTCTTCATAAAAAGGGGAAGAAGTCCGAAGCCTCCAATTACAGGGGTATTTCTAAATTGTCTGCCATACCCAAAGCATTTGAGAAAATAATAACATCTCAATTGCAGCATTTTTGTAGCTCAATCATTTCGTCATCCCAACATGGGTTTAAAAAACGTAGATCGACAACTACTAACCTATTAGAATTTACATCTCACTCAATCAAAGGATTCAAGACTGCCGTTAAAACTGACGTCATTTATACTAACTTCAGCATGGCCTTTGACTCTGTTAATCATACTCTGCTTTTATATAAGTTAAACGCACTTGGCATCCCCAGCCTCTTGCTAGATTGGATTCTTCAATATCTTTCTAATCGTACACAAAAGGTCCTTTTGAAGTCTTCATTTTCTAAGACCATTGAAATGACCTCTGGAGTACCTCAGGGTAGTCATTTGGGTCATTGCTATTCACTCTTTTTATAAATGATCTTCCATTGGTAGTGTCACATTCTCGGGTGCTTATGTACGCGGATGATGTCAAGCTTTACCTTAGTTTTAAATAAATATCGTCTTCTTGCCTACTTCAATCGGATCTTAATGATCTTCAGAGTTGGTGTGAAACCAACCTATTAAACCTTAACGGCTCTAAATGTAAAGTTATGTCTTTTTATAGATGCACTCCATTCTTAGCAACTTATTGTCTTAACGACACTGCCTTAGAACGGTGAGATATTATCAATGACTTAGGTGTTCTTATGGACCATAAATAAACTTTTAATCCTCATATTTCTGCTACAGTTAGTAAAGCTATGAATGTTCTTGGGTTTGTGAAACAATGGTCAAAAGAGTTTGACGATCCGTACACAATCAAAATTCTGTATACTTCTTTAAACCGTCCTATCTTAGAATACGGATCTTGCATATGGTCACCTCAATATGAGACGCACCAAAGCAAAATTGAATTTGTTCAAAAGCAATTTATGCTTTTTGCTCTTCGCGGTCTAAATTGGGATTTGCCATCATACTCCAGTAGGCTTCTTTTAATCAATCTTCTTTCTATAATTAATCGTCGAGTAATAGTTGGTGCTATCTTTATTCATAAACTTTTAATAGGTGAAATATGCGGCTGCGCCCCACGGTCGGACGGGCGGGAGGTGGACAGCGCTCTGCTTGGGCTCGCGCGAAACAGGCTATGTCCTGGTGTCATATGGGCCACTTGAACGTACTTCGCATTGTACGCGTTAACGTCCAGACAATATAAACCCATCTGGACTTACGGAGCCGTACTATGGGGAAATGCAAGTACCAGCAATGTCAACATTATACAAAGGGCGCAGTCGAAAATTTTAAGATCAATCACGTGGGCCCCGTGGTACATACGGAACGACAACATTCAAAATGATCTAAATAAAATCTGAAATAGGTAGTCAACAACTAAAATATTCTCCGAAACTGGATGCACACCCAAATGTTCTTGCCAATTCCCTTAGGCGAACTAATAATAAAACTCGTCTTAAAAGAAATGACAGACCAACCCAATAACAAGTGATTGGGGTCGCCTGCAATATCCCCAGGACTTATGTTAAGTACTAGACTAAGAAAAATATCTCAAACTTGTTTTTAGGCTCTAATTTAAGAGTAGATTCAACAAGTATATTAAATGTTAAAAAAAAAATTTCATTAGTTGGTTCATTAGGTCGATTATTTTTACAGTTTTCATTTTTATTGGCTTGATGATTTTTCAGCTATCACTTTTGTTAGTTCCATAATTTTCTCTTATAAATTCGATATTACCACTTCTTAAAAAAATCTTTGCCTGGCATAGGTCTTATGGCTAATCGCCTTGATTTTAACAGTGTCTCTAAATGTCTGTTTGACGTTATGCTGCAGTATTCCAGTTGCTTCATCTGTTACTTTGTAGTGACCGGATTTTCTCTCTAAAATATTTAACTTTCAAACGCATATTTTTTTGTTTTTTTAAATCACCCGCGGTTATACAAACATAAAATCAAAGGACGGTCACTCTGTTAAGATCATGGTCAACTTAATGGCAGGGTTAAGTTTTAGCTTTGAGTACAGTTAACTGATTCATGCGCATCGTCCAATGAAAAGACGCCACATCGCAACGTTTGGGAAATGACCCGTTAGAAAGCTCTGTTCGCGAATTTTAAGAGATAAGTTACACAATATATTTTGTTCTTGTTAAGAAATTTCAAATCGTTATACCACGTGTTTAAAAATAAAATCGTTACCAGGCTATCTAGCCAATACTTGTAAAGGTTCTAGAAATAGTGGTACAGTGCCCGCTACAGCCTTTAAGTTCGTCGATTCAAAGCGAGAGTTTAAAGGTGATATTACATATTTGAGTGAGGTTATAATTCTCAGACCCGGTAAACTAAAACTTTGTTTCACAGCCCCGGCGGAACGAGAAATCGAATATCCATTACTAGCGCTGAGAGAGCCTAGGCCTCGGAATTTCGTGGCTGGAGTTGCCTCATCTGAGGGGGAAAAACGCCATTAGGTTCACATACAGTGACTTCAGGCGCTGAAGGAGAAACAGAGAAAAGAAAAAGAAAAACCCCTAAAAGCTATACACAGCGTCTTGAAAGGGAACTGCCTAGACTGCTGAAAATTAGTCGTTGTCATATAGTCACATAAATACCCTACCTCGCACATGTCGCTCATAGACCACACAAAAAAATGTAAAAACCGTCTGAATAGTAACCCAATGTGTTTAAAGACCTTGTTAAATTGAGTCCGCCTTTCATAAAATCTATACCATTTGCACATTTGTCATTTTTTTTTTTAAATAAATTATTAACCACCGTGCGTTAAGCAACGGACGTGTATAGGACAATATAAATTTAATTCATTTTCTCTCATTATGAGCCTTTAAACTTTTTATTTATGGTATTTAATTAATCTCTAGTTAAGAATCCTACTTTAATTGTTTGTTCTAATGGAGCGATATGCGTAAGGTAACCTATGGAGTATATTTCATTGTCATTTATATAATTAATCTAAAACTTTTTTAAAAAACCACACCACAGCAAATTCGACGTCATCTTGGGCTCAACGATTACAATGAGAAACTGTTAAGTATACCAAAGTCGTGAGTAATGAGTTAATCCTTTAACAAAATAATTATATAAAAAGCCTAGATCGCTATATATATATATATATGAAATAACCCTATACGCTTTACCGTAACACAACCGTTTTCTTCTCTAATATTTAAGATATTAGTAATTTAAGTCACTTTTGGATTTGAAAGTAATGAAGTCAAAAATATTAAATTTTACCAAGCTTGTTAGGAAATAAGTAAAGAAACCCGAAAATTATGTTTGAAACAGAAATAATGATTTGAGTTACTGTAATATGGTCTGCCAAGTATCCTTGCTGAACTGTCATAAGATGTCATAAAAGAAATAAAACTACATTGTTTTGGGACAACCTTTGAATTAGAACAGTTGTCATGGTCGGGTGGGTAAAGAAGAGGGACTCATCACATCTAAGTTCTCTCACATTTTTATTTAGATCCAGGTTTGTCTTCTTTCTTTAGGTTGTGGTGAATTTGCACCTCAGCAATAGTAATAATAGTAGCATTATCTTTAACTTTTAGTAGTTAGTTTAGTTTTCATAACGCGCATTAAATTTATTAATGATAGTGAGTGTGAAAAGGGGAGAAAGAACCCCGAACATTCCGACGAGCTAGACCCGAGCATAGCAAGAATGCGCACCCTCGATCCTGATCACGCTGGTGGTTTTACCATTTTGTCAATTCAACAACTAATGAGCAGAACGAAGCACCACTTTTCGGAAGATTCTGCTGATGTTAAAGACTTATCCACAACCTTAGCTTAACTAGGTTGAGCGAGAATTAAAAACCAAAACCCATTCTGGTCACTATGTATATTAATAATTTGCGCCCAAACGTGGGGCACGACCAACAAATCCATAAGCAAACCCCTTTTCAAACATTTGAGGAAGATTCTCAAATGATGGGTCGTCCCACCAAGCTCGAATAGTCCATCCATATTTACAATTTTTAGGAACAACTAAAGTTCCATTTGATTACAAGTTATTGTGCAAATTCTAGAAAGTATTTTGGTATCGCGCACGAGTACAATCTTTGGAAATGCGAATGCAATTCCGAATTGAGGATTGGTGGACCAAGTGAGTTTCGTGATAGCCTAGTGTGATATACGCCAAGACCGGGTTCCTTTTATAAAAATAATAATCATAGATGAACACGTCAGTGTGCATGCATAGTTGTTTTCAGTATGATTCTTTATTCCAAATTATTCTTTTGCTTAAGCTAAGTTTACATATATATATTCTTATGCTGCGACTTATGCGACAGCCACAAAAGAGAGGGAGAGTGTCAGAACATACATACATATTGTTGGAGCGCATGCATCAAAGTGCTTGGTCAGCGGTCACACGCTGGCCTGGCTCTAGCTCATATTACGCTTGTGCATACAGTGCTTGTGTTTTTTTTTGTTTTTTAATTCATTTATTAAGAAATAGAAATAGAAGTATGTACAAGAAGAATCTCTTCTTCTTCAGTTTGGAAAAAAGTTTGCGAGGGGAAGTAGCTCGTGTGGCCACCTTGCCGAATTAAATGCATTTTTGACATCTAAAGTGGCTATGATGCAATATTTCTTTGCACCTCCTTTCCATCGGTCACCGGCTATTGCATTACGTGCTATGCTCACCACTTTTTGGATTGCGTCGATAGTAGATCGCCCCTTTCGGAACCCAAATTGATTTTCTGACAGTGCGCTGGCAGAATGTAGTGCCTCATTTAGTCTATCCGCTAGGATTTTTTCAAGCACTTTGCCTGTCGTGTCCAGAAGGCATATAGGTCTGTATGCCAAGGATTTGCCGGCTTGCTTTCTTGGCTTTGGTAGCACCACAAGCTTTTGCCTCTTGTAGAGATCAGGGAAGACTCCGTCGCTGATGCTTTTGTTGAATACAGCCGCGAATATTTCCGGGTGTTGGAATGCCGCAAGTTTTAGAGCTACGTTGGGAATGCAATCGAGGCCCGGGGATGACCTGACTCTGATTCGTGCAACGGATACCAGTATCTCCCGTACACCTATTGGAGGTATAGTTTCCACATCTATTGGTTCAGCTTGACTATTGTTGGGTGGCGGGGGGGAAAAGTTCTCCTATTATGTAGTCCATGTCAGCAACTGAGTCTCTCTGTCCTTTGATGAGTTTTGAGCCCCTTTATTACGATTTTGTACGGTCTGCCCCATACATCGTTTTCCCATTTTACAAGGTCATTAAAACGTCTCCTTTTCCCACGGCGAATCGCCAGTTTAGATCCCTGCGCTTCTGCTCAAACTCTGTGCGGAGAGTTTCTGAATCATCGCTGACTCGATTCCGTTGGAGTCTCATTTTGGCTATATGACATTGCTTGCGAAGTTTGATGATTTCATCTTTCCACCAGTATGTCGGTATCTGTTCCCTTGGGCAGGTATTTTTTCGCAGCATGCTGGATTCGGACGCGTTACGCATACATTCGAGTAGTCCTCTTGCCGACGAGGCGGTATTAGCATTCTGTACTAATTTGCTGGTGATGTTTTGAATGTCCATACGTTTTGTGTTGTACCGTTGGAGTCTCGCTGATGGTGTGTCGTATCTTCGCCGGCCCTCTATAGTGCAGAGAATTGACTTGTGATCACTGGTCATGTAGACATCGCTCACTTCCCACCGTGCGTAAGAGCAGAACGCATTGCTTACAAAAGTAAGGTCAATCGTCGATCCGCTATTTACCCGTTGAAATGTGTATTCCTCGCCTGTGTTTATAAGTACCAGATCGAATGTGGCAAAAGCTTCTAATAGTGTTTGGCCTCTTGCATTGGTGGATGCACTACCCCATTCTGATGCCCAGGCGTTAAAATTTCCGGCAACAATTGCCAGCCTATGGCTGCGAATCTGGTCTGCCAATTCGTCCATCACGGCGATCAACTATCCGAGGCTATAAGAGGGAGGGAGATAGCAGCTGAAGAACCAAAAATTGTACAATTTGGCCCTCACAAAACCATTGAAAGACTTTGGGGATTGTACTTGTGTCGGTGTAGACCCGCACGACTAAATCGCAGACTTTCCAGAGTTGTTTTGGACCCATTGGGAAGACAAAAAATTTCTGAGCGTAGGTCTCTGACGGTTTGGACTAGCAAGTCCTGCGCCGCCTCGCAGTGATTGAGGTTTTTTTTTGGATTAATCTCATCATGGCGAGACGAAATCTCTCTTTTTGGACCATGAACACAATTCTGGCTGCCTACTATGTGGTCTATGTTCTGCTCGGCGCAGGCGATGCATGGGCAGCATGAGAAGCTGTTGACGCACTCACTTATTTTGTTGCCGTGAAGGGGCGGAAGGATCCAAATAAAAATACAAATAGTTGCCGGGTGCCAATTTCTTCTGGTCGGTGAGCTGGTAAATAATTAAAAACACGCGGGAACTTCGTTTAAAACTATTATTTTTATTTACAGTACAATCTCACACACGAAAAGTTTCGGTTAAAGGTAAACTGGATGTTAATAGCAAGTGGAAAAAAAGTGCGGGTATTCGGGGGAAAATCTCGTACTAGATTAACCATGACGATTAACAGGAGAACCCTTCGTCACTCTCCTCAGTATGACCGAATTCCGTTTTGGGAAAAAACCCTACCCCTCACTCTCTGCTGTTCACCCGGTGGCGTGAACATACCGCCCCCCTTGCAACAAGTTGCAATTGCCTCGCTGGACATGTCTAAGGATGGGGGATGGCAGCGTTCTGGATCGCCAAGACACGGGTGGAGATGGAGGGGGAACTTTGGATGCAGAAAGATGTCCGAATGAAAGGCGGGTGCCTTTCGGGTCTTTGCTCTTTGGGTTGGATGTACGCGACTGAGCTGTCGATGTGCAAGAGCGTGTGGTGTTGCTTGACACATCGATGGCATCCTGCTGTGCTCCTGCAGGAACCATTGGAATGCTCATGAGCCAAACAGTTCGGGCAGTATCCGTTGCTCAAGACTACCCGTAGCCTGTCGTCAGCTCGTAGTCCTCGAAACTGTCGGTACAGACGGCGCGCATGTGCCCCTTGACAAACGCGGCACCTGAAGCTGCAGTATATTCATACAAATAATCATTCAATGCAATGAGCTCAACTTGTAACACTTTGTTGCAAGTATAAACAATTAAACGCATTAAAATATAATTGTGCACTTGAATATGTTTATATGTATACATTGATGTATGCACATAAACATATTCACATAAATATGCAACTAAGTATGAACATATATGTATGTGCATTTGTATATGCACATACATATATTCACATAAGCACTGTATGCACAAGTGTAATATGAGCTAGAGCCAGGCCAGCGTGTGACCACTGACCAAGCACTTTGATGCATGCGCTCCAACAGTATGTATGTATGTACTGACACTCTCCCTCTCTTTTGTAGCTGTCGCATAAGTCGCAGCATAAGAATATATATGTAAACATAGGCTAAGCAAAAGAATATTTTCCGAATAAAAATCAATTGGAATATTACCACAAAGCAACACTGACGTGTTCGACTACTCAACTTATTATCCAAGTGGAACCCAAGGACTCTGCAAGGAGAAACTATTCTCTAATGGAATTATATTTATACAAGTATATAATTAGGGGAAAGTGGGGCTAATCGGCGCATGGGGCAACCCGGCGCAGTCGAATTATCTTGAAATATAATAGCACGATCCAAAAAGTGATAAGTGTCCTAAGATCGCATTTTGGTAGGCTATATTTAGATAATAAACTTAGACATATCCAATTCGTAGTATCCGAAATTTTTGGGATTATGTAATTTTTAACCTCAAAAATAAATTTTGGTTCGCCAAGAAAACGTTTCAAAAACATTGATTAAATTTTTAATTTTGATCGATGTTAACTAAAATAGGTTCCGAAATGAATAAACTTATGATGTGTAATTCGATTATTTTATATAAGTAACACAATTTAAAAATTTTTAGTTTTTAAAGCTAGAAGCTAGGGTGGGGCAAAATGGCGCATTTGGTGGTGGGGTAATATGGCGCGGTAATTTTATCAGCCAAATAACTAAAATCAAGAGAAAATAAATTTTTTTACTGTTATTGAAGATTGCTTGATATCGAGCCGTGGAGAGAAAAGCGAAATAAAACTCTCATCAACTCCTCAACAATTCCAACTCAACTCATTCCAATTTCAACTGCCGCCGTGTGCAGACGTGTTTTTTAATGCACTCCGCAAAAATTGAGTGTAATAAAAAAAAAAAAAAAGTCTGCGTTTGCAAAAAGTTGTGTAGGGCTCTCAGTCACCTCAGAGACGCCTATTTACAATCATATTGCTATTAGATTGCTCTAATAGCAATAAATACTAAGTTGCAACAACAAAGTGCGTAATTTTTACAAAAGCCATGTCCACCAATTCGGGCCCAAGCTCTCTCAATCCCCACCAGCAACAGCTACAAGAACTAATTGTACAACAACAACGTGAGCGTCGACTCTCGGTCCAACGCAACAACGCGTACTTTTCGGTGGTGTCGCCGACCCCACCGAATGCTAACGTAAGCAATAACACCGAAAGTGCCAGCCACTCAGCAATTAACAGCAACCTACCGTGGAGAGAGCAGTGTGCTTCTCCATAAATATCGATAACTGGGTCACCGATTGCACCAAGCAGCACCGTCAGCTCGTTGACAGCAACTACTGCAACGTCTGCCGAAGTATTGACCTGCCTCAAGCCGTCAACGACAAGTCGCCCAGAGTCAGCCACAATAGTAAACCCAACGACTTCTGTCCAAACTGGAATGGACAGATATATTAAAATAACTAAGCGGAAGCTAAGCCCGCAAAAGAAAAAAAGTGGCAATACGCCGAAAATAACCAAACCAAATGAACGAGTAGCACCCCTTAGCGGGAATCGTTTTAAAATTCTTGCCGATCAGCAAGACGATCAAGCCGGCGCTGTAGATAAAGTTAAATCGGCTAGACCACCCCCTTTATACATCCGTGGAGCCAACTGCAGCGCCCTGATTTCGAAGCTAGTAGAAACAGTAGGGGCAAATAACTTTGTTGTAACCCCTCTCAATAGGGGTAACATTAAAGAAATTAAATGTCAAGCCCAAACTGAGGACAATTTCCGCATCATCGAAAAGTACCTCCGTAATGCTAACATCAACTTCTATACCTACCAACTAAAAAGCAGTAAAGGGCTCCAGGTTGTGTTAAAGGGGATTGAGCCATCGGTCCCTACTCAAGAAATAGCAGACGCGTTGGTCGAAAAAGGGTTTGCGGTCAAGTCCGTTGTCAACATCATCAACAGGAATAAAGTCGCACAACCGCTCTTTAAAATCGAGCTCCAACCAGATGCAAAGCGGTCGAAGCCAAATGAAGTGCACCCGATCTACAACCTACAGCTTCTACTGCACAGAAGAATCACCGTAGAGGAGCCCCATAAGAGACGCCAACCACCGCAGTGTAAAAACTGCCAGGAATACAACCACACCTCTAACAATTGCAATCTTAGGTCAGTGTGTGTTGGCTGCGGCGAACATCATGAAGGTGGAATTTGTACCAAGGACAGAAACAACGTCGCACTAAGACTATGCAGCAACTGTGGAGGGAACCACACGGCCAACTACAGAGGATGTCCTGTCTTTAAGGATCTTAAATCACACCTAAACGGGCGCAAACCCCCAGCCGGACCAAAAATCATCTTCAACGCCTCCAAAACTACACCGGAGGTTTTTCTTCGCCAAGGCTGTTAGATCATCCAACATGACTGCTACAACCAGTCCTAGTGTATCCTTCGCTAGTGTGCTCCGAACTGGACAGACGGAGCCCGCGAAAGAGACCCCGTCACTCCGCCATCTACAGAATCCGCAACCTAACGCACCAGAGCTTGGCCAGCAAATTCCAAGTGGTCTAGAGGCCCTATTGATCTCACTCAATCAAAACATGACCACTTTTATGACGTTCATGCAAAACTGTATGCACGAACTAATGCGGAATCAAAACCTGCTTATCCAGAAGCTTATCGAGAATAAATAATGGCTTCCCTACGTCTATGTCTTTGGAATGCTAACGGCATCTCCAAGCACAAAAATGAACTGCAACTATTCCTAGACTCAAGTGAAATCGACGTTTTGCTGATTTCGGAAACACATTTAACATCAAAAAATAATTTTCAAATACCAAAATATACCTTCTACGCAACAAACCATCCAGACGGAAAAGCTCATGGCGGGACCGGTATCCTAATCAATAACCGTATAAAACACTCGTTCCTCAACAGATTTGAAACACAGCACCTACAAGCAACTGCTATAACCGTCCAAACCAGCTGCGGCAACACTACATTGGTCGCCCTGTACTGCCCACCACGCTTCTCAATCTCTGAAAAGGAATTTACCGATTTCTTTAACACACTCGGAGATCGCTTCATTGCAGCAGGGGACTATAACGCCAAACATACGCACTGGGGATCTCGCTTGGTAAATCCTAATGGCAAGCAGTTGTACAACACAATAGTCAACCCTCTCAATAAGATGGATTGCGTCTCACCGGGTAGGCCTACTTACTGGCCCACAGATCCACAGAAAGTGCCTGACTTGATTGATTTCGCAGTAACCAAGAGGATTCCACGTAATCGGATCACTGCGGAAACACTACTAGATTTAACTTCCGATCACTCTCCAGTGCTATTCACATTATTAACAAGACCTCAAGTACTTGATCGCCCATATAGGCTTACAAACAACAAAACAAATTGGCTTAAATTTAAAATGTACATGAGTGCCCACATTGACTGTTCGCCGAAACTGGATGCTGCAGAGGACATTGATATGTGCGTCTCTGCACTTGAGTCGATGATGGGAGCTGCAGCAAGAGTATCTACCCCACATGCCTCTTCTTACACCAAACCTGTTGACAGGCCTACGAACCGGCGGATAGAACAATTAGTAACGGAAAAACGACGTCTAAGAAGAGAATGGCAGATTACTCGATCACCAGCAGCAAAACTTCGCCTAAGGCAAGCTAATCGCAACCTCTCCAAGGCGTTAAGACAAGAGGAAAAATGGGCTCAAAGGAAATACATAGAAAAGCTCAGTCCAACCAGCACTAAACATCCTCTGTGGAAAGCCCACCCAACTTTAAGCGCTCCTACAGAGACAATTTCACCGATAAGGAGTCCAACCGGTGGATGGGCCCGCAGTGACGAAGAGAGGGCAAACGTATTTGCCACACATCTTAAAATGGTTTTCCAGCCAAATCCAACATCAAACTCATCTGTACTTCCCCCTTCGAACACATTAACGGATAGTGAGTACTCGGAACTCCAATCGGACGAGATCACTGCAGTTATTAAAAACCACATAAAGCCGAAAAAAGCCCCTGGCCATGACCTAGTCACACCGAAAATGATCCTAGAACTCCCTATCATTGCAATACAATATATCTGCAAACTGTTCAACGCTATAATAAAAATTGGCTACTTCCCAAGAACATGGAAAAAGTCCACTATCATCATGATTCCTAAAGTGGGAAAGGACAAAACCCAGCCATCATCCTATAGGCCAATTAGTTTGCTGCCATGTCTTTCGAAGCTTTTCGAAAAGGTCCTGCAGATCCGCCTAAACTCATTTCTGGCATCGGAGAACACAATCCCTTCACACCAGTTTGGCTTCCGCGAAAAACATGGTACAATTGAACAAGTCAATCGCATAACATCCGAAATACGAACAGCATTCGAACTAAAAGAATACTGTGCGGCTGTCTTTCTCGACGTTGCCCAGGCTTTCGATAGAGTTTGGCTGGAGGGTCTGATGTTCAAAATCCGGCAAAAACTGCCACAGTACACACACAAACTCATGGAATCTTACCTTTACAATAGGAAATTCGCTGTAAGATGTAATGGCTCCGTCTCCGCTGATTTTGAAATCAAAGCTGGTGTACCGCAAGGCAGTGTACTCGGGCCATTGCTCTACCTGCTGTACACTGCAGACTTACCAACGAGTTTAGGACTTACAACGTCCACTTTTGCCGATGACACGGCAATCCTTAGCAGATCCAAATGCCCAATACAAGCCTCTGCAAAACTAGAGGAACACCTTAAGGTGGTAGAGGAATGGCTAGCAACCTGGCGTATCCGGGTCAACGAGCAGAAATGCAAACATGTTACATTTACGCTTAACAGAAGAAACTGTCCAGCTCTAATGCTAAACAACGTACCAGTTCCTCAAGCCGTGGATGTCACTTACCTGGGCATCCACCTAGACAGAAGACTAACTTGGCGCAAGCACATCGAAGCAAAAAAGTCACAGCTTAAACTGAAATCGAGTAGCCTACATTGGATCATCAATGCTCGGTCCCCTCTACGTCTGGAGTATAAAGTCCTCCTATACAACTCCGTACTGAAACCCATCTGGACTTACGGAGCCGTACTATGGGGAAATGCAAGTACCAGCAATGTCGATATTATACAAAGAGCGCAGTCGAAGATTTTAAGATCAATAACGGGGGCCCCGTGGTATATACGAAACGACAACATTCAAAATGATCTAAATATACCTAGCGTAAAATCTGAAATAGGTACTCAACAACTAAAGTATTCTGCGAAACTGAATGCACACCCAAATGTTCTTGCCAATTCCCTTACGCGAACTAATAATAGAACTCGTCTTAAAAGAAATGACAGACCAACCCAATAACAAGTGATTAGGGCCGCCTGCAATATCCCCAGGATTTATCTTAAGTACTAGTCTAAGAAAAATATCTCAAACTTGTTGTTAGGCTCTAATTTAAGAGTAGATTCAACAAATATATATTAAACGTTAAAAAAAAAAAAAAAAAATTGAAGATTGCATATAAGAAAATGAAAAAATGGATGGAGCGATGCTTGAGCAGATAAAATCCAATTTGTTTCATAGTTTTTAGATGTTTTTCTTACTTGACATACATTTTTGTATTAACTTTGTTTCTAGAAACTGGGTTTCTACTTTTGGCTGAAAAAATTCATTATTTTGAACAAAAAGCATAAATAAATAAATAAACTACATTTTCTATTGGATTTTGCTAGCATTATTTTCTTAATTGTACTAAAAACCATTACAAACTTAAGTGCGCCACATTACCCCGCGATTTTTGAAATCGGCAATTTTGGATATGTTCGGATAAAACGTTATAACTTTTTAACGGTAAATCACATCCAAACGTATAATTTTCCAAAAGTAAGACAATGAATAAACCTTTCATTTAAGTGCTCATATGAGAGGATACGAGCTCCCGATCAGGATATATAAAGGATTAAAGAAAAATGCGCCGATTAGCCCCACTCTCCCCTACTTGCTATAATTATTTTGCATTGAAGAGAAACTTGAAGCTGCTAACCAACAACAAAAAAAAAGCGTTTCCTTTTTGACTATGCAAATATTATTCAGCAAAACACGAAATACGAATGAACAACAGTGAAGATATTCCCTTCGCGGATTCTGCTCCTATCGAGCAAATTCTCCGACGCTAGAAGAAGTGTTAGAGCTGTATCGGACCCGCAACACAAAATCTACAAAGCCAAAGAAGACTAAAAGAGTAGGCCAAGTACGTAAGCTACTCCAGCAGAAGGGCTGAAAGTAGACTTACTGGCCACTCTGAAGACGCAGGAAGACCGACAACGCTGCATAGAGCGTATTGACATCCTAAAAGCTGAACTTCGCCAAAGAGCGAAGAAACGCAAGGGGGCCGAAGAAATGTGCAAGCCTTAACTTGCCTTTAATTTAATAATTCTAATTAAAAGCTGAATAGCAAGTTAAAGCACGAAAGTGCAACTTGCGAACTACTAACTTTCCGCTAGGCTATTACTAACAATGTGGTTGGAGAATTTTTTTTTTAGAGTAATTTCTAAACAACAAACGACATGTATACTTGAATTGTGAGCCAAGCACATACTCTATAATTTTTCCACGTCTCTGGCTCGCTGTGCAAGACACAGTTGAGATAAACTTTTTTTTCTTTTGTTTTGTTCTCAAAAAAGAAATTTTTTTTTAAATAAAAAAAAAAACATCCTTAAATATACATGAATCCATAACAATTTTTTTTATACCCTTGCAGAGGGTAATAAAATTGGTCAGATGTTTGTAACGCACAGAAGGGGACGTTTCCGACCCTATAAAGTATATATATTCTTGATCAGCATGAGAAGCTGAGTTGATATAGCCATGTCCATCTGTCCGTCTGTCCGTCTGACCGTCTGTCCGTCTGTCCGTCCGTCTTTGCGTATGCGTTTTACTCAGCCATCTTAAGAGCTATCGGGCTGAAATTTTTTTGGGGGCTTTTTATTAACTGGGAAAAATAAAGTATGAAAATTGGGAGAATCGGACCACTATATCATATAGCTCTGGAGGAAAGATTTTTGCAAAAATTGCAAAATTTGGAGTATCACCATGAAATTTACCAATATGATAGTATTTCATATAAAATCTCAGATCCCAAAATTTGAATCCAAACGGATAAATAGAACAGAAGTTACAGCCGATATAAATCGGTTCAACTTGCTGCCTACTACGTCATCATCAAATCAACAGAGCACACGCATGCACACATACAGACGCAACGCTACATAAACTATATGTGTATGCGTGCGAAACGTGCGTTCCTAGAAACAAAGTTAATACAAAAATGTATGTCAAGTAAGAAAAACATCTTATAACTATGAAACAAATTGGATATTATCTGCTCAACCATCGTTCCATCCATTTTTTTTCATTTTCTTATATGCAATCTTTAATAACAGTAAAAAAAATTATTTTCTCTTGATTTTAGTTATTTGGCTGATCTTTACATATGCAAAATTACCGCGCCATATTACCCCACCACCAAATGCGCCATTTTGCCCCACCCTAGCTTCTAGCTTTAAAAACTAAAAATTTTTAAATTGTGTTACTTATATAAAATAATCGAATTACATATCATAAGTTAATTCATTTCGGAACCTATTTTAGTTAACATCGATCAAAATTAAAAATTTAATCAATGTTTTTGAAACGTTTTCTTGGCGAACCAAAATTTATTTTTGAGGTTAAAAATTACATAATCCCAAAAATTTCGGATACTACGAATTGGATATGTCTAAGTTTATTATCTAAATATAGCCTACCAAAATGCAATCTTAGGACACTTATCACTTTTTGGATCGTGCTATTATATATTAATATAATTCGACTGCGCCGGGTTGCCCCATGCGCCGATTAGCCCCACTTTCCCCTACATACTACACGAGACTGCATACCAAATTTGGTGACTAGCTCTTATAGTCTCCGATAGCTAGATTGTCTCGGCTATTGATGCTGATCAAAAATATACATACTTTATGGAGCTGCCTTCTGCCTGTTACATACATTTTGGCGACTTTAATATACCATTTCACCCTATGGGTGTGTGGTATAAAAAGTGGTCCACTAAAATGAATGGTGATGATATTTGATCAAAAATAACTTCGTTACCCATTTTTTGTGTGGATTTGTTGGTGGAGTGGCATTGGGGATTGCTACTAGCTAATTTTAACAATAATGATTCTTTAAACAAAAAATTCAATCTTCGTTCATTAAAGAGTTGCTGAAATATGTATTTATTTATTAATAAGTTTACATGAACTAACATGAACTTAAGCTACATTAAGATTCACATAACTATAAATTTTAATCACAAATCAATAAATAAAGCCTAAACAGAAGATATAACCAAATCTTTACCAAGTGCAAGTGTTTAACTCAAGATGAGCTACTACCCATATTGTTGAATCTTGCTATATAGTAAAGATAAGAGTAAAGAAAAATATCAAAAATATCCGTTGATACTGGTTGTACTTGATACTTGTTGTAGCCGAGTTGCTACTCGTATGATTGAATGTTCATCCAGTATTAGTGGCAATGTTGCCACCGTGCTTTTGCGATCCAGTGGTTAATCATGTCGTTTCTTCAAGTTCCGTAATTATTATTCTTCGTGCTTGATCCAACTCTTCCAACTCTAACTGAGTCGTTGGTTTCCTGTTCTGCTTGTGACAAAACCGTAGCACATACGCCACTATTCGCTGTAGCCGGAAAAATGAATTTCTGTGATTTACCATATATATCCATTCATTTGTTTTGTCGGGGTGGCAGAACACACCATGCTGAATACATTGGTTTTCTTCTCAGCGTTATCCATCGTGTGCTCTATAGGCTTAAATGGTGCTGGCCAGCCACTCTGTGGTCCATGCAAAAATAGTGGTCCACATAACCATAAGGTATGTGTGCTAAGCTGGGCTGCTGATATGCCTCGAGACAGAACTTCAGCTGCGTTGAGCGCTGATGACACATGACGCCATTGCCTTAGATGTGATACCGCATGTATGTTGGTCAACCGACTAGCGACAAACGTGTGGGAATGTGATGCCCGTGAATTAATCCAAGAGAGTACTACTGTTGAGTCCTAATTGGAGATCCTGTCGAACTCTATCCGTGAGTTCAGCTCCAAGTACAGCTGCACATAGTTCCAGCCGGGGCAGCGTCTGCTTTTCAAGTGGAGCTACTCTCGACTTGGCGCACAACAATCTGACCGAAATTTGGCCATTTTTATAGGTTGACCGGATATAAACTGCCGCTCCATACGCCTTTTCTGATGCATCAACAAATGTATGCAGTTCCTTCAGGGGGGACCTTGCCATCAAAAACATGCCTTGGAATTTTGTGGTTCAATGCCTGTACATCCTCTCGCTAGGCTTGCCATTGCTTCTCCAAATACGGCGGCAGCTCCTCATCCATCTCAATTCGTTCGGTAGCAACATGTTGAAAAAACATTTTCGCTCTTACCACTACCGGTGCGAACAGTCCTAGAGGATCAAGGATTTGACCGACTTCAGATAGCACCACTCGTCTTGTTATTCCTTTTGTGTGCCTTTGAGCCTTTCCACATAATTGATCTTTGGGTGCCCATATGATTCCCAATGTTTTGACACTTGTTTGTTCCAGTGTGTCACTGAGATTGATGTCAGCAATCATATTCTCCTTTGGAATTTCTTTTAAAAGTTGACTGGTGTTCAACACCACTTTCGTAAGTTGAATTTTGAAACTGAAGGATTTCTAGCAGCTCATGTCTTATTTGCAGGGCTTCTGGTAAACTGTCTCCTCCTGTAAGACAATCATCAACATAAAAGTCATTTTTTAATGCCAATGCTCCAGACGACAAATTTTCCATGTTTTTCAGTGCCAAATATTCCTGAAACTTTGTCGCTGTTGTTGTTCCATAAGTCACCGTTTTTAAACGATAAAACTTTAGTTCTTGACTTGGATCCTCTCTCCACACAATCATCTGATTGAATTGATCGGAAGGGTTCTTCCAAACTTGACGATACATTTTTTCAATGTCCGCAACCCTTCTTCCAGTTGACAGTGGCCAGCATGACGTTCTTTTACTTGATTAACTACACCAAGTTGGAGCACGACAGGAACTACAAGTACCACTAAACCTTGCGCTTCATTCTTTGCAGTAAGGTGTTGAGATGATAAAACTTTGTATGATTTAGATTTTTTTGGCTTTTGTTTTCTTCAAAAGGGCTTAAGCGAATAAAAGAGTTGCGAATAATAACACATATTTGTGTGTCCTGAACCGCAGTAGAACTGAGAAGAGTTGACTCTGTAAAACTGGTCCAGGATATAAAATGTCGTTCAGTGATTTTCCTGATGACGTTTTGGATGATGCGACGAATAGTACTCTTAGCTTGGTGGTGGTACTTTCGGGCTTTAGTACACAGTGATGCGGGATAAAGTAAAGGTTCTTGGGTATTTGCTCCACCATTACCTGCTTCATATGTCCAAGCTGTTCATATTCTGACATAAATTTCACATACTCCTTTTTTTGTCAGGGCTCAATCGTCGCTCTAACGACATGAATCTTCTTATGGCTATTTCCCGAGATTCTCCAAGTATGAAGCCATTTCAGCAAATGGAAGCTTTACAATTAGTCGATTGTCAGCCGCCGTGTGTAGGTTATCGAGAAAGAATTTTTCACAATACTCTTCCTCTGGACTCCTGTACCTTTTCATTGGATCTAGTGTGTCTAGCTGCCAGAATCTTTCTAGAGATTCCTCTGGTTAGTTATGCCTACCATACATCTGATTGAAGCTGACGTTGACATATTAATTCTGCCAGCAACAATCCATCGAAACTCGGAATTTTGTATTGTTGGACGGTTTCGATTGCCCCGTATTTTTTCTGGTAGCAGTATAGCATAGTGATCATCAGCTCCCAACAGCATATTAATTTTTCATGGTTTATCAAATGTTGGGTCCGCTAATTGAATGTTGTCTCGTAATGTGACTTTCTGCGTTATTTGTTCTGTGGGTTGGTCACGTATTATGTGTGGCAATACAAATGCCTCAACTAGCATTGCGAACTTGTTGTATCTTGACCTTACAACCAAGCTTACTCGCGCCTTGGTTATTTGTGGTTGACCACCCACTCCATTTATGTGCACATGAGTCTCGTTAATTTTTAACGATAACTTCTTTATCAGTCTCTCTGAGACGAAATTTACTTGTGAGCCGCTATCCAAGAGTGCTCGAAATTCTCCTTTCCTTTCATTGATCCCTTTTAGCATTATCTAAGCCGTTGCCAACAGAGTGTATTTTCTGCCAATTTCATATCCAGACGCTGCAGAAGCAGAACATTTTGTTATGTTTTTTATCGCATTTGAAGCATCCCCACCATAAGGAATTTTTTGCCATATGGTCTGGCTTGAAGCAATTGACGCACAATTTGTGACTCTGCACTTAATTTAGCCGCTCTGAAGCGGATTTGATTTTAAACTTTTCACAAGGTACTGCTTGTCCCAGATGCTGCTGCGCATGTCTTCTTTGCACTCAGCTTTTCAATGCTGCGATTTTCGTTTCTGGGTTTCCTAATCGCCTCTAATGTTAGAAAGCGCTCTTCCAAGAATGATAGGAAATCCTTTACTTCCTTCAGATCCCTTGTGTTGGAAAGAGATTGCTCATATAGAGGTTACATCTGTCCAATTTCCTTGTCGTATGAAACATTATAACAGCATCTGACGATTCCATATTGACGCCTACATTTTTTCAAGCTTGCAACGATTCGAAAATATTATCATGCAAGTTCTTTATAGAATCTGCGTCATTTCCCACATTTGGGTGATCAAACAGCTTTGCCAGTATGGCTGTTACTAGAACTCGTTTATTATTAAATCGTTCCTGCAACACTGACCAAGCAGTATTGTAATTGGCTTCTGTTAATTCCAGGTGCCGTATCAATTTCTCTGCTTCTCCAGAAAGGTTTGATTTTAAGTACCACATTTTCTCTATTGTGGATACATTTGACTCATGAACCACCTTTTTACAGATGTCATGAAATTGTTGCCATTTCAGATAATCCCCATCAAATTATGGAATGGGAATATCGGGTAGTTGCAATGATTGTATCGATTGAAACGCAGGCGGTGATTATATCACTACATTTCAGAATTGTATTTTCTGGGGCCAATAATTTGTCGACTACAGATTTGTAATTCATTTTTTCTTCAGGCACTATTTGTCTTACTATTCTGGATAATGAATCCAGCAGCGCACTTTGCTTAAGAACCAGTGTTTGCCTCTCTAGTTTTATCATTGCCAAATGGTCCTTCCAATCCTCCAGTGTATTACTTACAACCGCCTTCATTTTGCTCAAATGGTCTGTTACAAAGTAGTCATCTTCTGTTGACACGTTATTTAATTTGTCCATTAGCTCCTAATGACTTTTCTCAAAGTTCTCCCAAATGTTTTCCACGAGCTCAAGTTTCTCCTCGAAATAGGATGGCTTCGTTTTCATGGCGATAGAGTCCTTTTCGGTATTCCGTTCTGTCTGCTGATTATAAAACTCCTCCATGTTCTTTTATATTCTTATGTACTTGCTTATTTATACTAGTACTTGACCCGATGGTAGTTTATTTATTTTGTCAAAGACGGGGAACGCTCCAATTCGTATCCTAAGTTGGTCAAGTGTAGCACAAATAAGAATAAGAAATAAATAGAAGTCACCTTTTTGTTTAGTGTTTAACAATAGTTAATTTTAATTCCAATATTCGTATTGTTTTCACATTAATTTACGCCACGACAGTGAAACCAATTTTTTGAGTTTCTTTTAGTTGTTAAAAATTTCTGACTGATGCCAAACTAAAGTACTCGTGCGTACTACCTGGGTTTAACTAGGTCAGAGATTGCTGACGCCAATTTAAAAATTTTTTTTTTTTATGGGAATGCAACAGAGTTGAACTAACATTATTTTACATAAAAATAACTTTAAATAAAATAAAAATATGATTTGGTCGCCCTGTTGACACAAATCGTTGTTAAATGTTTTGGAAGAAGTGATCGCCTAGTTGATCAACTTTCATTCAATGGGTATGCACTGCTACCCCGTTGCGGAGAACCAACTACTAGTTTTCCAATAAATTATTTTAGTCGTCAAGTTGACTTGTATGTATATGCTACGCACTGTTTGCCAAGTTAATTAATTGCGATTTTTCAGTCGGAACCCCAGATTCTCCAAGTATGAAGCCATTTCAGCAAATGGAAGCTTTACAATTAGTCGATTGTCAGCCGCCGTGTGTAGGTTATCGAGAAAGAATTTTTCACAATACTCTTCCTCTGGACTCCTGTACCTTTTCATTGGATCTAGTGTGTCTAGCTGCCAGAATCTTTCTAGAGATTCCTCTGGTTAGTTATGCCTACCATACATCTGATTGAAGCTGACGTTGACATATTAATTCTGCCAGCAACAATCCATCCCAATTCTGAATTTTGTAATGTTGGACGGTTTCGATTGCCCCGTATTTTTTCTAGTAGCAGTATAGCATAGTGATCATCAGCTCCCAACAGCATATTAATTTTTCATGGTTTATCAAATGTTGGGTCCGCTAATTGAATGTTGTCTCGTAATGTGACTTTCTGCGTTATTTGTTCTGTGGGTTGGTCACGTATTATGTGTGGCAATACAAATGCCTCAACTAGCATTGCGAACTTGTTGTATCTTGACCTTACAACCAAGCTTACTCGCGCCTTGCTTATTTGTGGTTGACCACCCACTCCATTTATGTGCACATGAGTCTCGTTAATTTTTAACGATAACTTCTTTATCAGTCTCTCTGAGACGAAATTTACTTGTGAGCCGCTATCCAAGAGTGCTCGAAATTCTCCTTTCCTTTCATTGATCCCTTTTAGCATTATCTAAGCCGTTGCCAACAGAGTGTATTTTCTGCCAATTTCATATCCAGACGCTGCAGAAGCAGATGTAGCAATTTGTTTGCCTGTTTCTAAATGCAACATTTTGTTATGTTTTTTATCGCATTTGAAGCATCCCCACCATAAGGAATTTTTTGCCATATGGTCTGGCTTGAAGCAATTGACGCACAATTTGTGTCTCTGCACTTAATTTAGCCGCTCTGATGCGGATTTGATTTTAAACTTTTTACAAGGTACTGCTTGTCCCAGATGCTGCTGCGCATGTCTTCTTTGCACTCAGCTTTTCAATGCTGCGATTTTCGTTTCTGGGTTTCCTAATCGCCTCTAATGTTAGAAAGCGCTCTTCCAAGAATGATAGGAAATCCTTTACTTCCTTCAGATCCCTTGTGTTGGAAAGAGATTGCTCATATAGAGGTTACATCTGTCCAATTTCCTTGTCGTATGAAACATTATAACAGCATCTGACGATTCCATATTGACGCCTACATTTTTCAAGCTTGCAACGATTCGAAAATATTATCATGCAAGTTCTTTATAGAATCTGCGTCATTTCCCACATTTGGGTGATCAAACAGCTTTGCCAGTATGGCTGTTACTAGAACTCGTTTATTATTAAATCGTTCCTGCAACACTGACCAAGCAGTATTGTAATTGGCTTCTGTTAATTCCAGGTGCCGTATCAATTTCTCTGCTTCTCCAGAAAGGTTTGATTTTAAGTACCACATTTTCTCTATTGTGGATACATTTGACTCATGAACCACCTTTTTACAGATGTCATGAAATTGTTGCCATTTCAGATAATCCCCATCAAATTATGGAATGGGAATTTCGGGTAGTTGCAATGATTGTATCGATTGAAACGCAGGCGGTGATTATATCACTACATTTCAGAATTGTATTTTCTGGGGCCAATAATTTGTCGACTACAGATTTGTAATTCATTTTTTCTTCAGGCACTATTTGTCTTACTATTCTGGTCTGTTACAAAGTAGTCATCTTCTGTTGACACGTTATTTAATTTGTCCATTAGCTCCTAATGACTTTTCTCAAAGTTCTCCCAAATGTTTTCCACGAGCTCAAGCTTCTCCTCGTAATAGGATCGCTTCGTTTTCCTGGCGATAGAGTCATTTTCGGTATTCCGATTGAGATCCTGAATTGCCTCTCCTCGTTCTGTCTGCTGATTATAAAACTCCTCCATGTTCTTTTATATTCTTATGTACTTGCTTATTTATACTAGTACTTGACCCGATGGTAGTTTATTTATTTTGTCAAAGACGGGGAACGCTCCAATTCGTATCTTAAGTTGGTCAAGTGTAGCACAAATAAGAATAAGAAATAAATAGAAGTCTCCTTTTTGTTTAGTGTTTAACAATAGTTAATTTTAATTCCAATATTCTTATTGTTTTCACATTAATTTACGCCACGACAGTGAAACCAATTTTTTGAGTTTCTTTTATTTGTTAAAAATTTCTGACTGATGCCAAACTAAAGTTCTCGTGCGTACTACCTGGGTTTAACTAGGTCAGAGATTGCTGACGCCAATTTAAAAATTTTTTTTTTATGGGAATGCAACAGAGTTGAACTAACATTATTTTACATAATAATAACTTTAAATAAAATAAAAAATGATTTGGTCGCCCTGTTGATACAAATCGTTGTTAAATGTTTTGGAAGAAGTGATCGCCTAGTTGATCAACTTTCATTCAATGGGTATGCACTGCTACCCCGTTGCGGAGAACCAACTACTAGTTTTCCAATAAATTATTTTAGTCGTCAAGTTGACTTGTATGTATATGCTACGCACTGTTTGCCAAGTTAATTAATTGCGATTTTTCAGTCGGATCCCCAGATTGTTGTGGAATATATACATATATATATATATATTTCAGTCAACAATATCAACAATATATATATATTTTTTTTACATCTGCATACATACATATATATACATATATGTTTGTATATTGTATGTATATCATATCCATGCAGATGGCATGCATATGTTGTGTATGGGCTGACCACTTTGACAAAATGACAAAATGTCACAACGTATTAAATGAATGTTATATAAACATATTTAAAATATAACGATGGAAGGGTAGTTATGCTACAATAGCAAAAACGAACAATGGTTATTATTCCCTTAAGCAGATTCCCATCGGCGACCATTCACCCTCTTTGGGGGCAGCTTATCTTTGGTGGTTGGTGCATAAGGTTTTGGTGTGAGGAAATTTTACCACGTTTTACAAAACAAAAATTAAATAAATTTTGCAACGTGCCAAAAATTTCGGCTCGATCTGGAAAGAATGTTCGTTGCAGAGTTATATTTTGTCAAATATAGAACTGTAAGCCTAAACGGTGGGGATGAAGGGTGGATGTGAAATAGTGATTCACTCTTAACAGCTGATTCAAACTGCCATAGGCAGACTTGCTGCAAAGTGCAGCGTGAAGTTGATTTGCACCAATGGACGGACGGACAGACGGCCTTGGCTATATCGATTCAGATTTCCGTGGTGATCTTCTTCTCTGCGTTAAAAACATCTGACCATATCTATAATACCATCTGCTGGAATATAAAAACAGATATTGCAAAAGCATCCTCTTGAACAAGCTTCTAAGCCCAACATATATACAGTCAACTAATATTTATATACCCAGACCTTGGTGATAATATTTCTACATGTACCAAATTTTTTTTCTATAACATTGATCCACAGACCAAAACTTCAAATTATTACTCTGTCCCATTTTATTTTGCTGTACGCGCCATATTTTTTTCTTCTTCCCTCATCCCTCTTGCAAACCATTTATATGTGTAAATGGATATATGTACGTTAGCAATCAGAATTTGCCTTTATTATGAATACGTCTGCACGTCTAACAACAAGGTTCACATGTTACCTGTATTTTTATTTTTATTTTTTATGAAAATACTAAGAATATTCTAATTATAATTAATGTTAAAGAAGTTTGACCAGATACATGATACAAGTTTTACTATAATAAGTCACTTTCTAATTCTGTTGTACAAGGTGGCGCAAAAAAAGTCATCCGATGTTGTTTTGCTATTATTTTTTTTCTAAATGAAAAACTTCGATTCTGTTTTTCGATTATGTTTATTTATACCCTTAGAATTAATTGAATTAATTAATTAATAGAATTAATTAGAATTAACATAATAAAAAACAGAATCGTGTAAACATTAAGAATATTTTAAATAAGCCCGCTCTTCGTCTCAGTGAATTTCCCCGATAACCGAATTTGGTCACACTAAAAGGGTATAATGCACTAAGGCGGGGTACGGGCATACTCTCTTAAAAAATAGGCAATAAGACCACATGTGCAATTAATAAAAACAGAAATAAAATCCGAAAATAAAAAGACAATCCTAAGGGATTAATTAATGAAAATAATAGAGAGTTTACAAATCAGGTGTGGAGTTTGCCCTAAAGAACGTATTTTCATGAAATACACCGAGATCATTATTTATTTATTTATTTACGTCAACTAACACAGCAGTCGACGAAAAAGCTTAAGCTAAAGACAGATTACTAAATTAAATTGAAAAAGCTAGCTTAGCTATATACACAACTAAACATCCCCGACCCGGTGGAGGTGTTTTATTTGCATAAGGTGCCAGCTATGCCCCGATTCATAGCCAATGTGGTCAGGGATGAGTTGCAGCCAATCCAAGTCCAGAATATTTTCATTGGTTTCGCTGTAGATGATTAAAAAGTATAGCGCGAAGAGAAGTGACAGAAAGATGAGGATAAATTAGGTGAGAAAGGTTGTTAAAAGATTGGCAAAGAACACGAAAAGGTTCGTGAAGAGAGTAGTTAGTCAGACATCTACTAAGGTAAATAGGAAAAAAGTTTCTGGTCCGACGTGAGGGAACACAAAAATATAGCGTACTTAGTAAATTAGTAGAAATGACTTCGCCGTTGACTAGTTTATGGAGAAAGAGAATGCCAAAAACGAGCCTACGGTTGTAAAGTGAAGGGAGATTAATAAGAAGAAGTCTGTCAGAATAAGAAGGTAGGCGAAGACTCGGGTCCCAATTAAGACCGCGTAACGCAAACTTAAGGAATTGCTTCTGTACCGATTCAATACTACGCTGGTGAACATCATATTGCGGGTTCCACACTGGCGAGCAATATTCGAGAATAGGGCGAACTAACGAAGTGTATAAAACCTTTGTTACATAGGGATCATCAAATTCTTTGGCCCAACGTTTAATAAAGCCAAGAAGGCTGCATGCTCTATTGACAATTAAAGCAATATGAACATTAAATGAAAGTTTTGGGTCAAACATAACGCCTAAGTCTTTAAAGGATGGTACACAATCTAACAGAACAGACTTAATGGAGTAATGAGCTAGGAACGGAGACAAACTACTAAAAGTCATAAAAGAACACTTAGAGGCATTAAAGTGTAATTTATTAACGTGGCACCAATCACAGAACGCATCGAGATCAGATTGCAAGTACTGTTGGAAAGAAGGATCATTATAGGAATAACAAATCTTGACGTCATCCGCAAACATGAGCACGCGTGAGTGAACCAAGGCCAAGGGTAAATCATTTATAAACGGGGTAAATAACAGTGGGCCCAGATGACTGCATTGGGGTACACTTGACGTAACTTTAATAGTTTTAGATAATGAGGAACGAAAAGATACCTTTTGGGTTCTGCCAATAAGATACGACTTTAACCAAGCCAACAGTTTCGGGGAAAACCCATGATGTTAAGTTTCGCGAGAAGCATAGAATGATCAACCGTATCGAAAGCCTTACTAAAGTCAGTATAAATAACATCAGTTTGACACTTTTTACGGAAGCCATGGTGTACAAGGGTAGTCAATTCTAAAAGGTTAGTAAGCGACGAACGACCTTTCAAGAAGCCATGCTGACAAGGAGAAATAGTGGATCTGGATAGGTGTTGAAGGGAAGACGTAATAATTTTCTCAAACAGCTTTGGTATTGCCGACAGTTTGGCAATGCCACGGTAGTTAGAAACATCCGATTTGCTACCCTTTTTAAAAAGCGGAATAATAAAAGACTCCTTCCAAATATCGGGAAAGCTACAAGTCTCACTCGATATAAAGAATAACCGAGATAAAGGCTTAGATAGAGAAATCGAACACATTTTAAGGATGCAACTAGGTATATTATCAGGACCGGGAACGAAGGAAGACGTCATAGATGACAAGCTAGAGATAATACAGTCTTCAGTAATACTAGGAAAAAACATACAATTTAAATGTGGGATTGAAAAAGGATAGGGTGAGGGATCCGAAACAGTAGTAGAATAAGTCGACTGAAAGAATTTAGCAAACAGATCTGCAATATCTGAGTCATTATTAGCAGTCTGGTCATTAAGTCTGAAGTGGGAAGGTAGTACATTAGAGCGTCTTTTGGAATTAACAAAGTTGTAAAATCTTTTGGGGTTCTTATAAAATTCAACCTTACAGCGAACGATATAATTATTGTAGCATTGTGTGTTTAAAAGACAAAATTGAGATTTGGCTATACAGTAATTTGCATAGTCGAGTCGCGAACCAGTTTTTTTAAATCTTTTAAAGTATCTCGATTTAATATTGCGGAGATTAGAGAGCCTACGTGTGAACCAGACTGGCGCGCTGGAGACGGTAGAGACATTCACATAAGGAACGCATTTATCAATTAGAGAATTAAGAGCAGAGTAGGAAAACTTCACTGCACAATCTATATCGCAGCACTCAAATAGAAATGACCAATCAAAAGAGAAAATAAGGCTATTAAGAAGATTGAAATTTGTTTTACGAAAACATCTACGACGAGAATTTGCGATGTTATTAAATGATTTTGTAACGGAATTGTAAGAAATAGTAACTTCAATGGTAGGGTGATAAGGATCTTCAGGTTTCACTAGGGGCTGTGTTCGGGATACAGCACTAACAGTGGGATCAGAGACAAAAACAAGATCAAGGATTCTTTTAGAAGAGTTAAGGAAAGAAATCAACTGATATAGCGGACATTCAAGTAGGCAATCAAGAAAAACATGTTGAGATGAAGGAATTAAGAAAGATAGATTATCATCAACAAGCCAAGAAATATTAGGCAAATTGAAATCACCTAAAACTATAAGGATATCACGATCTTTAAGACTATTAGAAATAGTTTGCAAAGCATAAGCATGGTGCATATAGGTCATGATTTCAGAAGTTGGAGGAATATATGAACAAGAAATATATAAGCTAAAGTTGGAACATGTAACTTCGACGCAAATAAACTCAACACCTAAGGGCAGATCAATCGGCACGACACTTGAACACAGATTCGAGTTAACAGCAATGAGTACTCCACCGCCACGACGACCAACACGATCAAGCCTATAAGAAATAAAGTTATTAGAAAGAATTTCATTATTCAAAACAGAGGAGTTAAGCCAAGTTTCAGAGAAAGCTAATATGTCAGCCGAAAAGGTTTGGCTATCACAGAACAGGTTCGAGAGCTTGGTAAGAAGTCCTCTTACATTTTGATAATGAATGCAAAGACTAGTCGTTATTAGTTTTTTGAAGCAGAAGATAAATTAGGAAGGTGGACAGGCAACGGACGGGAGCGCTTATTGGGGCAAACTCGTGTACAACTAGGCCCTCTGGCCAGAAATTAGTGTCAACCATAGCTGAAAAATACTCATTTGGTACTGTAATTTTAAAAGAGGAGATTTCGCGAGGCCTTGAAAACTTAAACTTTTGAATTAAAACCTTAGCAGGGCATATATTACCAATGTAAGCTGCCACAGACGACTCAGACGTATCTGGAGCAAGCCTAGAGATAAATAATTGTTTGCGATGAGCCACTACAGTTAGTGGAGGCGGAGGAGCATTGGGATCCGCAAGTGATTGAGAGCCAGCATGATCCTGTGATTGATCAGAGTTCCCGTGAGGGATAGATTGAGGTACACCAGGGCTTGTAATGGGTACTTCAATCTGAAAAGAAGAACATAAAGAGGGACAAGAAGATGGTGTAGGCGAAAGTAAAATGGGAGACGATGTAATAGAGAGTGCTGGCGACTGCTTACGAGGCAACTCAAGGGTACATTTCTTGGGTAACTTCTCAGAAGGTGGATTAAACTTAAATTGCGACAATAAATGTACGCTAGATTCACACTCGTTAGACAGCTGTTTGGCCAGTTTGTTTAAAGAAAGAAACTTTAAACGAAGATCCCTATACATACGGCTAAAATCAAGCTGCTGGCTGGCACAAAATGGGCAAGTCCAGCGCATTAAGCCAAGCTCAGGCTTATACACAGACAAACCAGAAAATTTGTCATAGTCGCGGCCATTGAGGCCAGCACATTTTAAGTGAATAAGATTATCGCAGAGCCAACACGATATTGCTCTATACTGATCAAAACGATCAGAATGCTTGCAAGTAGGTAGACAACAAGCCATTGAAACGCCAAAAGGAACACAAGGCAAAAATATATACAAAATTTAAAATTTAAATACAAAGCACTAAGATAATTATCGATATAAAATCAATAAATACAAATAAAACAAAGAGACAGCTAGAGTACACAGCACAAGAAAGAGTGCAAGAACAGTTATAAGCCAAGCTTTGAGAGGCGGCGTTACAAAAGTAATTACGCGGCAGAGAGCACAAGCACAAAGAAGAGAGAACAACAAAAATAAAATAATAAAAAAAAAAAACACTAGCACTGATGGTATGATCGGAGCGGTGAGGGGAGGAACTATAGAAGCAACGACGAGAGAGAAAAGGGGAAAAAAATATATATATAAAATGCACCAAACACTAATTACGAAAAAAAAACTAGTTAATTTGGCAAATTCTGCAAATAAAACACACGGGTCTCAAGCAAACCACACCAACGAAAAAGTAAACAGACTAAGCACAATTAAAAATTAAGAGAAAACAATAAATATTGATAAAAACTCAGGAGCTATGAAAAAACACGACCGTCACGTCAGAGAGCAGAAGCTTTATTAAATTAATTTATTGAATTAAACAAAACCGCATTGTTTGAGTTGCTAGCGGCCAAGGAAGTACCTTGCGACAAAGAAGCGTCAATTTACCAATTGCGAGCATTGGTAAAAGCAGTTATGGCACAGAATCAATCTGGAGAGAGTGATGTACCCGAAGAGCAGGCAGTCAGCCCAGCAGTGTCTGCAAATGTGCTTGCCGGACAACTTGTGGATGTTGGTCCGGAGCCTCTTATTGAGCAGCGCGGCGTGGGAAACATTGAACAGCCAAGTACGGATCAAGTGGGTGCTAACCAGTTGCCGACGATGTC
Organism: Drosophila insularis; assembly: GCA_018903935.1. NCBI lineage: Eukaryota > Metazoa > Arthropoda > Insecta > Diptera > Drosophilidae > Drosophila > Drosophila insularis. Next base: position 49,667 of record JAEIFP010002025.1, read on the forward strand.
TCGTGAGACCCCTGTAGGGCCAGACGCGAACGTGCATGTTTGTGAAAGCGCACAAGCGAGCGAAACCGACGAATTGGCTTCGATTCTTAGTAGCATCGAATTGTATACAGCACGTAAAAACCTAATGGAGCTAAAAACACGTGTTATGGAGCTGGAGGAGAACTTAAGCAGACCGGAATATAATTGCCGCATGAGCTTGAAGGATGTCGAAACTACCGTACCTAAATTCTCTGGTGATGGTGATCTGTCCATTCACGTATGGATTCGTGAGCTGGAGAAAGCGGCTAGAGTCTATGTACTGAGTGATGCCCAATGTTGGTCGTTGGGCAACCGACTGCTGGAAGGATCTGCTAAAGCATACATGACATATGAAAGGACCACAACCTGGAACGAGCTGAAGGATGCCCTTGTGAAGGTATTTGGCCTACAAATGACAAACTACGAGGTTGCTAACCAGATGAGGAAGCGCCCGATTGGAAAACGAGAGTCACTCTTGCAGTATTTCTTCATTATGCGAAATATTGCTCAGCAGGGCAATTTCGAAGACACCGATGTGGTCAAATACATTGTTGACAGACTACAAGATCGAAGCGGATTGTCAGCTCCTTTGTATTATTGTACTTCTCTGGACGAGTTGCGAGAGAAGATGATGCGTTTTCAGACAGTTCTGCCACCAGCCAAAAACTACGTTCCTCAGACTCGTCAGACTTCAGACCGTGCGCAGGCCATTACGCCTGCTGCAAAGGAGAAGAGATGTTTCAATTGCCGCCAGATTGGTCACTTAATGTTTGACTGTCCACGCCCGGAGAGACCAAAAGGAAGTTGCTATCGGTGCTTCAAAGTGGGCCATCAGTACCGGAATTGTCCAATGCGAACCCAGATCGCCGCCATGAGCTCTAGTGAAGACCCGGACATCATTGATGATAAGTCAATTATTCAATTAGTAAGTTTAAGAATATCTTGTAAAGGGGGATGCACTGATGTTAATAATATTTTTGCCCTATTAGATTCCGGAAGCCCAGTAAGTTTTGCCAGTAGAGCGTTGATGCCGCATTTAGATTGCGATAAATTAGTTAAAAGTTCTTTTCATGGACTGAGCGGTGGCTCTATTCTGACTTTTGGAACAGTCAAATGTTTAGTTCTGTTTTGCAAAAAATATTATGAAATTCAATTTTTAGTTATTCCCGATAATATTATGCCGACGCAACTACTTCTTGGTAGAGACGCCTTGAATAAAATAGGTCTTAAGTTCTCATTGATTGAAAATGTAAGAAATTATGAAAAGAATTCCGCATCATTAAAGAGTACCATTGCTTTTGTTTATAAATCCTTCTGTGCATCCCTGTTTACTAAATATCGTAAGCATAATACCATTAGTAATAACACCACTGATCTAGATAATTATTGTAATAACCCTGATGTAAACACGAATGCATCCCCGTTTCGAGAATGGCTAACAGAGTTGCAAACCGTTTGTGCAACGCTGTCAGATACCGGGAATACTACTGTTGGCAGTGAATTTGGATTAGGCGCGATGCGTGAGTGCCGAGACATCGTGCATGAGCATTATATTGACCGATTTTCAATTAATTACGGGTTGCCCAAATATATGATGAGAATATGTCTGACAGATACAACACCATTTCATAGTAGTCCTAGGAGATTATCATATTATGAAAGAGGAATCGTTTCTAAAACAGTTAGTGAGTTGTTAGCCAATAAGGTAATCCGACCAAGCAATTCCCCCTATGCGTCCGCCATCGTCCTAGTGCGGAAAAAGGATGGCAATATACGAATGTGCGTTGATTATCGAGGTTTAAATAAGAAGACTGTGAGGGATAATTTTCCGTTGCCTTTGATAGAAGATTGCCTAGAATACCTGGAGGGCAAGACCGTTTTCTCCGTCATAGATTTGAAAAGTGGCTTTTACCATGTAGGCATGGAAGAGGATTCAATTAAATACACCGCATTCGTTACACCCGATGGGCAGTTCGAATATCTGGGCAGTTCGAATATCTTTTGGTCTAAAGAACGGACCAGCTGTATTTCAGAGATTTATATTGAACATACTTAGTGATATGATTAGAGATCGAGAACTTGTAGTATATATGGACGACATTATTCTTGCCACCCGCACCGTAGATCAGCATCTTAAGTTGTTAGCAAAACTGTTAGATCGTTTTATTCAGTACAATTTAGAGCTCAATTTGAAGAAAAGCATTTTCCTACAGAAGAGCATAGATTATTTAGGATATGAAGTCAGTGATAAGGGAATTTTACCAAATAATACACATATAAAAGCTATTCAAGAATACCCAGAACCACTTAACAGCAAAGCATTACACTCGTGCTTAGGTTTATTCTCTTATTTTCGCAAATTTGTTCCGAATTTCTCCCACATAGCTAAACCGTTAACTGAGTTGCTTAAACAAGGTGGTCCATTTCCAATGAACAAAACCGCTAAAAACGTATTTCTCACATTAAGATCCGCCTTATCCAGTCCGCCCGTATTAGCTATCTTTAACCCTACTTACGAAACTGAGTTGCATACTGACGCCAGTTCAAATGGCTTTGGTGCCTCTTTGATGCAAAGACAGACTGATGGCAAAATGCATCCAGTCTCTTATTATTCCCGAAAGGCGACAGCCGCCGAGTCCCGTTATCACAGTTTTGAGCTTGAAACTTTGGCCATAATATATGCCGTGCGCCGATTTCGCGTTTATTTAGAACACAGACCATTTTTGATCGTTACAGATTGTAATTCATTGGTCCAAACCTTGAGTAAAAAATCAATAAATCCCCGCATTGCGCGGTGGTCGTTGGAATTGGAAAACTTTGATTATACCATTGCTCATAGACCCGGTTCAAACATGGGCCATGTAGACGCATTAAGTCGGCAAACCGAGTTGTTAGAGAATATTGTAGAACGTGATTTTGATCCTTGCGATTTATTAGTGAAGAGAGACCAGAATGCCCCAATTGAACCTTTTGAACCGTATATTACTTTTGAGGAAAGTTGCGTTAAACCGTGTGAGTTTGGTAGAGATTTGACCAAGCTGTGTGCTCCTTTAGGGAAGAATTTTTTAAAACCGTTTGAGATAAAACCGTGTGTTCCTTTAGGGAAAATTTGTTCAAAACCGTTTGAGACAAAACCGTGTGAGATAGACAAGCTTGAGACGAAACCGTGTGAGATAGACCCGTGTGAGATAAAACCGTTTAAAACAAAACCGTGTGAGATAGACCCGTTTGAGAAAAACCCGTGTGAGATAAAACAGTGTGAGATAGACCCGTGTGAGACAAACCCGGGTAAGATAGACCCGTGTGAGATAAGCCCGTGTAAAATAAAACCATGTGCTCCTTTAGGGAAGAATTATTTAGGACCGTTTGGGACAAACCCGTGTGTTCATTTAGCGAAGAGTTGTTTCAAGCTGTGTGAGCTATGTTTAGAAAGAAGTCGGTTAAAACTGGTTAAGAATAAACCTTGCGTTTCTTTAAATGAAAGTTCTGTTGATCCGAGATTGAGTAACCAAAGCGAAAAAAGTGACCAGCTCGATCGAAATGAGTCGGCAAAGCTGGTTGGTGTAGTGGGTGCGTCTCCGCAAGATGTTGATTTATTATTGCAGTCAGAACAAATTAGAGATCCGGATATCCGTAAACTAAGAGAAAATTTAGAAAAAGGCAATGATGTTGGATTTGAGTTAATAGATGGTATAGTGTACAAAAGAAATGCTAAGGAAAGACTGTGTTTGTATGCACCGGCTCGCATGCAAGGGGAATTAATAAGAAGGTGTCACGAGAAACTAGGTCACTTAGGCGTTGAGAAATGTGTAAACAATTTGAAAGAAAAGTACTGGTTCCCGTTAATGAATCCAAAGGTTGAGTCGTTTATAAAAGATTGTCTGCCGTGTATTCTACATAGTGTTCCAAAAACTATACATAATAGAACCTTGCATAGTATTCCGAAAAGTCCGATTCCATTTGATACTATTCATGTTGACCACTTAGGTCCCTTACCGAGTGTTACATCGAAAAGAAAGCACCTTTTAGTAGTGATTGACGCATTTACAAAGTTTGTGAAATTGTATCCCGTAAATTCCACTATTACCAAAGAAGTTACCGCCGCATTAGAAAAATATTTTGATTATTATAGCCGACCAAGAAGAGTAATATCCGATAGAGGTACGTGTTTTACGTCGTTTGAGTTTGCTGAATTTGTAGAAAACCGAAATATTGACCACATTAAAGTAGCGACTGCTGCCCCTCAAGCCAATGGGCAGGTCGAGCGTGTGAACCGTGTGTTGACCCCAATGTTGGGAAAGTTGTCAGAACCTTTAGCCCAAGCCGATTGGTATAAATTAGTTAATCGTGTGGAGTTCGCTATTAATAACTCAGTGCAGTGTAGTACCGGTAAAACTCCGTCAATGTTGTTGTTTGGTTGCGATCAGCGAGGCCCCTTAGTAGACGAATTAACCGAGTATCTTGACGAGAAATTTAGTTCAGAAAACCCCTGTAACCTTGAGGCCACTAGGCAAGAGGCAAGTGCGAAAATTCAATTATCGCAGGAGCGTAATGAAAAGCGGTACGCTTTAAGGCATAAGGCACCTTTATCCTATAGAGTCAATGATTTTGTTGCCATTCGCAATGTTGATGTCACTCCCGGGTCGTGCAAAAAGTTCGCTCCTAAGTACCGTGGTCCTTATAAGATAAATCGAGTTCTACCAAATGACCGTTACGAAGTCACTGATATTGACGATTGTCAACTTACTCAATTGCCCTACAAAGGTATCTTAGAATCAGCCCGACTCAAGCCGTGGATGCATGCGTGTGATAAAACTGTGAGTTTCTGTTTGTAATATGTATTTGATAAGCAGTATTTGGATATGTATGTATGTATATTGTATGTTGTACGTTATATTGTATGATCGAGGTCGATCAAATGTCAGGATTGGCCGAATGTAAACATTAAGAATATTTTAAATAAGCCCGCTCTTCGTCTCAGTGAATTTCCCCGATAACCGAATTTGATCACACTAAAAGGGTATAATGCACTAAGGCGGGGTACGGGCACACTCTCTTAAAAAATAGGCAATAAGACCACATGTGCAATTAATAAAAACAGAAATAAAATCCGAAAATAAAAAGACAATCCTAAGGGATTAATTAATGAAAATAATAGAGAGTTTACAATCGAAATTTTTTATTTAGAAAAAAAGAGCCAAACAACATCGGATGACTTCTTTTTCGCCATCTGTAGATAGTTTGTTAGTTTCTAAAAAGATGTATGTCATATTTTAAATTTATCAAACTTTATGTTGTTATTGTAATAGTATAATATGATCCAATATTTAATATTTTATGTTTCCAGATAACTGCCTACTCCTGATATGTATTCCTGTATTTACTTCTCGTCTGTTTATAAGGTGATGGCTTAAAGAACCAAATACTTCTTCTTCTTCTTTTCATATCGAGCCCATGCGATCTTCGCGCCACTATTGTTTTGACAGATCCTTGATGGTTGAAATTAAAAGACCTCTCCAAGACCAAATACTTTCGCGCATTTTTTTATTCGTTTGTCATATCTAGCATTTTTGTTGGTTGAGTCGCTTAACAAGTAATAAATCTCTCATGCTTTTCTTCAAAATGGAGTAGAGTATGGTGTCCTTTACTGTACAATGAATAAACTATTTGGTGCATCTTTTTTTGCTTAATGGCCTGAAGCATCTTCTGCAAGGCTGTTTTTTTTTTTAAGCTGACTTTTGCATATTGGTATAGTCTCTCTGTCAAATTTCCTCAGCAAGAGTTGTGCAAATAATATGTCAGCTTCATTGCACAAATTTCTTTTAATTTTAATCAAGTGCACAGACTCATTAATTTTGTCATTCACTCCCTTTAAACTTTCTATGGATTCATTGTTGATCATCGGTAAGTCAAAAATCACATATAATTGTTTGGAAAATAACCTGCGATTATTCTCATAGCAGTTGGTTAACAATTCCCAAGCAGCACTATAACTGTCAGCTGAACTTGACAATAGATGAGCTACCATGCTCCTTGATTTTCCCGTTAACGCTGATTTTAAATAGTTGAACTTAGAAGTAGGACAAAAATACTCTCTTTTTTGATGAACTATCCTAATAATTCCACAAACTAGTCCCATTCTCTCGGCTCTCCAGAAAATGTGGGTACCTAAATTTTCGGTAACACCGGTAATTCGTCTATCACGGCAACTTCCTAAACTTAAAACATTTTTCTGATCGTTTATTTTCTCTTATAATTTTAGCAAGGTAATCTGTACATCGAATTCCAAAGCCTCTATGACCTGCTTAACCGTTTGAATAATAACTTATTCACTGAATAAGTTTGTACATTCTTAATGTACATATCTCCGCGTACTCTTTTTCTGTAATTTTGATGATCGAAATGAACCCATTGCATATTTATCTCAGTTACTTTCTCGACCACCTTGCTAGTTATGTTTCTAACGTCTAATGCTTTTAACTGGCTTTACCTTGTCTGCAACTCTAACTGCTTCCATATCAGCTTTCTTGTCTTTGCTTCGAACATTCCTACGGTGTATGTATATGACTTCGATATATATGGGTAGAGTTCGCCGATAGTTTGCTGTTAGTTTGTCTACTGCTTAACACTTTTGTGCCACACTCCTGCCACCGTCTTATTGTCGTCTCTGCAACTATGTTGTTACCCTGCTAACCTGCAGCATCTTTCCAACCGTCTCATTGATCTGCTGCTGTTCCTTGTTGCCTACTTGCAGCTACATAAAGCATAAAGTACTTAATTTTTTTACTTTCGATATAAGGGCTTTGAAGACGACAGTTGACTTTCATTAACGGACGTTGACGATATTATGCGCAGTACGTTAAAGTGGCCTCTACGACAGCAGGATAAAGCCTGTTACGCGCGAGCAAAAGCAGATAGCTGCCCACCTCCCACCCGACCGACCGAGGGGTGCAGCTGAATAACGCACGGCACGAATCGCGTGGACAAATACACAATAGAAAGAACACACAAACAAATAATAATATAGCTATCTATGAACTAAATACGAATGGGTAGATGTTTAAAGTATAGTAATAGAGCAGATTACAGGGAATAGAAGGTTGTAATCAGGGCAGAGGACCCTAATAGGTTCATACATGGTATAGTTAGAAGAACAACGACTAAGGGTTAAAGGTATAATAGGATGTCTACTCCGTCTACATGGTACCGATAGATTAACCTGAGCCAATAACTTAGGCGAGTCAATATCACCATTTGGGAGCCTGTGCATGAATATAACACCAAGCATATTTCTACGGATTATTAAGGATGGAAGTTAATCAAAAGAAGTCTACTAGAATACGAAGGTAAATTGACATTGCGATCCCAGCTGAACGGATTCAAGTCTAGTCTGGTGCAACTCATATTTAGGTGATCAAATGCAAGATCCATACTCTAAATAGGACGGACAAGCAAAGTAAAAATAACTTTACTTGTATAAGGATCGTCAAACTCTTTTGACCATCTTTCTTTTTCAGATTGTATCCGACTAAATGAATCTGTTTCTTTATAAGTGAGACAAAGCTTGACATCGTCAGCATACATGAGCACACGCGAATGAAAAATGACTGATGGAAGATCGTTAATGAATAGGGTGAAAAACAGAGGGCCGTAGTCATCTTGGACGATGTCAAGCTTTGAGGTACACCCGATGTCACAGAAATCTAATTGGAATAAGAAGACTTAAACCTTTCTTACCTTCTGTTTTCTATTTGTTAAATATTCTCGAACCCAAGAAAGGAAAGGAGGTGGAAACCCAATGTCGTTCAGTGAAGAAAGTAATAGGGTATGATTAACAGAATCAAAGGCTTTGCTGAAGTCAGTGTATTTGACATCAGTTTGTTTAGCATTTTTGAACCCCTTGATAATCACAGAAGTAAATTCTAAGAGTTTATTGATTATAGATCTACGTTTCACAAACCCATGTTGGGATGGCGAGGAATAATATTCGACTATTGCCAAATAGGTAAACAATAAAACAATTTTAAAATGGGTATACATAAAGCATTTGCACTGAAGCTGAGCACATCCAGGTATACCATCTCGGCCCGGAGAATAAACAGGTTTAACTAGTTTAAGTTCGCGAAGAAGAGAACTTTCATCAATCACTGGATTGAAAATACATTTAGTCTTTTTCAAATAATAAGGATACGGATTTGCTCGATATTCCGTTGAGGAATAAGTTGTTTTGAAAAAACTCGCAGTGTTAGCTTTTTTATTTTGAAAGGACAAAAAAGATGGGTCAAATTATATATTAGATTGTTTAGGGTCAGAAGAAAACCGAAGCTTACAACGCTAAAGATAATTCTTATAGCCTTGTGTATTAAGCATCAAGAATTTTGAACGAGCGACTGTATACAGAGCATAATCGGATGAACGACGTGTTTTTTGAAACTTCTTATAATATCGTGTCTTCACATTTTTCAAATTGGACAGCTCACGAGAGAACCAGGGAGGTTTGTTAAGCCGCTCCAGCCTACCAAGAGGCACACAAATATCAAAGAGTGAATTTAGAGTAGCATAAAAGAAGCGAGCAGCTGATTTCATATCTCTACAATTCTACAGATAGGACCAATCGGTAGTAATAATGATTTCATTAGGGCTGGCAAAGTCGGTGTTACGAAAGCACCTAGTTAGAGGTAACTCATTTGAACCAAATAATAGAGAGGGCAGATCGATTTTTAAATTTAATGTAGGATGAAATTTGTCTTCGGGAAGAACAATTGGTTCGATCTTAGAAACATGGCAATAAGAAAAATCCAATACAAAAAAAACATCTAACGATTTTCCATTAGAATTCAAGAGAGGGTTGACTTGGGATAAAGATAAGCATAGAAGCATCAATAAAGTCTTGTGACATAAAAAGCAGCAACATGGTAGATTCATCCGTTAGTGGCCATGCTAAAGTGGGTAAATTAAAATCATCGAAAACTATAAGCATGTCTTGACTGGATGCTAAAGAGGGGACAAACTGAACTTACGTCTAAATGATTTAAATAGACCACAATGTCTGACAATGGTGGAATATAGGAACCAGTAATAAAAGCATTAAAGGATTTAAAATTTACTTCAACACCGACAAACTCAATTTCCTGAGTATTAGAAAATAAAATTAATTTTTCAGATGATAAAGCAGCATCAACAGCTATCAGAACGCAACTGCCTACGCGAGAAATTCGATCACGTCTGAAAATTTTGTGAGAGTTGTTGTTGTTGGCAGGCGAATCGATTATCAATTTTTTTTTACAGTATATTCCTTAACTATTATATGCTTCGACCAAAAATCTTCTCGACATATAATGCCAAAGATATTGGCAGAAACGCTAATTTTAAGGGACGAAATGTCCCGAGAATAAGAAAATTTAAAATTTTCCACCGCAATATTCCAGACGTTAACTTTCTTCCGAATACAGGCTATTACATCATCAGATGTGACAACATGGTCTAGCCTAGAAATAAATATATGTTTCTTTGGTGGTATGCAAACGAGAGGTCGCGGTTCCGACGCGTCAGCCGCAGCAGCAACGTTGGACAAGTCACTCACTAAACCAGTCAACTTGTTCACGGAGCCCTTAATACTTTTAGAATATGGGACACACCATTTTGTATGATGGATTCTGATGGATTATTAATTAGTGATGAGACCGGTCGGGAACGATAAGAGACGCTGCCGGATCTAGAGGTAGAGGTTTCTGAACTCAGTCTCCATCGCAGTAAACTCCGCTTGGAGTTTATTAAAACCTGCCCTCAAAGCCTCAAAACTATCTCTAGTTCGCTTCATGATCGACCTCCATCGGTAAGCGTTACATCCATATTTTAAGCCACCACCTTTAGCAATATATTCCTTGATTCTGCCTGTGTAACCTGCACACTTAACGTGAACCGCATTGTCACACAACCAACAAAGAATATTATCATGGGAGTCAACCGCATTAGTGGCAACTATGCAATTATTTTTTGAGCAGACAATCATTTTAAAAGAAATTTAATATAATTTAAAAAAGGAATAAATAAAATTAAAAAGGTAATAAAATACATATGTGTATCACAATATACTGACCAGTTTTGACACAAGGGTTAATGTGCAGATTAAGCCTTCACAACTAAAGAGTAAAAAGAATGCACAAGAATACACAAATGATAATCACAAAAAGAAAAACACATATCACTGAGTCGCGGGTAGGCAAAAGACGAGACGACATGCAACAACAATTTGTACGCACGAGGGCGAGAATTAGTTACAACGGTAAGATGTAAGAAAGCAAAAGCAAAAGAAAAAAGCAAAACAACAACTCCGCTAATGCGAGTTTTGTTAATAGTTTTAATTTATGTTGAAATTGTTTAAGATTTTATTTAGCAAATGCACAAAAACGGCTGTAAGCAATCGCGAAATGAAAATAAAATTCGGATAAAAAAATTTTAATTAAACCGATAGTGAGTTTATAAGTTATAGAAAAGTTTATTAATCACTAGAAAAAAGAAAATATGATAAGCGCACAAAAAAAACACGTCCGTCCTCTGCAACTAGTGAAGATTCTTTTAGCTAAACTAAAAACCTTTAAATATTAAGCAACAATATTTCACTTTTATTTTAAACTAAATTCGACCTCACACACTTCTTATTCATTGAGCAATAATATTTTGTTTTTATTTTATACTATTTTATAGTATACTGTGTTTTCTCTTACTACTGGTGGGGAAATTAAGAGTTTTTATTTTGCCACAACCGCTGGTCTTTGCATTTACACTAGCATAAGATCTAAGACTTAAAAAGGTGACTGAACGTCATAGTCTCTTACCACTGGTGGGGAAATACTACAGATTTCGTTTTTCTCGAAGAACTAAAAATTATGCATCTGGCTCCAAGGACCAAAAATGAATAGAAATTTCATGTAGAAGGAAATAAAACCCGATCTTTATTTGTTGAATTCTGACATCCTACCGACGGGGTATTTTGGGTTAGCTTAAAATTATAAGTGTTTTTGCTACAACGTGTGTGGCTGACTGTAACTATAGTCATATAATAGGTTAGTTGTATGCGACAAAGGTACAGTTGTATTATATATTTTGTGCATCTGAATTGGTAAATGCAGATGAACGCGGTGTTTCATCTTAAACACTTTGAGTAATCGGCAGATTACCATTTCCATTATTAAAAATATCTGGACCATTATTGTTATTCGTTTGGAACTGGTATTTTGGTAATTACCTCTTCCGTGACAATTATGTTGTCCATTTCGATTATTTTGTTGCTGACGTCTACCGTCAGGACTATTTTTGCATTCTTTCCACGAACTTCGTTGTTAGTTGGTTCATGTCATGGAATATGCCAGCTCCTTTTATATTTTAACTTGATTGTTTATAAATTCTCTGTCACAGCCTGTGTAGAGGTTATAGGAGTACACTTTTTGCTATTTCGATGGTCTATACATATAAAGGTTCCTTTTGTAATGAACCCGTAGTACATAAAATAAAACAAATTCCCTAGAGCACGAATATTACACAATTACTTAATCAAAAAAGATGAACTAGAAGGATAGAGAAAAGGATTATATTAGTATCGCACGAATAGGGAAGCTACGAGTTTTATTGTAGCTTCGCGTGTTTTTTGTATTGTAGCTTCGCGTGTAAACCCTCCCAACCAATGATTTTCCTGTCGCAAGATTCTTGAAAATCCCAACTCAAACTAAGCTCACCGCTCACATTTCGCTACAAGGAAGATAACATGACTGTTATTCAAACATTATAAATTCACGAGGGTTACGGAATACCAAAATACTTCAATAAGTCGGAAACATAATCTGATTTGCTTATGCTAAATTGATGATTCTTATAATAAATGGCAATCAAATTATATAATTGGATGATTTCGGGCATCCAAAAGCCAAATTAGGGATAATATGTTTTGTTTTGTTGAATCTTAATTGTAAGGTGGATATATATATAAACTAATAGGTATTCAAAATAAAAAGGTCAATTGGAATTTGGAAGTCTCCAACTTAAATTACGATTTCAATTACAAATGTAGACTCCGCTCACACAGTCAAAGTCGATTATAATAAAGTTTTAGCATTAAAACAACGATTGGCAATTTTCTTTTTCTTTAACAAGTTTCGTTCAACATTACTGTACTTGAGAGAGTTTTTTCTTATTCGCAGATTATTCGCCCAAGACTCACTTTGTTTTTGCATACGAATCAGGGAAATACCTGATAGGACTTACCTATCCGCCCGATCCGTCGAAGGCCTTCGTCGTCCGCTGGATGATGCTTAGGAATAAAATGCTAGGTTAAATCAAGCGACTGGCATTCCCATGCAATAAATTCGGTCTAAGGGACTCTCGAAGTCTCAGAAATATCTCTCGCTAACTTTCGGAATTCAATATGAAATTCCTTGCCCAGGTTTCCAACATACGCTTTTACTATGTCCAAATTTCCAAAAGAACTTATTAGACATTAAAGGCTTAAATATCCACAAAAAAAAAAACTTACGTTAATAAAATTCACAAAACTCCCCAATAATAGTGGTCCTATATGCTCCAAATTAGAATTAAGTTAATACTTCGGCTTGATGGCCGTGAAAATTTCAGTAAAATTTGCACTAGTAAAACTATCAAACTTCTAAGCTCAGCTGCTCATTTTTATCGACACAATTACCCTCCACTTACTGAAATACCAACTAAAGCCTAGAAAATTTAAAAGCAGAAACTGGGCACTACACTTTTCCACCTGTTGGGCGTACTGGTTATCTGTTTTATTACTTTGTAGAAGATTATTCAATTCAGCTGAACTTGCTGCTACATAATCTGTTTTGACATTTTGAGTTAGGCATTCAGTTATGGCTTATATTATCTCTTCAGTGGTTATTGTGTTTCTAATGTAGTTATTTATCTACCACACTATGAGCTAACTGATCGTAATATATATATTTGACATGAATTTCTATTTCTTTCGGTTCATAAAATAAAATAATTTCTTAATTTTTCTTTGTATATAAGTATTCCATTGCGCATATAATAAATTTTGTGTTCGGTATTCTGTAGTTTCATTAGTATTTCATTAATTTTCTCATCCTACTTTGCCAAATGATAAGGTTCTCTTTAAACGAATTAGAATCGATAGTGAGTATATGTGTGCCGTGCCGAAGTTTGTATACCCTTGCATTTTTACACATACCAAGGCTCTTTAACTTTAATTGTAGTAAAAAATATCAAAGATAACATCGGCTGTGCCGAAGTTTATATACCCTTGAAGACCTATTATTTACATGTTCCAAACCCTTTTTCTGTAACTCAATTCATTAATGCAAAGAACCTTTCAAATATCATTTCCATTTCTTGTTCTTCTTCTTCTCCATCCACTTTACACGCATGCCGCGATTGGCACGCATACACATAAAGTTTATGTGGCGTTGCGTCTGTGTGTGTATGCGTGTGCTCTGATGATTCGAGCAACGCCGTAGTATCCGCGCGGACTTTAAACTGCTTGCCACGATGATGAATGGTTACCCTTGCGGTATCGAGGAGGCCTGTATTGCGAGTGGAGGCGAAGTAACATCCCACGTTTACATAAGGGCTGCTGGAAGAATCGGAGTACGCAGGATTCGGAATTGTACAAGCATCAGGTGAGCTCTCTTGCACTTGAGCGGGAAAGGCCTAAGCTCTTGCCGTAGGTTTTCGGCTTACGGATGGAAAGGTCTGACCGCTAGAGCTTCGTTGAAGCACATCTGTGGCCTCAAGTGCACGGTGGCGATCAGTTAGAAATCGATTCAGGTCGTCCCAGGATGAGACGTTGTTCCCACAACAGAAGGGTGGATTTGGGCATTTTGCTCGTACAAATTGCTATGAGAAGGATATCCCAATTGTTTGCACGAGCCCCGGAACACTCAAGACCGGTTTAACAACCTTGAATTGACGTCTGCAGTTCTCTCAAAGCCTTGCCAGACTCTTGGGATATAGCTGGGATCTATAGGAGCTGCTTGGCTTGGCTCATAATCAATAATCGCGGACTGGAACCCTTCATTGGTTAAGGGTGACCTAGAAGCAATGGCTCTGGTTTCACCGTGAGTTTTGCAACTTAAGTGGTAAAGTTTCTCCACTTGTGTTAGGCTTGGGTTATGGATAAAAATCGCGGTAACTAAGCCACGGAATGTAGGCCAAGCCAGGCTGTCCACGTTAAATATTTCAACTTCGCAACTTGTGTGGCTTTGATGGGTGGAATTGACGGAGAGCCTGACTGGTGGTGCCGATAACTTTTAAATGAAGAAAAAAACTCTGAACTAGTTTTCATTAAACGGACTAGGTCAATTTCATGGATCTGTGAGGAAAAAATAAAAATGCACCGAGACAAGACAAAATATTAATTTCATATATATGAAATTATTCTTATTTTTCTTTTGAAGATATTTTGCGAATTAAATACTGACAGATTGAAATATTTTTTGGGCACAATACGAAAATCACGATGGAAAAAATGTAAGTTTGTGACTGAGTCACGACTTGGCTCAAGTGTCAGCACTGGACGGGAGTCAGCTGTTCTGCCGTTGTTTGTGTTTTGTGAATTTCATTAATTTTAGATTGTTTAACGATCACGATTTCCTTCTTTAATTATGTAGGTTTCGAATTATTAAATTGCGGAAAGCCAATCGGAGTGGCTGCAACTAATTTTGTGTGGGTGAAATTAAATTTTATGTGGACATATGTATGTATGTACGTATGAGTATGCTTACCGCGGCATAAATTATTACATACATGTATGTATGTATGGATGTACAAATTAATTGGCATAAATAATTTATGCCGATGGACTAATGATCAGCCCGTGGAGTGTGCTTTACACTTTAAGTAAAGGTACGTGGTACTTTATAAATTCTCCATTTTTAAACACTTTTACTTGCAGTTTAGAAAACAGCTGTTTTTACATGTGTGTATATATGTGTATATACATATATATGTATTGCTATGCAATTGGACTTTTGGACAATCAGAATTTCGAAGAAGGGAAACCAATTCACTTCACAAACACAAAATGGATCGGAAGATACCATACAACCTTTGGGAAAGGTCAGGTATGTACATACAAGTATATAAAAGTGCGTAGTTCGCTATGGAGAAGCGGGAAACATTACACTTTTATTGGTATAATTTGAATGAGATTTTTTAATCAGAAACGTTGTACTTATTAGGAATTCCGCAAGCAAGCTGGAGAAGCGGAAGGATATCCGGCTCGAAGGACAATGTTTGTGGCGGGGCGGTTAATCCAATAAGTATTAATAATTGGCGGGTGCCAATTTCTTCTGATATGGTGAGCTGGTAAATAACTAAAAACGCGCGGGAACTTCGTTTAAAACTATGATTTTATTTACAGAAGAATCTCACACACGCAATAGTTTGATTTTAAGGAAACTTGGTATTTTATAAAAAACATAGTGCGGGTGTTCGTACCCGGTAGACCTACCAAAAATTTTATTCCTTTATCTTTAAAACACTGTATATATCACTAACTACGCTGCGCTGTTACAATCTTCTTTATCCCGTATCTTCAACATCAACAAAAACTCAAGCCTCAAAATTAAACACACCATCTCAAATAAGCTCCCAAATAATCAACCAACACTAGCAAGAAACTCATATTAAATCCAACTCAATAATCCCTTCCCCAATCAACTACACCA
Organism: Drosophila insularis; assembly: GCA_018903935.1. Taxonomy (NCBI): domain Eukaryota; kingdom Metazoa; phylum Arthropoda; class Insecta; order Diptera; family Drosophilidae; genus Drosophila; species Drosophila insularis. The sequence continues at coordinate 65,395 of JAEIFP010002025.1, forward strand.
TCTACACCACGAACTCATCCACGATCGCTTCCGGAGGCGTTGCTCTACTCATTCACAATAGTCTAGAGCACAAATGACTCAATGACTTCACCCCAACACACCTCAGTACACACAACACACTCACTCACCTGGACCTCACCCTCTGCTCTCCCGAACTAATGCTCGAAAGTAGCTGGGAAGTGTCAGAAGACCTCCACGGTAGCGACCACGCGCCCATAATTACTACCACGATTCAAAACCGACAGCGCAGACTCTATTTTCAAAATATACTCAAAAACTAACTGAAACAATTCCAAGCAGTAACCATATAAACAAAGAAACAGCCAACATTAAAAAAATCATTCGCACCGCAGCTCACTTTGCAATCCCCCAAACATCTCACCAAAAACACCAACAAAACGTTCCCTGGTGGAACAATCCAATTGCTACGTAACAACAAGGTACGATCGTGGAGAAAACTAAAGCGCAACATTAACACAGAAAACATAATTAAGTGTAAACATAACAATGCCATATTCCGACGCACGTTAAAAACAGCAAGCACAAACACTTTTACAGCACAAATCAATACACAAACCTCATCGCAAAATATATGGCACAACATTCGGCGCTTTTGCGGCCTCACTCCCTCCAAAAACATCCACTGCATCCTCAACCCAATCTCATCCCAGCACACCACGAACAGATCGGAAATCGCCAACGACAACAAGTTTCCTACAAACTGTTTTTCAACTAAACGCACTACACCACATTGACTGTTCCCCGAAACTGGATGCTGCAGAGGACATTGATATGTGCGTCTCTGCACTTGAGTCGATGATGGGAGCTGCAGCAAGAGTATCTACTCCACATGCCTCTTCTTACACCAAACCTGTTGACAGGCCTACGAACCGGCGGATAGAACAATTAGTAACGGAAAAACGACGTCTAAGAAGAGAATGGCAGATTACTCGATCACCAGCAGCAAAACTTCGCCTAAGGCAAGCTAATCGCAACCTCTCCAAGGCGTTAAGACAAGAGGAAAGCTGGGCTCAAAGGAAATACATAGAAAAGCTCAGTCCAACCAGCACTAAACATCCTCTGTGGAAAGCCCACCCCAACTTTAAGCGCTCCTACAGAGACAATTTCACCGATAAGGAGTCCAACCGGTGGATGGGCCCGCAGTGACGAAGAGAGGGCATCCGTATTTGCCACACATCTTAAAATGGTTTTCCAGCCAAATCCAACATCAAACTCATCTGTACTTCCCCCTTCGAACACATTAACGGATAGTGAGTACTCGGAACTCCAATCGGACGAGATCACTGCAGTTATTAAAAACCACATAAAGCTGAAAAAAGCCCCTGGCCATGACCTAATCACACCGAAAATGATCCTAGAACTCCCTATCATTGCAATACAATATATCTGCAAACTGTTCAACGCTATAATAAAAATTGGCTACTTTCCAAGAACATGGAAAAAGTCCACTATCATCATGATTCCTAAAGTGGGTAAGGACAAAACCCAGCCATCATCCTATAGGCCAATTAGTTTGCTGCCATGTCTTTCGAAGCTTTTTGAAAAGGTTCTGCAGATCCGACTAAACTCATTTCTGGCATCGGAGAACACAATCCCTTCACACCAGTTTGGCTTCCGCGAAAAACGTGGTACAATTGAACAAGTCAATCGCATAACATCCGAAATACGAACAGCATTCGAACTAAAAGAATACTGTGCGGCTGTCTTTCTCGACGTTGCCCAGGCTTTCGATAGTGTCTGGCTGGAGGGTCTGATGTTCAAAATCCGCCAAAAACTGCCACAGTACACACACAAACTCATGGAATCTTACCTTTACAATAGGAAATTCGCTGTAAGATGTAATGGCTCCGTCTCCGCTGATTTTGAAATCAAAGCTGGTGTACCGCAAGGCAGTGTACTCGGCCCATTGCTCTACCTGCTGTACACTGCAGACTTACCAACGAGTTTAGGACTTACAACGTCCACTTTTGCCGATGACACGGCAATCCTTAGCAGATCCAAATGCCCAATACAAGCCTCTGCAAAACTAGAGGAACACCTCAAGGTGGTAGAGGAATGGCTAGCAACCTGGCGTATCTGGGTCAACGAGCAGAAATGCAAACATGTTACATTTACGCTTAACAAAAGAAACTGTCCAGCTCTAATGCTAAACAACGTACCAGTTCCTCAAGCCGTGGATGTAACTTACCTTGGCATCCACCTAGACAGAAGACTAACTTGGCGCAAGCACATCGAAGCAAAAAAGTCACAGCTTAAACTGAAAGCGAGTAGCCTACATTGGATCATCAATGCTCGGTCCCCTCTACGTCTGGAGTATAAAGTCCTCCTATACAACTCCGTACTGAAACCCATCTGGACTTACGCAGTCGAAGATTTTAAGATCAATCACGGGTGCTCCGTGGTATATACGAAACGACAACATTCAAAATGATCTAAATATACCTAGCGTAAAATCTGAAATAGGTACTCAACAACTAAAGTATTCTGCGAAACTGGATGCACACCCAAATGTTCTTGCCAATTCCCTTACGCGAACTAATAATAGAACTCGTCTTAAAAGAAATGACAGACCAACCTAATAACAAGTGATTAGGGCCGCCTGCAATATCCCCAGGATTTATCTTAAGTACTAGTCTAAGAAAAATATCTCAAACTTGTTGTTAGGCTCTAATTTAAGAGTAGATTCAACAAATATATATATATTAAAAAAAAAAAAAAAAAAAAACGCACTACATTAGCATTATAACCCACACCCACAGTTAAAAAAAAGCATTTGCCATAGAAAATGATATTTCAATATTAGAATTCAATGCAGCAATCAAATCACTAACTGGCAAAACACCTGGCCAACACAGAATCAATTATGCTATGATAAAGAACATAGACAATAAAACTAAGACCCGCATAATTCATCTTCAAAGTTTAATCCTAACAAATTTTATCCCACAATCGTACAAGACTAGCATAATTATCCCAATACTTAAACCATACTCACCAAAATCCGAATTAAACTCTTACCGACCAATTTCATCAAACCTTTGCTTATCTAAAGTTCTTAATAAAATTGTTGCAAAAAGACTGTGGTGGTCATATGTAGAACGCTCTCAAAAAAAAAAACACGCATCAATCGTCTCCCATGGCTTCACAAATATTTTCAGCTACGTAAAAAACTTTATGACAAACAGGAAAATCATAAGAACAATAGGAAACAACTATTCAATGGCACACCATTTAATTAATGGTATTCCACAAGGCTCCCTCCTCTCTGTTATCCTCTTCACCATCGCTTTCAACAAACTCAACACAATCATATCCCTTCACAAAAACATCCAACTAAGCGCATATGCTGACGACTTTAATCTTTTCATTAATATCCCTAATACCAAAAACCAAAACATAGACCTAACCACACTATTCTCACAAATATCCCCTACAAATAACACCTACACATTTGTCGCAAACACAACTGCTCATGCCACATCCTTTGAGAGAGTTTCATAGGTATATATGTTGAAGTGCGGACGCGTTTTCGTCTTCTCTCCCAAGTCTTCGTCTATATCGTGTTCTACCTGTGAATAAAAGGCTCGAGTTGGTGGTGCAAGTGCCCGTGATAAGTGTCTACTTGCCAGAGTCCAAATCTTCTCCGGCGGTCGTCGAATACCCGGTGACCAAGGCCTGTTGTGTAAACCGGTCTATGAGCCTGGGTTTTCCTCGTGTGACCAGGGGGGTGGGAGGAACTGTGTCCCGTCCCGTTATTTGTGGATGTGTCGGTGTTGGTGCGACGGGTTTGTCATTTCATTTGTTTCCCGCGTTTAAACTTCTTTACCAACACAAATTCGTTCCTGCGTGCTACATCATCAGCTGCTACCAGGTTTGTCAGATCAGTAGTTACTAATTGTGTGGTCGTTAACAGCACCCGCTGCGCTAACAGCACCCGCTCTATCACACGATCGGCCACTGTGCTCGTAACATATTTGTTCGGTGGCGTTGTAAGAGTCGCGCAAGTCGCTGGCGCATGGGCGGCTGGTTCAACTCCGCGCTTCGGATTTTCGAATTACTTGGAACTTAAATAAAAATAATATAAAATAAACTAAAACAACATAGATAAATAATTGCATATCTATATATTCAATTTGTCATCTACTTGAATTTTTTCCCTTACACATTTTTGCTTGCTGTTGACGGCACCGGCAGGTCAAGGCGATTAAATATTTGGAGATTAAATTTTTTTCTCATTTTGATTGTTTTTTCTTTTATTTATTTTCGCTAGGCAGGGGGAAATACTTGTCCGCCGAGGGAATGCCATTACAGCGGACCATTACAGCGGACAACAGGCCGCCTCAAGTCTCGTGGCTCACATTGGCGCTGACGGTGGAGATTTGCCAAGACGCTACCCCAAAGCGATCCAGAGACTCCCCAGTGAATAGTCCCAATAGCGGCGGTAACGTACCCTCAACAAAATCGAAGGTACAGCCAAAGTTCAAGGCGCTGGACGAAATGAGTGAAGGATAACAACTCGTTGCAGCGAGTCGGTGCGTCATCGCGTGCGGCCCGTCAAAAATCTGGAGTACTGCGCAGAGTCAACCAGGAAACTCTCTTCGTGCAGCCAGCATCGGGCTGCAGCTATGCGAGCAAGTCGCCAAGGTACGGCGTACTGTCAAAGACGGGTTGCTACTCGAGCTAAAGGGGGCCCCTGATGATAAGCAGCTGCTGAAGGATGAGCTAAGGCACGTCCTATCCGGAGTACGTGTCCTTGATCCGATCAAACACGAACTGGATGAATTGACCGAGCCTCGCGACCTTATTGCTGCATTGACAAAACAAGCAAATGTTGACGAGGACTGTCTACGCCGCGGGCTCTTAAGGTCCAAAGTCGCAGTCATCAGTGCAGCTGAGACGGTGATGCGGAAGCTACTGGCGTTAGGCAAAGTCCGTGTTAGTTGGTCCTGTTGCCGTATAAAGGAGTTGGACGAGCTGCCTAAGCGTTGCTACCGTTGCCTCAGGGCTGGACAAATATCAGCGAAATGCCCCAGCCAAGTGGAGTGGAAGGGCATAAAGCCGCGAACTGTGGAGTAAAGGACCCCACCTGCTTCCTATGCCAAGAAGAGGGCCTTCAGCCCACGAACCATTTTGCGGGCAGTCATAGGTGCCCGCTTAATGGAACAAAGAGGCAACCTCGGGCTCATCAATGTTGCGCCTAAATTTCATCCAGGTAAACCTTAACCATTGTGCCGTGGCGCAGGATCTCCTTCATCACGGTTCGGGATGGCGGCTACGACTTGGCCCTAGTCAGTGAGCCGTACAGATCGGAGAGGAACGCCGACTGGGTATCCGACATCAACGGTAAGGCTGCTATTTGGTCCTGTGGGACTATGAGGCTTCCAATTGAGGAAGTTGCCCAGATGGAGGGCTTCGTCCGGGCCAAAATCGGAGGGTACTGGGTCTATAGTTGCTACCTGACTCCCAGCTACCCCATAGAGAGTTTTGGATGTATCACCGACTCCTATTCTGTCGACGCTGTCATCATAGGCGGCAACTTTAATGCTTGGGCAACTGAATGGGGCAGCACTCGGTCCGACGCACGGGGCCGCATGCTCGAGTGTTTCTGTAATCTCAGTGTGTCGCTGCTCAACTCCGGCACAAGGAATACTTTCATTAGAGCCGGGTGCAGGATCCATTGTCGACCTATAGCTTCATAGCTATAGTTTCTAGCTTATAGCTTCACTATCGAATTTGGAAGTTGGGCGTCACTACACCGGTAGCGACCACGAGGCCATTGTCTTTACCGTTGGGGCAACCATGCAACCAGGAACGAACGCCTCACAACGGGAAAAGCTACAAGCTTGAGTCCCTAAACTTGTATTCGTTTAGAAGCGTGTTGGAGAATTTACGTGATGTTCGCCTAGGAGATGCAGACGCGGCATCCAACTCTATCATGTCGACACTCGAGAGGGCCTGTGATGAGAGTATGTCCCAGCGCAAGGCATACAGAAGACACCACAAACCAATCTTTTGGTGGAATGATCGTATCGCTGACGTTCGCTGCAGATGCTTCCGCGCGAGGCGCATGTACCAGCGTGCTAAAGGGACGCTAGCCTTATCAAACCTACATTTGGACTACAAGCAGTGCTATAAGGCTCTCAAAAAGGCAAAGGACAAAGGACAGCAAACACGAGTGTTTCCTGGGCCTATGCGGCTCGGCAGAGCAGGACCCATGGGGAAAGGCAGTCGGAAGCGCTTGCATATAGACAAGACTCTCTTCCCTCCTCTTCCTTCAAATCGTGGACGATTTGCCTGCCTGCAACCGCCGCTTCACCCACACATAGAGGAATGCACAGTGGACGAGGTTCTCGAAATAGTCTGGAAACTTAAACCAGCGAAGGCTCTGGGCCCCGACGGAATCCCCAAACAGATATTCAAGATCGCGGTCTCCTTACAGGCTGAGCCCTTTGTGGACTTGTACAACAGTTGCCTGAGGGAAAGTGCCTTTTCATCCAGATGGAAAAAGCAGAACCTAGTCTTCGTTCAGGCCGATCTGCCTCTTGGACACGGCAGGTAAAGTCTTGGAGTCCCTCATTTTCACAAGGTGTGAGGAATATTATAAATCATAATAATATCCCACACAACAAACCAACAGCGAAGCAATACAAAGGTGTGAATAACGCACCAGATACAAGATATAGCCAAGACACGAACCAGATGTACGATATACGATACAAGACATAGCCGAGACACGAACCAGATGTACGATATACGACCAATATTGGCACTGGTCGATCGAACCAGTGCAACGCAAATAAGTTACGATCAAATGCAATGGATCGAACCACACGCAACCGCGAGCAATTTCGTACAAGCGGGAAGATGCGTGGGAAGCATAATGTGAGAAGTTGGAAATTACACGACATACGATACGGCTACGATCAAACACGACCGATCGGACCGCACGCAACCGCGAGAGATTTCGTACAAGCGGGAAGATGCGTGGGAAGCAGAATGCAAAAAAACCAATATGCATACATACGACGGGCAACCAGGTTCAACATGGCTCGATCGAACCTGTGACGTACGATCGAGCATGATGATCGAGCCGCATACGACCGATGGCAAATTTCGTACAAGCGGGAAGATGCGTGGGAGGCATAATGTATAAAATCGGCTATGTAAGAGCAAATAAGGGCAAGCGAAAAAGGGCATTGGCCCAGTGAGACAATTTAAGAGCACAGAGAGGCCACAATAGAAATGCATGCATTGACGTACAATGCATGTACAAGCATACACTCACAATACATGTGTGCTATGCGTGTATGACCGCGAGAGGGAGTACCGGTGGCTTATGGGTGCTCTCTGCCTACGTCACACACAAGAGATCAAAGCAGTGAGAGCATGAACTGCCGAAATTATGAGAACAAAGTGAGGGCCAAGCAAGCCCACGAGACGGGTGCGGGGCATGTATGCATGTATGAAACGATAATGGTTTGTGGATTGGATAGGGGAATATGCGAACCGAAGGGGGAGGGATGAACAATGGGGAAGCCCTCATATCTGATAGATACGATATGCGGATGAATGTGCATTGTATGGGAAATTAAACGATTTCATATGTTAATTTAATCAATATGATTATCGTTAAACAATAGCTTAAGTTAATATAATTGTCATATATATGTATGTAAATATAATAAGGAGAGAATATGTGTGAAATTGGGTATGACAAGTGGATCAAAGGGAGCGACGGGCAAAGGCAGCGATGAAAGCAGAGAAAGCCAACGGGATACGATGGGCGGCCAATAGAAAGGCGACGCCAGCATAAGAAAGGGATGCAAGTCAATATGTACAAATAAGAAAGACAGGGACAAGGAATAAATGGGCGCGCAGCCACAAAGAAAGTGGACATATGCGCCAAAGATTTACGGGACTTTCACCACGCATAGCAACAAGGGAATGCGTGGGTGAAAGCAGAGGGCTGATGGAAATGTACCAGCTGTATAGCGGTACCACACCAATGTGTTCCTGAGGCCATGGGAACTGCCTATATAAAGGCAACATGAAGTCATCAAGTCATCAAGTAGTGATCAAGTAACAAGTAATTAAGGCCTTACGAGTAACCTTAAGAACTTATCAAGGAAACAGAAGGAGCAAAGGAAAAACAAGGAACTATACAGGCCTTACGAGTAACCTGTACAGTTCATTTCGACAGCAACAAATCCTTAAATAAGGATAGTAAACACCGTACCCAAGCTAGAGTGAGTGGGAGAGAAGCCAAGCATTTCCAGGAGTATCCAAAGTCAATGGTAGGCACGAGGATATATCCTACTGCCGAAATTCCAGGATCTATATATCCTGACGAATACCAATTATTGAGGAACATCCTGCCAAAGCCATAAAACAAGGGCCATCTCAACGAGCATAGCGAAAGGGTGCAGAGGTGTGGAGCACAACTCAAGCATATGATACAGACCGAGACAATAATCGGCAACAGAAGCAAGAGGAAGGCAAGAAGCGACGACGAGGGATTCAAAGTAACTCACCAACGCTGTCCAAGTCCAGACCTACCGCAGAGAAACTTGTCATAGCCAATCAAGCCCATAACGATCGCAAATAAACGTATTATAAAAAAATCAAATCAATAAACAAAGCTGTTCTAATTTCACCGGGGCACAAAATAAATTTTGTTGTGCCGAACCTAGCCCAAGAGATATTATAAATATCCCGAAGGACGAGAAAGGATCGTTACAACTGGCGCCCAACGTGCTATACTGGTGAAATTTAGAAATAAAAATACAGTTTATAAATCATAAAAAGATCAAAAATGGGAAAAGGATGGATTTACCACATGAAGAAGGAGGATTTGGTACAGACAGGCCAAAGGATCGGGACCGAGATAACCGGCACAGTGGAGGAAATGAGGAAACAGCTAGGCGAGTGGGTAGAAAGGAATGAAACGGACCCAGACTGGAAGGAGGAAATAAATAGATTGGAAACAAAGTACTCGAAAAATATAAAAATGAAAACAATAGCAAGCACATCAAAAACATGCGAAAGTGAGGCTGAGGAATTCCAGAAAATAAACATCGCCACACTAGCAATCCCACCATATTTACCACCAAGATGGGGAAGCGAAGGAGCCCTAGATAGCGCAGAGACAAAAAGGGACATAAGGAGACAAACAATAGACCCCAAGAAAACGGCACCACATACAACAAACAAGACCACCGAATACGCCAAGGTGGCAAAACAAGTGAGGGAGTGGACATTCAGGTTCGACGGCAATTCCAGACCACTAGAGTTCATAGAACAGATCGAGTGGTCAGCAGACATGTATGGCATCGAACTGGACATGATCCCGAGAGCGATGCCAGAGCTACTGAAAGATAGGGCACTCAAATGGTACGTCGCAAACAATAAGCAGTGGCGAACATGGAAGGAATTTGTTGAGGGCTTCAAGAAATATTTCTTGCCGAAAGGATTCTTCAACAAATTGGCTGATCAAGTGAAAAATCGCAAGCAAAACAGAAACGAGTACTTCAAGGACTATATGGTGGATATGCAAACATTGATGAGACCCCTAAAAATACCAGAGTACGAACAATTGGAGGTCATATTGGAAAATTGCACTCCAGATCTAAAAATATTCGTTCGGCCGCACAGGGTCAGAGATCTAGATGAGCTGATGCAGTTGGCAGAAGAACACGAGATGCTCGAACAAGAGCGATTCGAGTTCCATCGCGAAAACAATGCTCAAAGAACACATAACCACCAATCAAACCACAGAGGAGGAAATAATCACGGGCCACCAGTCACACAGTGCCGAAGATGCCAGGACAATAGCATGGAGAATCATTCGAGACCAAACCAAGAAAACAAGAACGTCCGAGACGGAAAAGTCTTGAACCCGAATCAGGCATGCCGCAGATGCGGGGGAGCCGGACACTGGGCCAGGGAATGCAACAATCAGAGACTCAATTTCTGCTGGCAGTGTGGAAAAGTGGGCAAAAGGACGAAAGAATGTTGTTGGAGTCCGGGAAACGAAAGGCGGTTCCAGCCTATCAAGGGCGAGCAGGGACCCAGCCAACAAGCTCCGCACCACTAATAGGCCAACTAGTAGAAGAAGAGGATCAATTGTCAGCGATTGTCGAAATAGCAGGAATACATATGAAAGCGACAATTGACTCCGGAGCCACGAGTAGCTTCATCAGCAAGCAGATATTGGAAACAGTGAGGAATAAGGGAAAATGGGAGAACACACACAAACAGGTATACATGGCAGACGGAAAGGTGCGAGACATTGAAGAGCAATGGACAGGATGCGTGAGATTCGGACACAAGGAAATCCACATGCCATTTCTGGTCATGCCAGAAGGAATGGATGCGCTAATATTGGGGTGGAATTTCCTCCGGATTATGAACACAGAAATATCGTGTGGTGGCCACAAAGTGCAAATACCGACAGTAAGGCGAATACAGGGCAGGCGCGTAGAAAGAATATCCATCATGGTCACTCAGAAGAGTGACCAGCAAGAAATACAAAGCTTTCTGAGTCAGGAATTGAAGGAATTAGGGAAAGTTAAGGGACTGTCAAAGGTGGGGATACATCGCATAACGATGAAGGACGATATCCCAATAAAACAAAGGTATTACCCGAAAAACCCGAAAATACAAGGAGAAATCAATGCAAAGGTCGACGAACTGTTGACAATGGGATGCATAGAACCATCACAAAGCCCATATAGCTCACCCATAGTGATGGTGAGAAAGAAACAGACAGGCAAATGGAGATTATGCGTAGATTTTAGACAGATTAACGCAAAATCTATAAAGGATGCATACCCAATGCCACGCATCGATTACATCTTGAATCAACTACGCGAAGCAAAATTCATAAGCAGCTTAGATCTGAAGGACGGATACTGGCAGATTCCGTTAGAAGAGAAAAGTAGACCAATGACGGCATTCACAGTCCCAGGGAAGGGGTTATTCCAATGGAAAGTAATGCCATTCGGTTTACACTCAGCATCAGCAACTTTCCAACGCGCACTGGACCAAGTCATTGGCCCAGAAATGATACCAAACGCATTCGCATACCAAGATGACATTGTGATAGTGAGCAAAACAATCGAAGAACACATGAATCATCTACAAGAAGTGTTCAGGAGATTGAAGGAAGCAAACTTGAGAATTAATGCCGAGAAGTGCCAATTCTTTAGAAAAGAGCTAAAATTTCTAGGCCACTTGGTGACAGAAAACGGTATTGCAACGGACCCAGAAAAGGTGGCCGCAATAGCCCAATTAGAACCACCAACTTGCACAAAGGAATTACGCCAGTACTTAGGAGTGGCATCCTGGTACAGACGGTTCGTACCAGGTTTTGCAGCACTAACACACCCATTGAACGAACTACTAAAGAAGAGAACAAAGTGGCACTGGAGCGAGGAGCATCAGGCAGCATTCGATGCTGTAAAGGAAAGGCTGACGAGTGGCCCAGTATTGGCATGTCCAGACTTCACAAAAACGTTTGTGCTCCAGACGGATGCAAGTAACATGGGATTAGGAGCCATATTGGTACAAAACACTGAGGATGGAGAGAGAGTGCTATCATACCTGTCAAGAGAATTAAACCCAGCGGAAAAGAACTATTCGGCAACAGAAAAGGAATGCCTAGCGATAGTATGGGCAATACGCAAACTAAAACCATACCTTGAAGGATACCGATTTAAAGTGGTAACAGATCACATGGCGTTGAAGTGGTTGAATAGCATAGAAAGCCCTACGGGCCGTATAGCCCGATGGGCACTGGAACTGCAACAATACGACTTCGAAATAGCATACAGAAAGGGCAAATTAAACGTTGTCGCAGACGCTTTGTCAAGGCAACCAATGGAAGGGTGCAAAAGAATAATAGATAATGGTGCCAGATTAAGACAAGCAAACAACGATTGTGGGTGGATTCAAGACATAATGGGAAAAATAAAACAACAACCACAGAAATATCCGGATTACATTATAGAAAATAGTCAGGTATACAGAAACATTCCGCACAGAGCAGGCCAAGAAGAAGTGGTAGCTTGGAAACTATGTGTGCCAAAAACACTACGTAATCAAGTAATGGCCGAAAACCACACGGCAACAACAGCAGGGCATACAGGGAGCAGGCGAACTACTGCCAGGACCGCAGCAAGATATTACTGGCCAGGAATGCAACGAGATCAGAGATATAACGATATGCCAACAATATAAACCCAGCCAACAGCAGGCAGCGGGAAAGATGCTAACACAAATACCGGAAGAACCATGGGCTACAGTATGCGCTGACTTTGTAGGACCGTTGCCAAGATCGAAACACGGAAATTCGATGCTACTAGTAATCATTGACAGGTTTTCGAAATGGACAGAACTGATACCGATGCGGAAGGCAACGGCAGAAAGTCTAGTTAAGGCCTTTCGAGAGAGGATACTATCTCGATTCGGAGCTCCAAAAATGGTGATAACGGACAATGGAGTTCAATTCACTAGCAGGATATTCAAAAAAATGTTAGAAGAATGGGGATGCCAACACCAACTGACAGCACCGTACACGCCACAAGAAAATCCAACCGAACGAGCAAATAGAACAGTAAAAACAATGATTGCTCAGTTTACGGGGGAAAATCAACGCAACTGGTATGAAAGTTGGCCAGAAATAACTCTAGCAGTGAATACAAGCCAATCAGAGGCAACAGGATTCACGCCAGCGTATGTAATACAGGGGCGTGAACCAAGAATGCCGGGTGCACTATACGATAATGTCACGATAGGCACAGGAAAGCAAACGATACCACCAGACGCGAAGGTGAAACAAATGCAAGAGCTGTTCGAATTAATACGGCGAAATCTGGAAACGGCTGCACAGGATCAGGCCCGCCATTACAATCTGAGACGAAGAGAATGGAGACCAGTGATTGGAGCAACGGTATGGGCAAAAGAACACCACCTTTCAAATGCTGCAGAAGGATTCGCAGCAAAGCTGGCACCAAAGTTTGGAGGCCCATATGAAGTGATAGGCTTTGCATCTCCGGTCATATGCAAAATACGGCACAAAGAAACGGAAAAAACCAGACAGGCACACATCAGCCAACTGAAGCAACAAATATGCGAAGAAGCGGATGACACGAAAAGTGATGAGCAATGAGGATGGACGACTCGAATGACATGGCGGCGAGAAAATCTGCACAGACCGGCCGGCTGGACAGAGAACTCAAAACATGACTTAGAGCTGAAAATCTAAAAACGCATCGCATCAGAAACAAATTATAGCAAAGTTGCAAACCACATCGCAGAGCACAATGAAGCTGTGCGAATATCGTAATGACACGTATACAAGCATGCGAAAACAAATTTAGAAACTGGCAACGGATACCCGAATATCGTAACGACGCAAACAATATGCAAGCATAATAGAAAAAAAAAACCAGAGATAGAACAATTGGGGACAGCACCAACACATATGCGCATACACCACGAAAAGAGAGGGGAAACGCACCCACACAGGCGCATGATGTTACGCACCCACACATACGCACGATATGACGTATGTAATGGTGAGTCACCGCAATGCACATACACATGCGCATGCTACTATGCACATAATGGTGAAGCATCTCGGCGTTTTAAGATATGCCAAGAGAACAAGGGCGAGGAGGAGAAATCCTAAATATCGGTAAATATCAAAGAAATGACCGAAAGGCGAGCTTTCATGCGTGCAAATGTCATTATCAGGAAACACTCAAAGTTTATCACTCGGCGAGTAAAGGAAAAAAAAAAAACCCAAATAAAAACCATGAACGCATTTAATGCAAATTTTGGCCAGGATGAAGGCGTAGCTCGACGAGGTGCGGCACCGCGGGCCAATATGGAACGCGGTGACTGGCATCGGTCCGATGAGGAGTCCGACGACGATGTGCCGGACATGGCAAATCCGGCCATCGCCGCCTCTTCGGACGAGGAGTTAGATGAGGACGGAGAGGAAAGCGGGTACATGACGGAGGAGAGCGACGATGAAGCAGTATGGAGGGAGCTGGACGAGGCAATACGCATGTTGGAGGAGGAAGTGTCAGGAGAGGCGAGCAGCGGCCGAAGCAGCCCGGTGGAATATGCGCCATGGGAGCAGGATGAAATCCATGGGCCTCCGGCAGGATTGTGGGAGCCAGCGCGGCCATCAACGCCGTTTCGTATGGTGGACTCAATGTCAGAGACCAGCGAAACGGCTGGGATGGCCGTGGCTGATGAAGGTGCGGCTGATGGAGTAGCCAGCCCACCTCCACTCGAGCCGGAGGGGACGGACGGGGACGCAGAGCGAGCAATGATGGAGAACCACCAATGGATGAGTTGGTGGCGTCAGCAGATCCTGCAGCAGCAGGAGGCTGAGAGGGATCTGCTGGCGTGGGAAAGAAACCAGGAGGAAGAGGCACAGCTGGCAAAGGCCAGGGAGCGGCTGGCAGAAGCGGCAAAACAACAATTGCAGCAACAACAACAGCAGCAACAATTGCAGCAGCAGCAACAACAACAGCAGCAACAATTGCAGCAGCAGCAACAAATACAGCAGCAACAAGTGCAGCAACAGCAACAGCAGCAACAATTGCAGCAGCAACAACAACAGCAGCAGCAACAGCAACAATTGCAGCAGCAACAACAACAGCAGCAGCAACAGCAACAATTGCAGCAGCAACAATTGCCGCAACAACAGCGACAACTGCAACATCAGCAGCTGCAGCTTGGAGGCCAAGCGTGTCCGTGGGTGTGGCCAAGACCGGCTTGGAGTAGACAAGTGTCTGCACCCACGGGGCACGACGACAGGGCTCGGCCCGTATTGGCCAGGCAAATTTCATGCCCAGTGCCATACGGGCATGAGAGATATGAGGCGATGGAGGAGGGCGATTGGCCGGAGACGGTGGCAGAAATAGTGGGGCAAATGGTGCAACAAGAAGGGCCGAGAAGAGTTAGAATAGTGTGGGCGGGACAAAATAGGTATAGGATTAGGATAGCTCAGGGGGTAATTCGGGTGTATCGAGAAAGGAGAGGATAATAAGTAGGGTAATTATATGTAGGGAGAGTAGAATAAGTAGGATATTTAAACGTAAGTTAGGGACAAGAAAAAAAAAGGATGCGGAACGGGCCAAGAAAAAAAAAAGGAACAAACAATGAAAAGATGCCCTAATCCGACAACATTTAAGAAAAGATACTCAGTAATCGCCAACATTAGAAGATGCCAATTGGCCAATAAAAGATGCGAGCTGAGTCCCAAAAAAAAAAAAAAAAGGCACAAAACAAGCACAAGACAAGCCAAAACCAAACAAAAACACAAAATAAGCAAAACACACAAAGCAAGCAAAAGACAAGCCAAAACCAAAGAAAAAAAAAACACAAACACAAAACACAGGCCAAAGCTACAAATGCAAACATATTAAATGCCCAAATACGAGAATAGAAAATACACATACAGAAAACAAACACAAGGTACAAGGGACAGGGGAGGGCAAATCACTCCCGAGGAAGGGGGGGAGTGTGAGGAATATTATAAATCATAATAATATCCCACACAACAAACCAACAGCGAAGCAATACAAAGGTGTGAATAACGCACCAGATACAAGATATAGCCAAGACACGAACCAGATGTACGATATACGATACAAGACATAGCCGAGACACGAACCAGATGTACGATATACGACCAATATTGGCACTGGTCGATCGAACCAGTGCAACGCAAATAAGTTACGATCAAATGCAATGGATCGAACCACACGCAACCGCGAGCAATTTCGTACAAGCGGGAAGATGCGTGGGAAGCATAATGTGAGAAGTTGGAAATTACACGACATACGATACGGCTACGATCAAACACGACCGATCGGACCGCACGCAACCGCGAGAGATTTCGTACAAGCGGGAAGATGCGTGGGAAGCAGAATGCAAAAAAACCAATATGCATACATACGACGGGCAACCAGGTCCAACATGGCTCGATCGAACCTGTGACGTACGATCGAGCATGATGATCGAGCCGCATACGACCGATGGCAAATTTCGTACAAGCGGGAAGATGCGTGGGAGGCATAATGTATAAAATCGGCTATGTAAGAGCAAATAAGGGCAAGCGAAAAAGGGCATTGGCCCAGTGAGACAATTTAAGAGCACAGAGAGGCCACAATAGAAATGCATGCATTGACGTACAATGCATGTACAAGCATACACTCACAATACATGTGTGCTATGCGTGTATGACCGCGAGAGGGAGTACCGGTGGCTTATGGGTGCTCTCTGCCTACGTCACACACAAGAGATCAAAGCAGTGAGAGCATGAACTGCCGAAATTATGAGAACAAAGTGAGGGCCAAGCAAGCCCACGAGACGGGTGCGGGGCATGTATGCATGTATGAAACGATAATGGTTTGTGGATTGGATAGGGGAATATGCGAACCGAAGGGGGAGGGATGAACAATGGGGAAGCCCTCATATCTGATAGATACGATATGCGGATGAATGTGCATTGTATGGGAAATTAAACGATTTCATATGTTAATTTAATCAATATGATTATCGTTAAACAATAGCTTAAGTTAATATAATTGTCATATATATGTATGTAAATATAATAAGGAGAGAATATGTGTGAAATTGGGTATGACAAGTGGATCAAAGGGAGCGACGGGCAAAGGCAGCGATGAAAGCAGAGAAAGCCAACGGGATACGATGGGCGGCCAATAGAAAGGCGACGCCAGCATAAGAAAGGGATGCAAGTCAATATGTACAAATAAGAAAGACAGGGACAAGGAATAAATGGGCGCGCAGCCACAAAGAAAGTGGACATATGCGCCAAAGATTTACGGGACTTTCACCACGCATAGCAACAAGGGAATGCGTGGGTGAAAGCAGAGGGCTGATGGAAATGTACCAGCTGTATAGCGGTACCACACCAATGTGTTCCTGAGGCCATGGGAACTGCCTATATAAAGGCAACATGAAGTCATCAAGTCATCAAGTAGTGATCAAGTAACAAGTAATTAAGGCCTTACGAGTAACCTTAAGAACTTATCAAGGAAACAGAAGGAGCAAAGGAAAAACAAGGAACTATACAGGCCTTACGAGTAACCTGTACAGTTCATTTCGACAGCAACAAATCCTTAAATAAGGATAGTAAACACCGTACCCAAGCTAGAGTGAGTGGGAGAGAAGCCAAGCATTTCCAGGAGTATCCAAAGTCAATGGTAGGCACGAGGATATATCCTACTGCCGAAATTCCAGGATCTATATATCCTGACGAATACCAATTATTGAGGAACATCCTGCCAAAGCCATAAAACAAGGGCCATCTCAACGAGCATAGCGAAAGGGTGCAGAGGTGTGGAGCACAACTCAAGCATATGATACAGACCGAGACAATAATCGGCAACAGAAGCAAGAGGAAGGCAAGAAGCGACGACGAGGGATTCAAAGTAACTCACCAACGCTGTCCAAGTCCAGACCTACCGCAGAGAAACTTGTCATAGCCAATCAAGCCCATAACGATCGCAAATAAACGTATTATAAAAAAATCAAATCAATAAACAAAGCTGTTCTAATTTCACCGGGGCACAAAATAAATTTTGTTGTGCCGAACCTAGCCCAAGAGATATTATAAATATCCCGAAGGACGAGAAAGGATCGTTACAAAGGCTTAGCTCAGCCATCCAAGCTAACGCAGGACTTGCGGAGCAGCAGTTCGGTTTCCGGAAGGCTAAGTTCACAACGGATGCCATTGCACGTATGGTCAATATTGCGGCGGACGCGATCGGCGGTGCTAGATTGAAAGGTGGGTCGAAAGAGGATTGTCTGGTAACCACCCTAGACATAGGAAACTCGTCCATATGGAGCCGTATCCTGGTCGCATTAGCCAACTTTGGAGTCCCACACTACCTCCTTAGTTGGGTGCGACAATATTCCCAAGTAACGACCATCTGCTACACCACTAATGATGGCCCAGTACTGCGGACAGTGTCTGGAGGAGTGCCCCAAGGCTCGGTGTTGGGACCTTTACTCTGGAACACCATGTACGACGGAGTCCTACGCCTGCGGTTTCCGCCTGGCACACACATCACAGGGTTCGCGGAGGACATAGTTTTTGCCGTGGTTGCTAAGACCGTCAAGAAAGTTGAGGAACGCTCGAGTGTTGCCATTGGCAGGTCAGATGGACCGGGAGCAACGCGAAGCATAGCGCGGCAGCAAAGCATGCGGAGGTGGGAAGAGCGCTGGGACACCTCGACCAAGGGAAGGTGAACGCACACGCTCATCCCTGACATTAGCGCGTGGGTTTTGCGTAAACACGGCGAGGTAAATCATTACTTGACCCAACTGCTGAGTGGTCACGGCTGCTTTAGGATGTATCTGAAGAAATTCGGCCACGAAACTTTGGACGACCAGCATATTTTGCTGCATTGCCTCAGGTTTTAAGCGGCAAGATTTTCCCTGGAGTGTGCGATGGGGCATCGCGCAACATTGGAAAATTTGACCAGGCTGATGGTCGCTGATCCCCGAGATTGGGATGCCGTCAGCACTTTCGCGTCAGTGGTGATGAAGGAGCTCAGAAGGCTCGAACGTTAGAGGCGCGAGGAATTATCATGCATGGCCCTGTGAAGCAGTACCCAAAAGTAGTCCCGCTTGACCGTGTATTCGTATCCACCTCCCCCTCTAACCTCACGAGTGTATTGTCCTACTGTTTTTGATTTCTACTACTGTGACGCTATAATAAATTGTCTATTATATTCTTTTTTATATGTTATGTTTATATGCTGTTATGTATGAGTAATAAATGAAATTAAAAAAGAAAAAAAAAAACAATGCCACATCCTTACAACTAACCATCAGTTAACAAATGTTAACTGCTTGAAACTCTTAGGCATCCATATCAACAACAAATACAACTTTGACGACCACATAAAATCCCTAAAAGCTTCAAAAATTTACTACTGCCTCCCCCTATTTGGAACTGCCCCTCAATCTACCTTCCCTTAATTCAATCGCCAATTCTGCAATAAGAATATCACTTGCTGCCTTCAGAACCACTCCTGTGAACAATATGCTTTACGAAGCCCAAATACCCCCACTACACATACTAAAAACTTAACACAGCTAAACTCTGCAAATCACTAATAAACTCACACAACTTCCCAATCCTCAACATAATGAAAAACTATATAAATAATAAGAAGTTAAATACCAATCTACAATAGACAGAATCATCAGCACTGTACAGTACAGAAATAACATTACGCCATATCCTAAAAGAATGTCAATACCTAAAAACCTCTTATAATATAATATTCAAAAATCTTGACCCAATTCAACTCCTATCCCAACCAACACCAAATAATGTAAATATTATCCTTATGTTCCTCACCCAAACAAAAATTGGAAACCAATATAATCACAACTAGAGAGTCGAAGGCCCCAGCAGCCAGCACTCTATAATTAGGTGAGCTATATAATTTTACATTGTAAGTAAACTGTACATAAATAAATAAATAAATAATCTTAAAGACACTCCCTTAGAGCGGTTAGATTTTATCAATGACTTAGGTGTTCTTATAGACTTTTAATCCTCACATTTCCGCTACTGTTAGTAAATATACGAATATTCCTTGGTTTCTAAAACGATGATCAAAAGAATTTGACGATCCGTTCACAACCAAAATTATGTTTATTTCATTAATCCTTCCTATCTTAGAGTACGGATCTTGTATATGGTCAATATGAGGCGCGGTCTAAATTGGAATCGCAATGTCGAATTTGTCAATCATACTCCAATAGGCTTCTTTTAATCCATCTTACTTCTTTATTTAATCATAGAGTAATGCTTGGTGATATTTTTATACACAAACTTATAATAGGTGAAATATACTCTCATGAGCTATTGAACCAGTTAAACCCTGTACCCAGTAGACCTACCAACAATTTTATTCCTCTATCTTTAAAACACATATAGTGTAACTATGCTGCGCTGTTACAATCTTCTTTATCGCGTAATCAGATCAGAGGCCTCTCTTTCTTTTCTAAAAACCTCTATTCTATCACATTTTGCTCGTAATTATTTTAATTGTTTGTCTGTTTTTATTTGTATTTAATCAAGCGATCGTGCCGTCCGATCAGGCGGGAGGTGGACAGCTCTCTGCTTGGTCTCGCGCAAAACAGGCTATGTCTTGGTTTCGCATCGGCCAATTGTACGTACTACGGATTGTTTGCGTCAACGTCCAGACAATATGTAAGAAAGTGGAGGGTAATTATCTATGCCCATGTTTTTGTTAAGGGTTCGCTAATCTACCCATATTCTTAGTTCTCCGGATTTCTTTTTAACAAATTTTCTACTAACTAATTTCATTTGACATGTTTTGGACTTTTTCTTAAAAAAATCTTTGCCTAACATAGGTCTTATGGCTCATCGCCTTGACTTTAACAGTGTCTCTAAACGCCTGTTCGACGTTCTGCTGCAGTATTCCAGTTTCTTCATCTGTTACTTTGGTCAGTTGTAGGAGGAGTTCCCTGGATGATGTGCCTCACATAGCACATTCATTCTCCTCGAATTATGCCGAATTATGATGATGCATCAGCGTGGCAGGAGACTGTGGTCCTATTAGCTTCTTCGATGAGGTTCTCTTTCGGTGTTTTTGGGTGGCTCTTCGCCCTTACCGATTGCAGTACCAGTGGTGGTGTTCTGGTGATCTTGTTGCCTTTGGCGAATTGATTGGCTCCGGTTGGACACGATCTTTTTTTTTGCATAATTTTATATGTTGAGCGTGTATAAAAGTAATATTATAATGTATAAAAACATGCTTGCTTTTTTGCGTTTTCATTTGAAAGACCATCTGAGACATAAGCCTTTTAAGGAGCATTAGTTGGCTTAATGATTTTGCATGTCTAAACATTAAAAATTTTGATTTTATGATCCTTTGAATGGAGCGGTGTCAAATGCGCTGAGTGCTGCGGCGTATTTCTCAAAACAACGTTTTTCAAACTGATGGAAATTCTGGTGGCCGTACAAATTTATCAATCACCTTGAACATGTTCTCAGAAGGTGTCGCCAGAATGTAGACTAGAATCATTGAAAAATTTTGAAAATCGTTTGTTAAAAAGGATAATAAGTAGAAGAAAATACGTAAAAAAAAAAAAAATTTTTTAAATCATAACTTTTTTTAACTTTTTATTTTGATTCTAGTCTATTTTATGCACTAGATTAAAAAAATATTTTAATTTTTGGTTTCAGATTCTCTGAAAAACTCGCAACATTTCCGTGAGCGGGAGAAGTCGCCGCCGACCACCCGAAATTTGTCCATTGACAGACAAACAAATAATAATACTATAACTTTCTATGATATTTAGTTCAGAGAACAGATGTTTTAAGTAAAGTAATAAAAGACAGATTACAGGGGATTGAAGGTTGAATTCAAAAGATGTAGACTGCCTACATCTTCTACATGGTACAGAAGGCTATTCCAAAATTGGTACTATGTGCAGCGCACTTGTCAAATCAGTTGCTACAAAGAGTCCAGCAATCTATTGCTGTTTTAGCTGAAAAATATGCTTGGAGCGACTCCACGAACACAATGTGCTGAATAAAAAACGGTAGTAAGGAAAAATTCGTAAGGCGTCGCATAGAAGATATACTAAAAGTAAAAGAAATAACGTGGAACCATTTAAAGTCTGAGGATAATTCTGCATTTTGTCCAGCTAAATTAAAAAGTTGTGAATTATGGTGGAATAGGCCAAACTGTCTCGGGTAGTCAAAAGAAAAATGGCCTAGAGAAAAAACAGTTGATATGGAAAATAATATTATGCAGTTACTAATTGAAAAGTATTCCTGCACAAATAAGCTGATCAGAGTTACGGCATATGTATTGAGATTTATTGGCACTAAAAAAAAGGACAAAGCGTGCTCACTATATTTAACTGTCAATGTGCTTAAAAATGCCAGGAAGTTTAAAATAAACACCAGCAAGCATAAAATTTTGCAGGGAGATATATTGTCTGATACAGAACAATTTAATTGAAAAGAAAAGCAGTTAAATTAAAGATGCTCATAAGGAAAGCTTACCTGGAGGAATTAATCTTATGAACAGTCAAATTTAAAGAAAATTTTGGATTTTCGAGTTAAGAAACGCCCTT
This sequence comes from Drosophila insularis, assembly GCA_018903935.1. NCBI lineage: Eukaryota > Metazoa > Arthropoda > Insecta > Diptera > Drosophilidae > Drosophila > Drosophila insularis. The sequence goes on from JAEIFP010002025.1 coordinate 87,589, forward strand.
AAAAATAATTAAGGGAATGCGTCACTTGTGCCAGATACCGCCAAGTAAGTGCGGAGTAAATTATGGGTAATAGTGTCATTTCATAACACGGAGATTCATTTTGCCGGTCCATATCAAATCAGATGCTCAAAAAACGGGGACATAAAACATTTAAAGGGTACATAGCAGTATTCGTGTGCTTGGCAACTAAGATAATTCATTCAGAAATTGTTAGTAACGTGACAAGCGATGCCTTCCGAGCAGTATTTTGCACTTCTTGAAGGAATTCGCACGTGTCAATTCCTAATTCAAGTTTGCTAACAACTAAACTTTCAAAAACTTCGGTTAATATTTCTAAATGTCTTTTACTATCCTTTGATGGCATCAATACGTCGTCCATGTAATTTTAAACTTTGTCATTTAAATCAGCAAAAAAATTTTGAACTAATCTTGAAAAACTGTGACGTAACGGTCGTGTATTTCATAGCTTCTGATTTATTATCAATACTTATAGTTTCACGCAATTATTAATTTTGCCTTAGCTCCTCTGACGGGAACTCTGCTCAATTACATGATCATGCTAGCTCCCAATCTCTCGTGGATTCCAATGCTCCTCCGCCTCCACTAACAGTAGTGCCTCATCGCAAACAATTATTTATCTCTAGGCTTGCTCCAGATACTTCTGAGACGTCTGTAGTCGCTTACGTTGGTAACATATGCCCTGCTAAGGTTTAAATGTAAAAGTAAAAGTTTTCTAGGCCTCGCGAAATATCCTCTTTTACAATGACTGTACCAAAAGAGTAATTATCAGCTATGATAGACCCTAATTTTTGGCCAGAGGGCTTAGTTGTACACCTTCCTAATTTATCTTCTTTGTTGTCTGCTTCAAAAAACTAATAACGCCTAGTCTTTGCATTAATTATCGAAATGTAAGAGTCCTCTTTACCAAGCTCTCGAAACTGTTTTGCGATAGCCCAACTTTTTCGGCTGGCATTTTAGATTTTTCTGAAACTTGGCTCAACTCCTCTGTTTAGGATAACGAAATTCTTTCTAATACCTTTATTTCTTATAGGCTTGATCGTGATGGTCGCCGTGGCGTTAGAGTACTCATTGCTGTCAATTCGAATCTGTGTTCAAATGTTGTGCCGATTGACCTGCCCTTATTTACTCTTGAGTTAATTTGCGTCGAGGTTACATGTTCCAACTTATTCTTATATATTTCGTAATCGTATATTCCTTCGGCTTCTAATATCTTGACCTACATGCACCTTGCTTATGCTCAGCAAACCATTTTTAGTCGCCTTAAAGATCGTGATTTCCTTATATTCTTATGTGACATTGACTTGCCTAATATATCTTGGCTGATTGATGATAATCTCTCTTCTTTAACATGTTTTTCTTGATTGCCTAATTGAATGTCCGCTATATCAGTTGAATTCTTCACTTAACTCTTCTAAAAGAATTGTTGATCTTATTTTTGTCTCGGACTTTTTTTTGCCTGAAGATCCTTATCACCCTACCATTGAAGTTATTATTTCTTATTATTCCGTTTCTAATTCATTTAAAACCATCTCAGTTTCTCGTCGTAGATGTTTTCGTAAAATAAATTTCAATCTTCTTAACAACCTTACTTCCTATTTTGATTGGTTATTTCAATTAGATTGTGCAGTGAATTTTTTCTACTCTGCTCTTAATTCTCTAATTAATAAATGCGTTCCTTATGTGAATGTCTCTACCGTCTCCAGTAAGCCGGTTTGGTTCTAGGCTATCTTATCTCCGTAATATTATCTTAAGATATTTTAAAAGTTTTAAAAAAACTGGTTCGCGACTTGACTGTGTAACTTACTGTGTAGCCAAATCTCAAATTCGTCTCTTAAATACTCAATGCTACAATAATTATATCGTGCGATGTTGGATTGGATTGGATGGATTGAATTTTATCAGAACCACAAAAGATTTTACAACTTTGTTAATTCTAAACGAGGCTCTAACCTACTACCTTCCACTTTCACTTTATCACTTCTCAAGCTCACATTCAAATTGTAATTGTAATTGTTTTTTCCTAGTATTACTGAAGACTGTATTATCTCTAGCTTATCATCTATGACGTCTTCTTTCAAACCCGGTCCTGATAAGATTCCAAGTTGCATTCTTAAAATGTGTTCTATCTCCCTATCTAAGCATTTATCTCGGTTATTCTTTATATCAAGAATATATTTATATCACCTATCCAACCTTTTAGATTTGACCACCCTTGTACAGTATGGCTTCCGTAAAAAATGTCGAACTGACGTTATTTATACTGACTTTAGTAAGGCTTTCGATACGGTTGATCATTGTATGCTTTTAACGAAGCTATGGCCTTTCTTCTGACAGATTTCTTCTTATTAATCTTCCTTCAATTCACAACCATAGGCTCGTATTTGGCATTTTGTTACTCCATAAACTAGTCATCGGTGAATTCAATTCTACTAATTTACTTAATTTTTTATATATTTTTGTTCCCACACGTCGGAGCAGAATTTTTTTTCCTATTCAACTTCGTAGATGTTTGACTACTCTCTTCACGAACCCTTTCGTGTTCTTTGCCAATCTTTTAACAACCTTTCTCACCTTATCTCTTTTCTTCTTTTTGTCACTTCTCTTCACTCTATACTCTTCAATAATCTACAACGTAACCGCTTGATGTTGGTGCTCTCAGTTCTTTTGTTTTCTCTTTTGATCGCGTTCGCGGCCGTTATCTTCGCGCTGGTGACAAGTTTTTGTTGTTGTGTGTTTCAATAGGAAAAATATTCTCTTATTTTCACTTTTTTTTTCAATTGTACGCCTCTCTTAACATATATATGTTCTATGTTCCTTTTTATTTATATATTGATTTGTAAATTAGTTTTTAATAAATCAATTGTATTAAATAATGTCTGTCTGTTGCAAATGCAATTGCAATAATCCCAGCAAGACTAGTGAAGACTTTCTTTACTGTTGGCTGTTTGACAATGTAATGCACTTTAAATGTGCTGGTTATAAAGTCAAGGTGCGAGATAGTATTGCAAAGGGTGGCGGCCTTAAATAGGTGTGATTCGTGTCGTGGCTAGCAGCTCGAGATGTGAAGTTTTATGAAAGTTATGAAGTTAGGGCCAGGTTTCAGGGCGCGGCTCTTATTCCGTCGGCACCTAGATCTTCACTTTATCACTTCCGGTTTTCGACAATGATCCTATGCCACAAAATGTACAGCAGCTAATATCGTTTAGGAGTCCGGCTTTAGCAGGTGGGAAGTTTCTTCCCGATTCACCTGCTAATATCCCACCTACTAATACGATATTGGTTGTTTGTACCGAACCGTCCGGCAAACATCCGTTTTCAGAAATATTGTAAAGTTGTTACAAGAGGAGCTATTAAAATGCATTATCTGCTGCTGCTGCTACCGTTGTGCCTGGCACTTCTGGTTTTCTTGCTGTAGTTCCACTAAAAAAGCAAAGGCTTGATATAAATACTACTTCTGAAGAAGTCCTAGCCTACATCCAGGGCAAAGTTCATGCCCCAAACATTGCGGTGGAAAAGTTCCGTTCCGGGACATTTTGTCCTTCAAAATATTTTTTAAGAGTATTCAATTCAGAAGAATCCTGCGTAAGCCAATACTGAGGTTGTTTACGCTGTACTTCACATCTTCCGCTTTTCCGTCTTTCTGGAAGGATTCATATATTATTCCTCTTCATAAAAAGGGGCAAAGTCCAAAACCTCCAATTATTATCCAAGTATTCTCATCTTTTTGTTGTCCAAACCAAAGGGCGAGCAAACTCGGACTTCATCGGTAAAGTCGTCCACTGACTATGTCCCGTGAGCCATCCAATACTGCGCCGAAATCTAACTGTCTCTCGTCTGCCTCTGTAACTCCGGAGAAAGTTCGGCCTCCGAAGACTCCGGTACAGCGAAGCGTACCGACATTCTGCGGAATACCCCGTCTACTCGCAGCCTCAGAAAAACTCCAAAGGCTCGTCCGTCCTCGTCCAGCCTTCCTTAGTTCGGCAGTTTTTCGGTTTCGACCCAGTCTCAGATCCCCCCATATCCAAGTATTTCCAAATTGTCCGACATACCTAAAGCAGTTGAGAAAATAACGACATCCCAATTGAAGCATTTTTTTAGCTCAATTATTTTGTCATTCCAACATGGGTTTAAGAAACGTAAATCGACAACTACTAACCTTTTAGAATTTACTTCTCAAGGCTGCTGCAAGGCTTTTGACTTTACTCTTTTTATATATGATCTTCCATTGGCAGTAACACAGTCTCGTGTGTTTATGTACGCGGATGATGTTAAGCTGTTAGATATTATCAGTGACTTACGTGTTCTTATAGACTTTTATGCCTCATATTTCCGCTACTGTTAGTAAAGCTATGAATATTATTTGGTTTATAAAACGATGATCAAAAGAATTTGACGACCCGTACACAACCAAAATTCTGTTAACTTCATTAATCCTTCCTATCTTAGAGTACGGGTCTTGTATATGGTGAATATGAGGCGCACCCAAGTTAAAATGGAATCAGTTCAAATGCAACTTCTGCATTTTGCTCTGCGAGGTCTAAATTGGAATCGCAATGTCGAATTTGTCAATCATACTCCAGTAGGCTTCTTTTAATCAATCTTACTTCTGTATTTAATCATAGAGTAATGCTTGGTGATATTTTTATACACAAACTTATAATAGGTGAAATATACTCTCATGAGCTATTGAACCAGTTAAACCCTGTACCCCGTAGACCTTCCAAAAATTTTATTCTTCTATCTTTAAAACACTATATGTATCTCTAACTATGCTGCGCTGTTACAATCTTCTTTATCGCGTAATCAGATCAGAGGCCTCTCTTTCTTTTCTAAAAACCTCTATTCTATCACATTTTGCTCGTAATTATTTTAATTGTTTGTCTGTTTTTATTTGTATTTAATCAAGCGATCGTGCCGTCCGATCAGGCGGGAGGTGGACAGCTCTCTGCTTGGTCTCGCGCAAAACAGGCTATGTCTTGGTTTCGCATCGGCCAATTGTACGTACTACGGATTGTTTGCGTCAACGTCCAGACAATATGTAAGAAAGTGGAGGGTAATTATCTATGCCCATGTTTTTGTTAAGGGTTCGCTAATCTACCCATATTTTTAGTTCTCCGGATTTCTTTTTAACTAATTTTCTACTAACTAATTTCATTTGACATGTTTTGGACTCGTGCTTTCTCTGCGAATGACAAACATTTCGGGGATAATTGAATGCTCTGCTCCTTTTGACTTAGACATAAAACTGGCTAAAAATATATATGAGTTCCTTCCTTAACCTAATGTCTTAAACTGAGCGCTTTTAGCGAATTTAATTATTTTTTTCTTTGGTTCGGGATATTCGATGGACAATATTACAAGCGCGGATGGTTCATTCTTCATATACTCGAAATTTTCGACTCATCTTTTTGTTTTTCTTGACATTCCTGCTTTTCATCGTTAAATACATTAATTCTATGATTATTATTATTTACGATTTTAACGTTTGTATAATAAATAATAAACCCAACGCCTTCTGTCCAAACTGGAATGGATAGATATATTAAAATAACTAAGCGGAAGCTAAGCCCGCAGAAGAAAAAAAGTGTCAATACGCCGAAAATAACCAAACCAAATGAACGAGTAGCACTCCTTAGAGAGAATCGTTTCAAAATTCCTGCCGATCAGCAAGACGATCAAGCCGGCGCTGTAGATGAAGTTAAATCGTCTAGACCACCCCCACTAAACATCAGTGGAGCCAACTGCAACACCCTGATTTCGAAGCTAGTAGAAATAGTAGGGACAAAAAACTTTGTTGTAACCCCTCTCAATAGGGGTAACATAAAAGAAATTAAATATCAAACCCAAACTGAGGACAATTTCTGCATCATCGAAAAGTACCTCCGTAATGCTAAAATCAACCTCTATACCTACCAACTAAAAAGCAGTAAAGGGCTCCAGGTTGTGTTAAAGGGGATTGAGCCATCGGTCCCTACTCAAGAAATAGCAGACGCATTGGCCGAAAAAGGGTTTGCGGTCAAGTCTGTTGTCAACATCATCCACAGGAACAAAGTCGCACAGCCGATCTTTAAAATCAAGATCCAACCAGATGCAAAGCGGTCGAAGCCAAATGAAATGTACCCAATCTACAACCTTAAGCTCCTATTACACAGAAGACCGTAGAGGAGCCCCATAAGAGTTACCAACCACCGCAGTGTAAAAACTGCCAGGAATACAACCACACCTGTAACAATAGCAATCTTAGGTCAGTGTGTAATGGCTGCGGCGAACATCATAAAGATGGCATTTGCACCAAGGACAGAACTCCTTGCACTAAAACTATGCAGCAACTGTGGAGGGAACCACACGGCCAACTACAGAAAATGTCCTGTCTTCAAGGATCTTAAATCACACCTAAATGGGCGCAAACCCCCAGCTGGACCAAAAATCACCGCAGGTATTCTTCGCCAAAGCTGTTAGATCATCCAACATGACTGCTACAACCAGTCCTAGTGTATCCTTCGCTAGTGTGCTCCGAACTGGACAGACGGAGACCGCGAAAGAGACCCCGTCACTTCACCATCTACAGAATCCGCAACCTAGCGCACCAGCAGTTGGCCAGCAAACTCCAAGTGGTTTAGAGGCCCTTTTGATCTCACTCAATCAAAACATGACCACTTTTCTGACGTTCATGCAAAACTGTATGCACGAACTGATGTGGAATCAAAACCTGCTTATCCAGAAGCTTATCGACAATAAATAATGGCTTTGGAATGCTAACGGCATCTCCAGGCACAAAAATGAACTGCAACTAGACTCAAGTGAAATCGAAGTTTTGCTGATTTCGGAAACACATTTAACATCAAAAAATAATTTTCAAATACCAAAATATACCTTCTATCCTAATCAAAGACCGTATAAAACACTCGTTCCTCAAAAGATTTGAAACACAGCACCTACAAGCAACTGCTATAACCGTCCAAACCAGCTGCGGCAACACTACACTGGTTGCCCTGTACTGCCCACCACGCTTCTCAATCTCTGAAAAAGAATTTACCGATTTCTTTAACACACTCGGAGATCGCTTCATTGCAGCAGGGGACTATAACGCCAAACATACGCACTGGGGATCTCGCTTGGTAAATCCTAATGGCAAGCAGTTGTACAACACAATAGTCAACCCTCTCAATAAGATGGATTGCGTCTCACCGGGTAGGCCTACTTACTGGCCCACAGATCCACAGAAAGTGCCTGATTTGATTGATTTCGCAGTAACCAAGAGGATTCCGCGTAATCGGATACACTGCTAGATTTAACTTCCGATCACTCTCCAGTGCTATTCACACTATTAACAAGACCTCAAGTATTGGATCGCCCATATAGGCTTACAAACAACAAAACAAATTGGCTTAAATTTAAAATGTACATGAGTGCCCACATTGACTGGTCGCCGAAACTGGATGCTGCAGAAGACATTGACATGTGCGTCTCTGCACTTGAGTCGATGATGGGAGCTGCAGCAAGAGTATCTACTCCACATGCCTCTTCTTACACTAAACCTGTTGACAGGCCTACGAACCTGCGGATAGAACAATTAGTAACGGAAAACCACGTCTAAGAAGAGAATGACAGATTACCAGCAGCAAAACTTCGCCTAAGGCATGTCAATCGCAACCTCTCTAAGGCGTTAAGACAAGAGGAAAGCTGTGCTCAAAGGAAAAACATAGAAAAGCTCAATCCAACCAGAACTAAACATCCTCTGTGGAAAGCTCACCGAACTTTAAGCGTTCCTACAGGGACAGTTTCACCGATAAGGAGTCCAACCGGTGGATGGGCCCGCAGTGACGAAGAGTATTTGCCACACATCTTAAAATGGTTTTCCAGCCAAATCCAACATCAAACTCATTTGTACTTCCCCCTTCGAGCACATTAACGGATATCGAGTATTCGGAACTCCAATCTGACGAGATCACTGCAGTATTAAAAGCCATTTGAAGCCGAAAATGACCCTAGAACTCCCTATCATCGTCATACAATAGATCTGCTAACTGTTCAACGCTACAATAAGAATTGGCTACTTCCCAAGAGCGTGAAAAAGGTCCACTATCATCATGATTCCTAAAGTGAGAAAGGATAAAACCCAGCCGTCATCCTATAGGCCAATTAGTTTGCTGCTAAGTCTTTCAAAGCTTTTTGAAAAGGTCCTGCAGATCCGACTAAACTCATTTCTGGCATCGGAGAACACAATCCCTTCACACCAGTTCGGCTTCCGCGAAAAACGTGGTACAATTGAACAAGTCAATCGCATAACATCCGAAATACGAACAGCATTCGAACTAAAAGAATACTGTGCGGCTGTCTTTCTCGACGTTGCCCAGGCTTTCGATAGTGTCTGGCTGGAGGGTCTGATGTTCAAAATCCGGCAAAAACTGCCACAGTACACACACAAACTCATGGAATCTTACCTTTACAATAGGAAATTCGCTGTAAGATGTAATGGCTCCGTCTCCGCTGATTTTGAAATCAAAGCTGGTGTACCGCAAGGCAGTGTACTCGGCCCATTGCTCTACCTGCTGTACACTGCAGACTTACCAACGAGTTTAGGACTTACAACGTCCACTTTTGCCGATGACACGGCAATCCTCATCAGATCCAAATGCCTAATACAAGCCTCTGCAAAATTAGAGGAACACCTCAAGGTGGTAGAGGAATGGCTAGCAACCTGGCTTATCCGGGTCAATGAGCAGAAATGCAAACATGTTACATTTACGCTTAACAGAAGCAACTGTCCAGCTCTAATGCTAAACAACGTACCAGTTCTTCAAGCCGTGGATGCTACTTACCTTGTCATCCACCTAGACAGAAGGCTAACTTGGCGAAAGCATATAGAAGCAAAAAAGTCACAGCTTAAACTGAAAGCGAGTAGCTTACATTGGATCATCAACGCTCGGTCCCCTCTACGTCTGGAGTATAAAGTCCTCCTATACAACTCCGTACTGAAACCCATCTGGACTTACGGTGCCGTACTATGGGGAAATGCAAGTACCAGCAATGTCGACATTATTCAAAGGGCGCAGTCGAAGATTTTAAGGTCAATGACGTGGGCCCCGTGGTACATACAGAACGACAACGTTTAAAATGATCTAAATATACCTAGCGTAAAATCTGAAATAGGTAGTCAAAAACTAAAGTACTCTGCGAAACTGGATTCACACCCAAATATCCTTGCCAATTCCCTTACGCGAACTTATAATAGAACTTGTCTTAAAAGAAATGACAGACCAACCCAATAACAAGTGATTAGGGCCACCTGCAGTATCCCCAGGATTCATCTTAAGTTCTAGACTAAGAAAAATATCTCAAACTTGTTGTTAGGCTTCAATTTAAGAGTAGATTCAACAAGTATATTAAACGTAAAAAAAAAAATAAAAAAATTTTCATTTTTTCGAAAAGTTTTATTCAGACGTTCAACACAGAAATCAGCACCTTAGCAGGTTTCGCCACAAAAGAGGACAACGGAAAGGTTCCCAGTATCTTTCCCCATGTCCAGGTAAAAACAGTCACTGCAAAACATGACATACTTGTTGAATCAAGGATAGTGAAGGTGCGACTTCGTCGTTAATACTTACTACAACACCATTTAACTAATCTTGTAAATTCCATAAGAAGTGGAATGGGAAGAAATAGCTTCATTCATAAAGGAACATCGCGTAGAGTTTGCAAATCGTTGAAGCAAAAAAAGTGTTAAAAAGAACAAAAGAAAATCTTAGATATATTCCAGATGAACAGAGTCTATACCTTATTATCCAAAATGTTCTTAACTAGGCAGCTACTTTTTATGAGTCTAATAAGGTTAACATTTTTGTTCGAGTGATGAATACTACAAATTCAAGCAGAAAATGAAAAATCGATCCAAAAAACCCGAAATGCTAAGTGACTCCGAGATAGAGGTACAGACTGATACAGACTACAGCTCATTCTGGACAAAATAATAATAGTTATTGATTATCGTCAATGAATATAAAAGTATTGTCAGATAAATTTCCGTATTGTCTTAAATAGCTCCAAATTTTTTGCCTTGACTTAATGACTAAAAATTTAACAAAAGTTTTTTTTTTAAATTACATTCAGAAAAATGAATATTCTTCACACGCCAAGTAAAATGCATTTGATGGTTTAAAAAAGGCTTTAATTAAACCCACATTATTAAAATATCCAGATTTCGATAACGAATTTTGCATAATTACAAATGCATGTAAATACGCCTCTGTAGCTGTTTTAACACAAAAATAAGGAAAAAAAAATATCAAAAGAGCTTACTTCGTCTGTGCCGAAGTTTACATACCTACATTTCAGGAACGCCAGCAAAAATGAAAATACTCTGCTATACCAAAAACATGACTTGTCGTGTAAAAGAGTACATTCGTAGTTGTCGATATTCCCAAAAATCAAAACCAACAACCTTTTGACATTAATGTTGTTCGTGGAGGGGCGGAAGGATCCAAATAAAATACAAGTCGCTGGCGGGTGCCAATTTCTTCTGGGTATGGTGAGCGGGTGATGAATTAAGAACGCGCGATAAATTCGGTTAAAAAACTTATACTTTATTCAATATTCACAGGTGGCCCGACACACACGAAATGGTTCGGGTTAAATATATGAAGTTCGAGATTACAAATCTGAAGGAGAAGAACGGGTGTTCGGGTGAAAAACTCGGACTAGATTAAATGGCGATCCCCATGGGAAAAAACCAGTCACCCCTCCTGGTGTGACCGTAGCTGCCGAGGATAAAAAAACCCTCCTCACTCCTCACTGATCTTCGCCGCTCACTGCTGTTCACCCGGTGGCGTGAACATACCGCCCCCCTTGCAACACGTTGCAATTGCCACCCTGGACATATGTAGGATGGGGGGCGGCAGCGTTCTGGAGCGCCTAGACCCCACAAGAGCCGGAGACGACCCATCCGAACACGGTGCTCTGGGCTGCGGGAGTACCGCTATGACCGGGCACACAGCCTGGTTGGATGACCTCAGGATAGAGGTCTGCCCCGAGCACCACGGACACCGAAGCCGGCCGATAGAAATAGGGGTCGGCCAGGACCAGGGTGGCGAGTTTCTCCCCGGACCGGCGCTGACACTTCCCGGATGGGGGTGCGGATGAGCAGGTCCTCTTCGACCCGGAATATAACATTCCGCCGGAACGTATTGTCGGACCTCGCCTCGAGGACGGCCGTGCAGGCTTGGTCGACCCCGACCTTGGTCACAGCCAACCCCAGAGACCGGGCAAAAGAAAGATTGATGCGGCTCTCAGCCGCACACGCATCGAGGAGGACGCGGGTCTCGAAGGAATTCGAGCCGTTGCCCAACCGGAGGATTGCTGTTGGCATGACAGTCGTCGTCCTGGAGTGGAGCAGGGAGGAGAGAGAGATCTCGGCTGCGCCTTCTGGAGAAGCGGAGCGGTCGGAAGATGATCGGGAACGGGGTTGTGGCGGTGGTGCTGCACGTCCAGAGGAGGGTAGTTGGCTGCGACGCCGGGCCGAGGCGCGTTGTCTCGGCGGTTGGTCGGCCACATGGAGCAGGGTATGGTGTTTTTGCCCGCATCGTCGGCAACCATGGCGAGTCCGGCACGCGTCGGATGAGTGCTCGTGTGCCAAGCAATTGGGACAGTACTTATTTATAAGCACCGCCCGGAGCCGCTTTTCCCCTCGTAGGTTCAGGAAGCGCTGACACTGGCGGAGTGCGTGAATCCCCCCGCAGACCCGGCATCGGTACGCGTTCGTCCCATGTGGAGCAGATCGGTTTCTGCGGTGGTACGGCAGACGCGTGGGGGCCATGCCGCAGTGAAGGGGCGAGCTGAACGAACTGCAACGAAAGAAATTACGGAGGGGAGAGTGGATTAGTCGATACACGAAAACGAACAACATGCAGGGAGACGAGGACATCCGGACGGAACATAGAGGGATTGGAAGTCACGGTAGGGGTTTAGGCTCAGGACTCCTGCTGTCTTGCAACAGGATGAGCTTTGCCACGGGTCTTCGTATAGACCCACGCGCTGTGGTGACATCAGCCACTCGGACGAGACCGTCAGCCCCGGGCAAAGTGCGCTCAATTCGCCCTAAGCGCCACTCGTTGGAGGGGAGATTATCTTCGGACACGATCACGAGGTCGCCGGTCTGGAGGCTGCGAGTCGGTAATTTCCACTTATTCCGTTTGTGGAGCTCCTTGAGGTACTCACTCTTCCATCGGCGGCAGAAAGCCTGCTGGATTGCCTTCAGTCGCTGCCATCGGTTGATCAGCGACATAGGCTCAACCAGAATTTCTGGTTCCGCAATGGATACGAGTGGTCCTCCAATCAGGAAATGCCCCGGGCTTAGGGCCAGCAGATCCTCTGGGTCCTCGCTCATGGGAGAAATTGGCCTGGAGTTTAGGCACGCTTCGATCCTACACAGGAGAGTGGAGAGTTCCTCGAACGTGTACTTGACAGTGGAAGAAGACTTCTAAAACAGGGTCTTAAAACTTTTGACCCCTGCCTCCCACAGTCCTCCCATATGGGGCGCGCTGGGCGGAATGAACTGCCAGTATAAAATGTGCTGGGGAAATGCCTTCATTATCTCAAGCTTGGTGGCGTTCAGGAAGTCCTTTTCGAGCGCCTTTGAGGCCCCTACGAAGGTTTTGCCATTGTCGGAGTAGATGCGCTGTGGGCATTGTCTCCGTGCGACAAACCGAGAGAAGGCTGCAAGAAACCGTTCAGTGGTGAGATCGGAGGTAGCCTCGAGATGGATCGCCTTCGTGCTGAAACACACAAAGACGCAGACATAACCCTTAGTTATGAGACACGCACGCCCGGTGTAATTCTTGATCTCGAACGGCCCGGCGAAGTCAATGCCCGTGTCGGTGAAGGGCCTGGAGTACGTGATGTGCTCTCGAGGGAGATCACCCATCATCTGAGTCTGTAGTCGTCGACGATGAACGATGCAGACTTTGCACCCCTTGATGTGGTACTTCACCAGGTTCTTGACCCGTGGGATCCAGAATTTGGTGCGCAGATACCGCACCATCAGTTGATTGCCGCCATGCAACGTGATGCGGTGGGCGAATTCGACAAGCAGGCGAGTGAAATGAGTACTATAGGGGAGGAGAATAGGGTGACGTTCATCATACCGGAGGGACTCAGCGGCCCGGAGTCGTCCGCAGGAGCGGAGTACCCCATGCTGGTCGAGAAATGGATTCAAGTTGAGTAGCGCGCTGGATGATGGCATAGGTCGCCCTTCACCAAGGGCCCGTATCTCCGCGAGGTATTCCCGACGCTGAGAGGTCCGAATCAAGGCGCACTCGGCGGAGAGAAGTTCGTCATTGGTGAGGCGGACCGTGGAAGGCGTCGAAATCCTTTTGGTAACGAAGCGTAGGACGTACGCGATGACTCGCAATGCCCTACCGTAGTCCGAGAAACGTTCGCCGACGTCATCGAGTAGGGTGGTCGCGGTGGTGTGGCACTGGACTCGCTGCTCCAGCTGGGTATCTGGGAGTTCTTGATGGAGATTTGGCCAATATTCGGGGGCTCGCTGGAGCCAGTCCGGCCCATGCCACCAGAGGCTGCTGGCAGATAACTCGTCCGCGGAGACTCCACGGCTCGCCAGATCAGCGGGGTTATCCTCGGAGCGCACATGTGCCCAGCTTTGGCCACTGGTGCTTTTGGAGATGCTGGATACCCGATTGGCCACGAAGGTGGACCAACTACACGGCGGTTTATTGAGCCAAGCCAACACGATGGTAGAGTCGGTCCAAAACTGGGAGGTTGCAGGTGGGATTGGGAGTTCAGGAACAATCGACGCCCAGAGATCGGCTAGCAAAACCGCTCCGCACAACTCCAGCCGAGGCAGCGAGACTGTCTTGACTGGAGCTACACGGGTCTTCGCCGTTAATAAATTGATTCTTACTTGATCGCCGTACCGAACCCGCACATATAGGGCTGCTCCATACGCTTTCTGTGACGCGTCACAGAAGCCATGAAGCTCCCACGAGAGCTTGTCGCTGGTGTTCAGCCAACGGGGGATGCGGAGTTCACTGAGGCCTGGGTAATCCTGCAGAAATTCGTGCCATTGCTGAAGCAGGAGAGGAGGCAGCACATCATCCCAGCCCAGTTCGGTTAGCCAGATTTGCTGCATGAATATCTTCGCTCGGATAACGAATGGGGCTAGCCAGCCAGCGGGGTCGAAAAGTTTAGCGATATGGGACAGAACCTGCCTCTTGGAGATCGACTCCTTCAATGGGGGGTCCGCTACGGTAAAGAAGAAGACGTCCTCGGCGGCTTGCCAGCGGATGCCCAAGGTTTTTGCGGTGCTCGCGTCTTCCAGCTCGAGAAAGTCCTCTCGCAGCAGGTGCTCTCTCGGAATAGCTTGAAGCACTTCCTTCTTATTGGAAGTCCATTTCCGAAGCGGGAGACCCGCAGACTGGAGGGCAGCTTGAAGCTCTCGTATGGCGAGACGGGCGTCGGCTTCAGTGTGAGCGCCGGCAAGGACGTCACCAACATACATGTAGTTTCGAAGGATTTCGCTCGCCTGAGGACGGACAGGATCTTGGGGATTCGCTGCGGCTGCGAACAGACGAGAACTTGCACGAAATATCCGTACGCTTCACGGTCACCGGAGTTTTCGGAGGCCGAACCTTCTCCGGAGTTGCAGAGGGAGACGAAAGACGGTGAGACTTCGGCGCAGTCTGGGACGGCTCCGTGGACATACTCAGAGGACGGCCTTATAGACGACCGAGGTTGTGTGGTTTTGTTTTGGAAAAACCACAAAAAGGAGAAGTGGACTGTATGGGGACGCACGAATGCGGATCGAAAATTACACGTAGACGAAGCGAAATGATTACAATACAAGTTTATATGGATTCGTAGGTAACGATGGGAGTACGTATAAAACAAAACACGGATGAAAAATATATAAATAAAGATGTATAGGATAAAAAGAAAATACGTCGTATATAAATCTGGATCTGGATATGTGCGCAAAATAATGGCCGGAAAAAATTATATATGTTCTATAAATGGACGGATATATATATATACGCAAAATACTGGCCGGAAAAATTATTCGTATAATTTATAAATATGGCGGATATATAAATACGGGCCCGATAGCGCTAGGAAAAAAATATATATTTAT
Source organism: Drosophila insularis (assembly GCA_018903935.1). NCBI lineage: Eukaryota > Metazoa > Arthropoda > Insecta > Diptera > Drosophilidae > Drosophila > Drosophila insularis. The sequence goes on from JAEIFP010002025.1 coordinate 102,752, forward strand.
TTGAAATATGGGCGGATATATATATGCGCGCAAATACTGGCCGGAAAGAATTATTTATATAATTTATAAATATGGGCGGATATATAAATATGGGCCCGATAGTGCTAGGGAAAAAAAAATAAAAAATATATATTTATTTATAACTATGGGCAGATATATATATGTACGCAAAGGCTGGCCGGAAAAATTATTTGTATAATTTATAAATATGGCGGTTATATAAATATGGGCCCGATAGTGCTGGGAAAAAATAAAAAATATATATTTATTTATACCTATGGGCAGATATATATATGTACGCAAAGGCTGGCCGGAAAAAATTATTTATATAATTTATAAATATGGGCGGATATATAAATATGGGCCCGATAGTGCTAGGAAAAAAAAATAAAAAATATATATTTATTTATAACTATGGGCAGATATATATATGTACGCAAAGGCTGGCCGGAAAAATTATTTGTATAATTTATAAATATGGCGGATATATAAATATGGGCCCGATAGTGCTGGGAAAAAATAAAATATATATATTTATTTATAACTATGGGCAGATATATATATGTACGCAAAGGCTGGCCGGAAAAAATTATTTAAATAATTTATAAATCTGGACGGCTATATAAATATATGCACGATAGTCCTGGGGAAAAAGATCTATATGTATGTATTTATGAATATGGGCGGATATAAATATATGGGCCCGATAGTGCTGGAAAAAATATATATTTATTTATAAGTATGGGCGGATATATATATGTGCGCAAAATACTGGCCGTAAAAAAAAATATATATATATAATTTATAAAGGTGATATATATGAGGGCAAAATAATGGCCGGAAGGAATTATCTGTGTCTTTATTTATAAATATGGACGGGGATATACTTAGGCGAAAGAAGGAAATCGGAAAGAATGTGATTTGAATTTGGCGCACTTGAGCCGCCTATCGATATCACGACTCGACTCACGTGTCACCACTACTCCGAAAACAGCTGTCGGCCGCGGCTTATATATTTGGTTTTGGTTTGTTGTTTATTTATGTGAATTTTTTTGCCTTTTTTTTTTTTGGTTTGTGGTTGTGCGGGAGAAAAAAAACACAAAACGAACGTTTTTACACACCGCGAGTGTTGTGCGCGAAACAAACACAGTACCCGATCAGTGCATATGGACGAATGCCTGGATATATATATGTATGTACGTACATGCGTAAGTACACAGGTAAGTATGTAGATATGCATGCACCCGCGTTCTTCACACAAAACGTAAGTAATTTGTCTTTTAGTTGAATGTTGGATTCCTTTCCCCTCCTTTTTTTTGTTAAATCAATGCGCGACGCCGAAATGGATTATGTGTTGTGGATATGTACATATGTGCGTGCATCAATAATTGTATGACGATGTATGTAAGTATGTATGTACATATGTAAGCCAGTGCATCGGTTTTTAAGTACGCGCGTGAGGAAATTAATTTCGCAACCAATTTGAAAGCACAAGAAGTCGCGGTGCATACATTAATTGCTATTAACAATTTTTCTCTGTTTTTTTTGAGTTGTGAGAAATGTGCGAATAATTTATATGTAGATGGGTATGTACATATGCGCGTACATCAACAGATGAAGATGTATGTATGTAAGTAGATACGCGCATGAGGAAACTAGTTTGGCATGGAAATAATTTGAACACATAAGAATTCGCGGTGAACACTTTGATTACTATTTTTTTTCTATTTTTTTTATATAATACTTTAATAATTTTTGGTTTTTTTTCTCTCTCTTTTTTAAACCTTTACGCGGACTTGGCGAACAGCTGTGACAAACACATGTACATGTGAATGCATATGTATGTACAAAAAAATGGAATGGGACCAAAAAATAAAAAGGGTGATCGTGAAATGGAAAACGAAAACGTTGGACAAACACGCTAAGGATTAGGAACTACCATGGAACCTTGGAACAGGTCAGGTATGTACATACAATATATAAAAGTGTGTAGGTCGCTGTGGAAAAGCGGGAAAACCTCACACTTTTATTAGTATGTAGGGCAAATGAAATGAATAATGAAATTTTGTACTTATCAGGAATTCCGCCGATGCTAGCTGGAGGAGCGGAAGGATATCCGGCTCGAAGGACCAATGTTCGTGGAGGGGCGGAAGGATCCAAATAAAATACAAGTCGCTGGCGGGTGCCAATTTCTTCTGGGTATGGTGAGCGGGTGATGAATTAAGAACGCGCGATAAATTCGGTTAAAAAACTTATACTTTATTCAATATTCACAGGTGGCCCGACACACACGAAATGGTTCGGGTTAAATATATGAAGTTCGAGATTACAAATCTGAAGGAGAAGAACGGGTGTTCGGGTGAAAAACTCGGACTAGATTAAATGGCGATCCCCATGGGAAAAAACCAGTCACCCCTCCTGGTGTGACCGTAGCTGCCGAGGATAAAAAAACCCTCCTCACTCCTCACTGCTCTTCGCCGCTCACTGCTGTTCACCCGGTGGCGTGAACAAATGTAGACATCAACAATAGATTTTGATAGTGTGATAGTAGACACATCAGGTCCACAACCGCGCTCGGAAAATATCTATGAATATGCTATTACGCTAATATTTAACAAAGTATTTAGTAGCCATTGCAAATCCAAATAAAAGCGCCATAATTGAAAACGTTATTCCGAAATAACGTCCATCGAAGACTTTCATTACGGACATAAAAACAGAATATGAGATTTCAGTAATAAATGACTTGTGCAAATATCTAAAGATAGCCAATATAACGTCAAGTGCACACCACCACCAGATCTTAGGGACTGTTTGATCTGCCCAGTTGCAGATGGTACAAAACTTGAATGCTCAAATAGCATGTGGAGTGGAGTGAAAAAATATGTCTTCTCCTCTTCGAATTCCAGAAAGAAGTCATTTTTATATTTCGGTTTCATGAATTAGAAGCTCTTCATGAGCCATGTAACAGAAGCATTTAGAACATGTTAATGTAAATACAGTGGTAGAAATTCCAATGATCTTAAACAAATAATATAAGAAATCTTAATATATACAAATCTAATTTAACGATGACGTCTCCTCCAACATACTCCCGCATTGAAGGATGAAGTATGACTCCTTCAATTTACATAAACGTCATCTCTCAAAGGCAATGGGGCAAGTTTGCAGATTGGGCGGCGAATAATTCCTTTCTTGGTGCGAACATCGGCTACTCTGACCCTTCCATCTGCCGCAGTTATAGCTTCGACCACACGACCAGTAATCTAGCATTGCGGTGGAAAATTGTCTTCATGGATGAGAACTAATTGATCCCTTGCTATCTTGCTTTCGGGATGCAACCACTTAGAGCGTTCTTGCAATTGATGGACATAAACGCGCTTCCAGAGTTCCTAGAAGCGTTGCTTGAGATAGGTCACCCTTTGCCAACGAGATAGATAATAAAGTTTTCAGGGGTTCAGGGATTGCTCGCAATGAACATCCGATCAATAAATGTGCTGGCGTCAGGGCCTCCCCGTCATTGGGATCATCGCTGTGAATGGATATTGGACGGGAGTTCAATATCGCCTCCACTTCAATTGCAATCGATTGAAGCTCTTCGTACGTCAAATGAGAAGAGGTCAAATTTTTGATGAGCAGAGTCTTCATTGACTTTACTGCGGCTTCCCACAAGCCTCCAAAATGGGGAGCGCGCGGCGGAGTAAAGTTGAATTCGAAGCCGGCATTTCGGCTAAATTCCTCCAGATTTTGTACATTGAGTTCTGAACAGAATTGCCGTTTGAAGCTTTCAAGTTGCGAACATGCTCCGACAAAGTTGGTCGCATTGTCACAATAAATCCTTTTGGTATGCCATGTCGTCCGATGAATCGCTTCAAACAGAGAATAAAATTATTAGCAGAGAGGTCTGAAATTAGTTCTGTATGAATAGCTTTTGAAGAAAAGCAAACAAATATGGCCAAATATGTTTTGTAGGGAACCTTGCTTCGAATGCGGTACGAAGTGAGGAATGGTCCACATAGATCCACTCCGCATATCAGAAACGGTCTTTCGGCTAGGAGACGGTCAGCTGGGAGGTTACCCATGATTTGTCGCATTAGTACAGGCTTGTAATGATAACAATGGGTGCAACTGTTAACAACCTTGCGGACCAATTCGCGAGCATTTACGATCCACACTGTTAGGCGCAGAATCGCTATCAGAACCTTAGCTCCCGCGTGAAGGTTTCGCAAATGAAGATCTTCAATATATTTATAAGTAAAATGATGAGTCTTTGGAAGCAATAAAGGCATTCTAGCGTCCAATGGTATGTCAGTCATGGCAAGACGGCCTCCAACACGGATAAGTCCAATATTTCGAGGACCGATCTGTTCATGTGATATGAATGGATTTAATTTTTGAAGCTCCGGCTTTAGACTTCGTCCTGCTTGTAAGTCCTTTAGTTCTTTCGCAAACACATCACTCTCAATGGAAAAGATTATATGATTAAAAGCCAATTTAAATTCTTCTATTGAAATGCTTTTTGTAGCACTTATCGTATTATTGCGATTAATAGGAACTCGGTTGAAAACTCGTAAAGCGTAAGCGAAGACTCTCACAGTCATACGAAACGATGATAATCTACTAATGATCTGCTCAACTATGCTCTTTTCTTTATAACTAGTGCTACATTTTAATACAAGGGTCTTTCGCAATTTTAACTCTTTGGGCTCGAACTCTGTCTTTCTTTCAGATTTCGGCCAATGTAATGTATCAAATGCTAAGAACTTTGGTCCATGAAATCAAATTCTCTGCATCAAATCGCGAGCTGCGCATCCACGTGAAACAATGTCGGCTGGATTATCCTTTCCAGGCACGTGACTCCAAATGATATCCTGGGATTGAGTTTGTATGGTTGATACGCGATTGGCAATAAAGCATTTTAGAGTTGATGGGTGCATTTTTATCCAATGAAGAACGACAGTTGAATCTGTCCAAAAATATGTTTGGCTGACAAGAGAATTGAATTTGTGTTTGATTTTAGTCCATGTTTGGCAGAGTAGAACGGAAGCACAAAGCTCTAATAGAGGTATACTTTGTGATTGGGTGGGCGCAACTCTCGATCTCCATGGATTTCACACTTATTTTTTGGTGATGTGTTAACAATTCGATTTACGCGAACGATGTCAAGACTAGATAAGGCAGCTTTAAGTTGTTGCCATCTAGTCTGTAAGATCTCTGGCAACGGGTCGTCCCAGTCCAAGCGATCGATCTACAAGTCTTGGATCAGGATTTTGTAGCGTACTACGAGTGGCGCTAATAATCCTAGTAGATCATAGAGCCTGGCCATGATCGATACTATTTTTCGCTTTGATGGTATTGCAGTTAATGGAATATCAAATCGAAATAATATAAGATCTTCATTTGGCAGCCACGACATGCCAAGAGCCTTGGTGACATCACAATTGTCAATATTGAGATTATATTCATAATCTGTTGGTGCGCCACTGAAATTCCACTTTGTCAATTCTAAGCCTGCCTTGGAGAGCAACTTGGTAACTTCATTCGTCTTAGCATTGAGTTCTTCGTTTGAGTCAGCTCCATAAAGTAGATCGTCGACGTACATATCCTCCGCTAATACAGCAGATCCAATTGGAAATAATTCTTTATACGTCTCTGATAAGAATTTTAAGGACCTGATTGCGAGAAATGGAGCGCACGACATCGCATAGGTAACAGTATTCAATTGAAATAGTTGTAGAGTTTCTTGCGGTGACTTCCTCCACAAGATTTGTTGAAAACTTCTATCCTCAGGTGCGACGAGAAATTGTCTGTACATTTTTGTTATGTCAGCGGTAACGGCATGGCGAAACGAGAGTAGTGTTAGGATCAGATCTTGTTGAATAGTAGGACCAAACATGAGTATATCATTTAATGTATTTGATGATGATTTAGACGAAGCGTCAAATACTACGCGAAGTTTAGTTGATGAGCTTTCCGGTCTAAGGACACAATGGTGAGGAATAATGTAATGATTTCCCGGTTGCAAATGGTCTAACGACGCTGCCTTCATGTGATTCAACATAAGATATTCATCTAAAAATTCGATGTAAATTTCCTTTGGTAAATATTTACTTAAGCTACTCGAGATTTCAGTGTTGAAAAGTGAAAAAATCGACTAAAGCTAGATTTCAGTGTTGGCAAACGCAATATTTTATATGGTGCGTTGTTTGACCGCCCTGGCAGTCAAATATTTTATTCTGAATTATAAAATTAAGAAAGTGTAGTGTTGAGTTGATTGGGGTTCAGAAATCTTACCCCCGACGATCCATCCTAATGCAGTGTCCACTAGATGAGGAAGACCAGTACCTAAACTAATTTTACCCGTCTTAAGTAGATCAAAAAATTCTTTTACGCTAAGCAATAAATCTACGTTTCCGGGCTTATAAAATAATGGGTCGGCTAACTCAATTTCTTTGGGAATGGCCCAATTTGACACATCTAGTCTCTTTTCAGGCTGAGGTAGAGATATAGATTTAGTCACGATAAACTCCATATTCCATTCGTCTGGAGATATTCTTGAACGAATTTTGGTAGATACGGAATGTTTCATATGAGTACGTATTTCACCGATTCCAGCAATTTTATAAATAACGTAACGAAACGGAATCTGAAGCCTTTTGGCTAATTCTTCAGTTATAAATGTAAGCTGAGAGCGCGAATCAAGTAATGCTCTCGCGAACTGAAACCCACCAAATTTGTCTTGAATAAGAACGTTTGCTGTTGGAAGCAATCCCCGCCGAGCTTGGCGAGTCAACATCGATATTGCAAATGTTTTACTTTCGTCATGCGAATTATGAATGATTTGTTGTGATTGATGATGAATAGAAGGTACGTCTGGTTGATAATTTCCCTGGACGTTTGAATCCTTATGCATGTTTGTGTGATGTAAACCTCCACAATGTCGACATCTATTCAATGAAGAACACTTTGAGGCTGTATCTTACAAAAGTGCGAGCATAGCGTTAGAAAATAATTAAATTAGAAATAAAAAATATTACGATGATAAAATATCAGATGTAAGCATAGAAATAGGATATAAAGTTCTGTTAAAAAATTAAGCGTCCTGCCTCATAAAAGTTCGAAGTCGTGCCGTGCCGTCGTATAAGTGCCGAAGTTTATATACCCTTGCAACTTTATACATACCAAATTTCCTTAACTTTAATTGTATTAAAAAAATACAACAAGAGTCACTGTTTTTCACCGATCGTTCCTATGGGAGCTATGTGATATAGTTACCACATCTTAATCAAATTTGGCACAGTCATTAATAGGTATATTAAACTGATAAACATTCATTTTTATGCCAATTGCGTGAAAAGAAACGAAGTTATTGATTAAAGTCACAGTTTTCGGCCGATCGTTCCTTTGGGATCTACATGATATAGTCATTCGATCTTGATCAAATTCAGCACCATCGTTTATAAGTGTAATAAACTTACCTATATTAAATTTCACGACAATACCTCAGACAATAAAGAAGTTATTAGGAAAAGTCACTGTTCGTGACTTTGCCGTTTGTATGGAAGCTATATGATATAGTGGTCCGATCCGGCTGAATCCGATATATACAGTATCCAAGTCTGCATGCAAAATTTCAACTCTATCTCTATCAACGCTCTCAGCGACAAAAACAATTCTCCTTGTCGCTGCTTTTCGCGGTCCAAGCCTAAGTTAAATTAAGTATAATATCGTAAGCACAGTCACTGAAATAAGTTTCAATCGAAAGTATCTACAGACATATTCCTCAACATTATACAGATTTCTTTATGGCGTTCGTGACAGCGATTGTAATACCCACCCAGAGCCAGCCACAATAATAAATTTAACGCTTTCTGTCCAAACTGAAGTGGATAGATATATTAAAATAACTAAGCGGAAGCTAAGCATTTTCGGCAATACGCCGAAAATAACCAAACCAAATGAACGAGTAGCACCCCTATGCGGGAATCGTTTTAAAATTCTTCCCGATCAGCAAGATGCCCAAGCCGACGCTGTAGTTGAATCGGCTAGACCACCCCCACTAAACATCCGTGGAGCTAACTGCACCGTCCTGATTTCGAAACTAGAAGAAATAGTAGGGGCGAATATCTTTGTTGCAACCCCTCTAAATTCCCCTATTAAATTAATTACAAAAAAGAAATTAAATGTCAAACCCAAACTGAGGATAATTTTCGCATCATCGAAAAGTACCTTCGCAATGCTAATATCAACTCTTATACCTACCACCTAAAAAGCAGTAAAGGGCTTCAGGTTGTGTTAAAGGAAATTGAGCCATCGTTTCCAACAGAAGAAATATCAGACGCGTCGGCCGAGAAAGGGTTTGCGGTTAAATCCGCTGTCAATATGATCAACAGAAAAAAAGTTGCACAGCCGCTTTTTAAAATCGAGCTCCAACCAGCAAAGCGGTCAAACCAAATGCAGTGCACCCCATCTACAACCTTCTGCTCCTATTGCACAGAAGAATTACCGTAGAGGAGCCCCATAAGAGACACGAACCTCCCCTGTGTAAAAAATGCCAGAAATACAACCACACCCCTATTGCAATCTTAGATTACTGTGTGTCGGCTGTGGCGAACATCATGAAGATGGCATTTACACCAAGGTCAGAAATAACGTAACACTAAGACTATGCAGTAACTGTGGAGGTAACCATACGCCCAATTACAGTGGATGTTCTCTCTTTAAGGATCTTAAATCACACCTAAACGGGCGCAAACCCCCAGCTGGACAAAAGGTCTCCTACTACGCCTCCAAAACTACACCGGGGGGTATTCTTCGACAAGGCTGTCAGATCATCTCACATGCCTGCTTCAACTAGCCCTAGTGTATCCTTCGCTAGCGTGTTCCAAAATGGACAGACGGAGCCCGCGAATTTTCAAATATCTGCTACGCAACAAACCATCCAGACGGAAAAGCTCATGGCGGAACTGGCATCCTAATCAAAAACCGTATAAAATACTCGTTCATCAATAGATTTGAAACACAGCACCTACAAGCAAGTGATATAACATAACATGCTATAACTGCATAAACATACGCACTGGGGAATCCTAAAGCCAAGCAGATGTACAAAACAGGAGTCAACCCAATCAATAAGATGGATTGGATACAGTTTCACCGGTCCAAGTCCAAGTCCAAACGGTGGATGGGCCCTCTAAACATCCGTGGAGAGGGCATCCGTGTTTGCCACACATCTTAAAATGGTTTTCCGTCTAACTCACACAGCAAACTCATTTGTTCTTCCGCCTTCGAGAACATTGACGGATAGTGAGTACTCGGAACTCCAATCATATGACATCACTGCAGTTATTAAAAACCACTTAAAGCCAAACAAAAGCCCCTGGCCATGACCTAATTACACCGAAAATGATCCTAGAACTCCTATCGTCGACATACAACACATCTGCAAACTGTTCAAAGCTATAATAAGAATTGGCTACTTCCCAAGAGCGTGAAAAAGGTCCACTAACATCATGATACCTAAAGTGAGAAAGGACAAAACCCAGCCATCATCCTATAGTCCAATTAGTTTTCTGCCAAGTCTTTCAAAGCTTTTTGAAAAGGTCCTGCAGATCCGACTAAACTCATTTCTGGCATCGGAGAACACAATCCCTCACGGCTTCCGCGAAAAACATGGTAGAATTGAACAAGTCAATCGCATAACATACGAAATCCGAACAGCATTCGAACTAAACGAATACTGTGCGGCTGTCTTTCTCTACGTTGCCCAGGCTTTCGATAGAGTTTGGCTGGAGGGTCTGATATTCAAAATCCTTCAAAAACTCCCACAGTACACCCGCAAATTCATGCAATCTTACCTTTACAATCGGAAATTTGTTGTAAGATGTAAAGGCTCCGACTCGGCTGAGTTTGAAATCAAAGCTGGCAGGCAGTGTACTCGGCCCATTGCTCTACTTGCTGTCCACTTTTGCCGATGACACCGCAATCCTCAGCAGATTCAAATGCCCAATACAAGCCTCTGCAAAACTAGAGGCACATCTTAAGATGGTAGAGGAATGGCTAGGAACCTGGCCTACCCAGGTCAACGCGCAGAAATGCAAACATGTTACATTTACACTCAACAGAAGAAACTGTCCAGCTCTAATGCTAAACAACGTACCAGTTCCTCAAGCCGATGATGCCACTTACCTTGGCATCCACCTAGACAGAAGGCTAACTTGGCGAAAGCACATAGAAGCAAAAAAGTCACAGCTTAAACTGAAAGCGAGTAGCTTACATTGGATCATCAGCGCTCGGTCCCCTCTACGTCTGGAGTATAAAGTCCTCCTATACAACTCCGTACTGAAACCAAAAAGTTCATATTGTCACTCATCGAAGTCGGTCGTGTTTTTTTTGCGCTCTCGCTTAATTACTGTCTTTCGTTCTTTTCTGAAGTTAATTTATAATATTCAATTTAAATTCATTGCTTTACCAATTTTTAATAACTCGCTATACTCATCGAGAAGTTTGGGTTAAATTTTTACATATATATATTAATATCAAAACCTTAACAAACGCTGATATAATTTTGTTGTTGCCCTGCTTAATTTTTGATTTCGTTTTATTTATTTTTTGCTCCCACCCGCGTTCTCAATTTACAGTTCATAGTTTGTTTTTGTTTGTGTGGTGTTGGTGCTCTCTATTCTTTTCTTTTCTCTTTTGATCGCGCTCGCGGCCGTTAACTTCGCGCTGGTGACAAATTTTTGTTGTGTGTTTTATAACAAAAAAATAAAAATTTTCTCTTTTTATGTTTTCTCTTTCTAATTTGCATATTGCAGTTTTTTTTGGTTTGTTTTGCTTTGGTTTGTATACGTCTCTCTTAACATATATATACATCTTCCCTTTTAATTTACATATTGATTTATATTTGTTTTTGATAAATCAATTATTTAATAATGTCTGTCTGTTGCAAATATATATTTGCAATAATCCCAGCAAGACCAGTGAAGACTTTCTTTACTGTTGGCTGAGTGACAATGTAATGCACTTTAAATGTGCTGGTTAAACAGTCAAGTTGCGGCCTAGTATTGCACAGGGTGGCGGCCTTAAATGGAGCTGTGATTCGTGTCGTGGCTTGGAGCTCGAGATGCGAAGTTTTAGAAGTTCTAAATTTTTGATTGAATCTCCGACGCGAAAGAGGGCCAGGCTTCAGGGCGCATCCCTCAGTCCGTCGGCACATCGTTCTCTACCAGTTCCGGCTTCCGACAATGACCCTATGTCACCAAATGTACAGCAGCTGATATCGTTTAGGAGTCCGGCCTTGGCAGGTGTGGAGTCTCTTCCCATTTCCCCTGGAGGTAGTATCCCACCTACTAACACGAAATCGGTTGTAGTTTCCGAACCGTCCGGGCAAACATCCGTTTCCAGGAATATTGCCAGTAAAGTAGTTACAAGAGGAGCTAGTAAGGTGTTGGCTGCTTCCGCTTCTACTGCATCTGCTGTAGCCGCTTCTGCTGTGCCTAGTATTCCTAGTTCCCTTGTTGTAGTTCCACCCAAAAAGCAAATTTTTATTTCGAGGCTTGACCCCAACACTACTTCTGAAGAAGTTATAGCCTACATCCAGGGCAAAGTTCAAGCACCAAACATTGCTGTGGAAAAGTTCCGTTTTTGATATACTCGGGACATTTCGTCCTTTAAAATAAGTGTCTCCCCAGATCTTTTTGGCCAAATATGTCATAAAGATTTTTGGCCGGAACACCTTGTTGTAAAAGAGTATACAATAAAAAAGAAGAATCGGCCTCCGATTAGCTTGCTAACTGCCTCTGTGAATAACGTTCCTTCCGGCTCGTCTGCACCTGTTGGTGAGTCAAAAAACTAATTTCGTCCCTAACTCTGGCCTATCAGAACGTACATGGACTAAAATCTAAACTCTCTAGACTCTATGTAGATAGTTTAGCTTTTGACTTTCATATTCTTGCCTTTACTGAGACTTGGCTGAAGCCTGATATTGCCGATGCTTCAATTTTCTCCTCAAAATATTTATTATATAGAAATGATCGGACTATCCGTATTGGTGGTGGTGTTTTGATCGCTGTTGACTCGGTGTTCTCGTCTGAAATTGTCCAGTCTTCCAATCAGGAGATTGAATTTGTTTGTGTTAAAATTTCGTTTCATTCTTTTTCTGCCTATATTACTTGTTCGTATATTCCACCACCATTTGGAAGCTATTCAACTTATTTTCTCATATCTCTCTGACAAAGACTTGCTCGTTGTTCTGGGAGATTTTAATTTACCGGAGATTGCCTGGACCCTCTCATATGATTCTTTAATACTGTTGCCCTCCTTGTCACATTGTTTCATAGATGGTCTGCTTGAGTTGTCCCTAACTCAAATAAATCCTGTCCGGAATAGTCGTGACAGATCACTAGATCTGGTATTTGTGTTGGATTCTTCCAACTGCGATGTCTCCAGTACTGATCCCTTAGTTATTCCTGAAGACAACTTTCATCCTTCTCTGAATGTAACCATTGACCTTCCTTTTGGGGTTATGTCTCGACATAATAACTCGATGCCTCCAACCCGATGTTTTCGCAAGACAAAATTTACAAAACTTAAAAAACTTTTTTTAACTAATGATTTTTCATATCATATATATGTATACCTGCACGGATTTGAACTCTGCCATTTCTGTCTTCTATAAAACTCTTGAGTCGTTCTTTGATGTTTGTGTCCCGCGTGTGACTTAAGGATGGTCTGATAAACCTCGTTGGTTCTCACTCGAGTTATGTAACTTGAAGAACGTAAAATCAGGATGTTATAAAAGATTTTAAAAATCCGGTAAAGCATCTGATTTTTCCCTATATGTAGTTGCTCGATCAAATTTTATGGTGCTGAATTCACATTGCTATAAGGATTATCTTCAGCAATGTAAACTTAGGTTTTCTCGCGATCCTAAGCAATTTTATAAATTTGTCAATGTTAAACGTAAGACATCAGTGCACCCGTCTTACCAGTCTTTCGAAAACAATAAAGCTGACAATGATCAGGCAATTGCCGATACGTTTGCTGATTTTTTCAAAACAACTTATTCCTGTTCGATTTATCAAGCAAATCCTCCTTATCCTCATCACTTGCAATCGTCTAATTGCATTTTAGACCCTGTGTATGATGAAAGTTCGGTTCTTAGCGTGCTTAGTTCCGTCAAACGAATATATGCACCTCGCCCTGATGGAATACCAGGCTGCATATTAAGGTTTTGCGCAGAGGCCCTATGTAAGCCAATACTTAAATTGTTTATACTTTCCGTCACAAATTTCGCCTTCCTGGAAGGTATCATATATAATTCCTCTTCATAAAAAGGGGAAGAAGTCCGAAGCCTCCAATTACAGGGGTATTTCTAAATTGTCTGCCATACCCAAAGCATTTGAGAAAATAATAACATCTCAATTGCAGCATTTTTGTAGCTCAATCATTTCGTCATCCCAACATGGGTTTAAAAAACGTAGATCGACAACTACTAACCTATTAGAATTTACATCTCACTCAATCAAAGGATTCAAGACTGCCGTTAAAACTGACGTCATTTATACTAACTTCAGCATGGCCTTTGACTCTGTTAATCATACTCTGCTTTTATATAAGTTAAACGCACTTGGCATCCCCAGCCTCTTGCTAGATTGGATTCTTCAATATCTTTCTAATCGTACACAAAAGGTCCTTTTGAAGTCTTCATTTTCTAAGACCATTGAAATGACCTCTGGAGTACCTCAGGGTAGTCATTTGGGTCATTGCTATTCACTCTTTTTATAAATGATCTTCCATTGGTAGTGTCACATTCTCGGGTGCTTATGTACGCGGATGATGTCAAGCTTTACCTTAGTTTTAAATAAATATCGTCTTCTTGCCTACTTCAATCGGATCTTAATGATCTTCAGAGTTGGTGTGAAACCAACCTATTAAACCTTAACGGCTCTAAATGTAAAGTTATGTCTTTTTATAGATGCACTCCATTCTTAGCAACTTATTGTCTTAACGACACTGCCTTAGAACGGTGAGATATTATCAATGACTTAGGTGTTCTTATGGACCATAAATAAACTTTTAATCCTCATATTTCTGCTACAGTTAGTAAAGCTATGAATGTTCTTGGGTTTGTGAAACAATGGTCAAAAGAGTTTGACGATCCGTACACAATCAAAATTCTGTATACTTCTTTAAACCGTCCTATCTTAGAATACGGATCTTGCATATGGTCACCTCAATATGAGACGCACCAAAGCAAAATTGAATTTGTTCAAAAGCAATTTATGCTTTTTGCTCTTCGCGGTCTAAATTGGGATTTGCCATCATACTCCAGTAGGCTTCTTTTAATCAATCTTCTTTCTATAATTAATCGTCGAGTAATAGTTGGTGCTATCTTTATTCATAAACTTTTAATAGGTGAAATATGCGGCTGCGCCCCACGGTCGGACGGGCGGGAGGTGGACAGCGCTCTGCTTGGGCTCGCGCGAAACAGGCTATGTCCTGGTGTCGTATGGGCCACTTGAACGTACTTCGCATTGTACGCGTTAACGTCCAGACAATATAAACCCATCTGGACTTACGGAGCCGTACTATGGGGAAATGCAAGTACCAGCAATGTCAACATTATACAAAGGGCGCAGTCGAAAATTTTAAGATCAATCACGTGGGCCCCGTGGTACATACGGAACGACAACATTCAAAATGATCTAAATAAAATCTGAAATAGGTAGTCAACAACTAAAATATTCTCCGAAACTGGATGCACACCCAAATGTTCTTGCCAATTCCCTTAGGCGAACTAATAATAAAACTCGTCTTAAAAGAAATGACAGACCAACCCAATAACAAGTGATTGGGGTCGCCTGCAATATCCCCAGGACTTATGTTAAGTACTAGACTAAGAAAAATATCTCAAACTTGTTTTTAGGCTCTAATTTAAGAGTAGATTCAACAAGTATATTAAATGTTAAAAAAAAAAATTTCATTAGTTGGTTCATTAGGTCGATTATTTTTACAGTTTTCATTTTTATTGGCTTGATGATTTTTCAGCTATCACTTTTGTTAGTTCCATAATTTTCTCTTATAAATTCGATATTACCACTTCTTAAAAAAATCTTTGCCTGGCATAGGTCTTATGGCTAATCGCCTTGATTTTAACAGTGTCTCTAAATGTCTGTTTGACGTTATGCTGCAGTATTCCAGTTGCTTCATCTGTTACTTTGTAGTGACCGGATTTTCTCTCTAAAATATTTAACTTTCAAACGCATATTTTTTTGTTTTTTTAAATCACCCGCGGTTATACAAACATAAAATCAAAGGACGGTCACTCTGTTAAGATCATGGTCAACTTAATGGCAGGGTTAAGTTTTAGCTTTGAGTACAGTTAACTGATTCATGCGCATCGTCCAATGAAAAGACGCCACATCGCAACGTTTGGGAAATGACCCGTTAGAAAGCTCTGTTCGCGAATTTTAAGAGATAAGTTACACAATATATTTTGTTCTTGTTAAGAAATTTCAAATCGTTATACCACGTGTTTAAAAATAAAATCGTTACCAGGCTATCTAGCCAATACTTGTAAAGGTTCTAGAAATAGTGGTACAGTGCCCGCTACAGCCTTTAAGTTCGTCGATTCAAAGCGAGAGTTTAAAGGTGATATTACATATTTGAGTGAGGTTATAATTCTCAGACCCGGTAAACTAAAACTTTGTTTCACAGCCCCGGCGGAACGAGAAATCGAATATCCATTACTAGCGCTGAGAGAGCCTAGGCCTCGGAATTTCGTGGCTGGAGTTGCCTCATCTGAGGGGGAAAAACGCCATTAGGTTCACATACAGTGACTTCAGGCGCTGAAGGAGAAACAGAGAAAAGAAAAAGAAAAACCCCTAAAAGCTATACACAGCGTCTTGAAAGGGAACTGCCTAGACTGCTGAAAATTAGTCGTTGTCATATAGTCACATAAATACCCTACCTCGCACATGTCGCTCATAGACCACACAAAAAAATGTAAAAACCGTCTGAATAGTGACCCAATGTGTTTAAAGACCTTGTTAAATTGAGTCCGCCTTTCATAAAATCTATACCATTTGCACATTTGTCATTTTTTTTTTTAAATAAATTATTACACACTGTGCGTTAAGCAACGGACCTGTATAGGACAATATAAATTTAATTCATTTTCTCTCATTATGAGCCTTTAAACTTTTTATTTATGGTATTTAATTAATCTCTAGTTAAGAATCCTACTTTAATTGTTTGTTCTAATGGAGCGATATGCGTAAGGTAACCTATGGAGTATATTTCATTGTCATTTATATAATTAATCTAAAACTTTTTTAAAAAACCACACCAGAGCAAATTCGACGTCATCTTGGGCTCAACGATTACAATGAGAAACTGTTAAGTATACCAAAGTCGTGAGTAATGAGTTAATCCTTTAACAAAATAATTATATAAAAAGCCTAGATCGCTATATATATATATATATGAAATAACCCTATACGGTTTACCGTAACACAACCGTTTTCTTCTCTAATATTTAAGATATTAGTAATTTAAGTCACTTTTGGATTTGAAAGTAATGAAGTCAAAAATATTAAATTTTACCAAGCTTGTTAGGAAATAAGTAAAGAAACCCGAAAATTATGTTTGAAACAGAAATAATGATTTGAGTTACTGTAATATGGTCTGCCAAGTATCCTTGCTGAACTGTCATAAGATGTCATAAAAGAAATAAAACTACATTGTTTTGGGACAACCTTTGAATTAGAACAGTTGTCATGGTCGGGTGGGTAAAGAAGAGGGACTCATCACATCTAAGTTCTCTCACATTTTTATTTAGATCCAGGTTTGTCTTCTTTCTTTAGGTTGTGGTGAATTTGCACCTCAGCAATAGTAATAATAGTAGCATTATCTTTAACTTTTAGTAGTTAGTTTAGTTTTCATAACGCGCATTAAATTTATTAATGATAGTGAGTGTGAAAAGGGGAGAAAGAACCCCGAACATTCCGACGAGCTAGACCCGAGCATAGCAAGAATGCGCACCCTCGATCCTGATCACGCTGGTGGTTTTACCATTTTGTCAATTCAACAACTAATGAGCAGAACGAAGCACCACTTTTCGGAAGATTCTGCTGATGTTAAAGACTTATCCACAACCTTAGCTTAACTAGGTTGAGCGAGAATTAAAAACCAAAACCCATTCTGGTCACTATGTATATTAATAATTTGCGCCCAAACGTGGGGCACGACCAACAAATCCATAAGCAAACCACTTTTCAAACATTTGAGGAAGATTCTCAAATGATGGGTCGTCCCACCAAGCTCGAATAGTCCATCCATATTTACAATTTTTAGGAACAACTAAAGTTCCATTTGATTACAAGTTATTGTGCAAATTCTAGAAAGTATTTTGGTATCGCGCACGAGTACAATCTTTGAAAATGCGAATGCAATTCCGAATTGAGGATTGGTGGACCAAGTGAGTTTCGTGATAGCCTAGTGTGATATACGCCAAGACCGGGTTCCTTTTATAAAAATAATAATCCAAGATGAACACGTCAGTGTGCATGCATAGTTGTTTTCAGTATGATTCTTTATTCCAAATTATTCTTTTGCTTAAGCTAAGTTTACATATATATATTCTTATGCTGCGACTTATGCGACAGCCACAAAAGAGAGGGAGAGTGTCAGAACATACATACATATTGTTGGAGCGCATGCATCAAAGTGCTTGGTCAGCGGTCACACGCTGGCCTGGCTCTAGCTCATATTACGCTTGTGCATACAGTGCTTGTGTTTTTTTTTGTTTTTTAATTCATTTATTAAGAAATAGAAATAGAAGTATGTACAAGAAGAAGAGACAGTTTGGAAAAAAGTTTGCGAGGGGAAGTAGCTCGTGTGGCCACCTTGCCGAATTAAATGCATTTTTGACATCTAAAGTGGCTATGATGCAATATTTCTTTGCACCTCCTTTCCATCGGTCACCGGCTATTGCATTACGTGCTATGCTCACCACTTTTTGGATTGCGTCGATAGTAGATCGCCCCTTTCGGAACCCAAATTGATTTTCTGACAGTGCGCTGGCAGAATGTAGTGCCTCATTTAGTCTATCCGCTAGGATTTTTTCAAGCACTTTGCCTGTCGTGTCCAGAAGGCATATAGGTCTGTATGCCAAGGATTTGCCGGCTTGCTTTCTTGGCTTTGGTAGCAGCACAAGCTTTTGCCTCTTGTAGAGATCAGGGAAGACTCCGTCGCTGATGCTTTTGTTGAATACAGCCGCGAATATTTCCGGGTGTTGGAATGCCGCAAGTTTTAGAGCTACGTTGGGAATGCAATCGAGGCCTGGGGACGACCTGACTCTGGTTCGTGCAACAGCTGCCAGTATCTCCTGTACACCTATTGGAGGTATAGCTTCCACTTCCATTGGTGCAGCGGGACTATTGTTGTGTGGCTGGGGGGGGAAAAGTTCTCCTACTATGTGGTCCATGTCAGCGACAGAGTGGGTCTACCCCATACATCGTTTTCCGCTTCTACAAGAAGGTCGTTAAAGCATCTCTTTTTACTACGGCGAATAGCCAGTTTGAGGTCCTTGCGCTTCTGCTCAAACTCTGTGCGGAGAGTTTCTGACTCGATTCCGTTGGTGTCTCCTTCTGGCTATATGACATTGCTTGCGAAGGTTGGCGATCTCATCATTCCACCAGTATGTTGGTATGTGTTCCCTTGGGCAGGTATTTTTCCTCGGCATGCTGGAATCGCACGCGTTACGCAGCCATTCGAGTAGTCCTTTTGCCGACGAGGCGGTGTGAACATTCTGTTCTAATGTGCTGGTGAAGCTTTGCATGTCCATACGTTTTGTGTTGTACCGTTGGGGTCTCGCTGTCGATCTGTCGTATCTACGCCTGCCCTCAATAGTGGAGAGAATTGCCTTGTGATCACTGGCCATGTAGACATCGCTCACTTCCCACCGTGCGTAAGGGCATTGTACATTGCTTACAAAAGTAAGGTCAATTGTCGAGCCGATATTGCCCCGTTGAAATGTGTATTCCTCGCCTGTGTTTAGAAGTGCCAGATCGAGTGTGGCAAAAGTTTCTAATAATATTTGGCCTCTAGCATTGGTTGATGCACTGCCCCATTCTGATGCCCAGGCGTTAAAATCTCCAGCAACAATTGCCGGCTTGTGGCTGCGAATCTGGTCTGCCAATTCGTCCATCACGGCGATCAACTATCCGAGGCTATAAGAGGGAGGCAGATAGCAGCTAAAGAACCAGTAATTGTGTAATTTGGCCCTCAAAAAACCATTGAAGGATTCTGGGAATTGTACTTGTGCTGGTGTAGACCCACACGACCAAATCGCAGACTTTCCAGAGTTGTTTTGGACCCATTGGGAAGACGATAAATTTCTATAGGGCTCGCTTATAATGGCAACGTCTGAGCGTAGGTCTCTGACCGTTTGGACTAGTAAGTCCTGCGCCGCCTCGCAGTGATTGAGATTTATTTGAAATAATCTAATCATGTCGAGCCGAAATCCCTCTTTTTGGTCCATGAACACATTTCTGGCTGCCTGCTATGTGGCTTATATTCTGCTTGCCACTGGCGCTACATAGACAGCATGAGGGGCTGTTGGCGCACTCACTTATTTTGTGGCCGCTTTCGCCGCACTTGAGACAGAGTCCCATTCTGTCGATTTTGCTTGTACATTTCGACGCAATATGGCCGTATTCTAGGCATTTGAGGCATCTTTTTGGTGCGTTATTGATCCTAATTGGGCAAACGTTCCAACGGACTTTTATTTGGCTCACTTTGAGGATTTCCTTGGCTGTCGTTGACTGTGGCCCGCTGGTAGCCTGAGTACATTGGGCGTATACTTTTTATTGCCAGAGGTTGTATCTGGTTCTGGCGTTCTGACCAAAACGCTGAAACAATGTCGTCTCTGGTCACCTCCTCGTCGAGATCCTTAATATCGAGTCTGATCTCCTCAGTTAGGGGTTTGGCCTCAAACTGGTTTCTAAGCGCCGCGCCAATGTCTGCGCTCATTTGCTGGAGCGCCTTTTGCAGTACGCCGTACCTTTCTAACGTTCGCTCCTATAGCTTTTAGATTCTCATCCTCGCTACGAGTCACCATTTTAAGCATTTCGCTGTAAGTTAGGCTGCCCTTGTTTGCTATTAGAATAGCGTCTGACCTGAGTCTTGGTAGTTTTTGCCTTGGTGCGGGCGTCCGTTTGGCCCTTCTGGCCGTGACTTGCTGCCAGTCTGCACTATTGTCTTCTGGCTTGTTGGTATCGGCGTGTTGGGGGCTGGTTACCCGGTCTTCATAGAGCTGAGGGGCTCCTCGCTTTTTCTTTGGCGGCGTCTTTCGTTGCGTTGCCGCGTCCTCTGGTGGGCGTTTAGGTGTGTCTCTGCGCTCTGGCTCTTCTGTTTGCTTGCCTAGGAGTATTGCCGCTGGCGAGGTTTGCGTATTCCTTTCCTGAACATTCCTGCCTTTTTGGAACATGCCCGCCAACGCTTTCTGGCAGAGCAACTCTTGAAGTTCTTTCAGCCTTACGATGGCTTGTTTTGTGCCCATATTAATATGTCGCACTGGCTTTTTGTTGTCGTCCCGCTTGTTAAATATGTAATCTAACTGCCATACTAGCACCCCAAGTTCGTCCAGATCGGCGATGCGAGAGATCACTGGGGGACTGAGAGCTAAAGACGATACGTCTGGTCTATTAAGCACTGCTTGTGCACACGCTAAGGGTGTTTTGGCCGCGTTGCCATATACTGGAGGAGGAGACATTCCGATCAACGGTCGTCGGCCAAATACGGCTTCCTCGCTCATATTACCCAATGGATCACTCTCTGACTGGGAATGCTGATCCAACGATGCCACAAATTTATCCATTGGTTCAGGAAACCCAATTCGGAGGTAAGATCCAAACACAAAATTGCGGTGATGGATTACATTTGCTACAATTTTGAATTTGAATCCAAATCCGGGCGGTTAGTCAGATTTTATGGCTAGGGGCTCCCCTTGTCTTTACAGTGCTTATGTGTACATACATATATGTACATGCTTAATTGCATATTTATATGAATATGTTTATATGTATATATTGATGTATGCAATTATATCTTAATGCGTATATGTTTAATTGTTTATACTTGCAACAAAGTGTTACAAGTTGAGCTCATTGCATTGAATGATTATTTGTATGAATATACTACACCTCCCCTTTTTAGAGAATAACGTAATATTATGGAGTTATTAATAATCATTAGATAATTAAGTAAAGGTAAAATAAGGGTAAGGTAAATGTGTATATTAGGGAAAAAAAAATATATCTATATATATATATATTCTTATTAAAATTTTTTTTTATGTTTTTTTTTTGTTTTGTTTTGTTATATATATTATTTTTTTTTGTGTTTTATTTGTTAATCCTTTTAAGTCTATCCCTATGAACGTTTTGTTCCCTATTTTTCCTATTCTTTGTAATTACATTATTATTTTTCTCTATACTAATGACCTCAAGCGGTCCTATATAAGAAGATTCTAATTTATGATCTGTTTCATTCTTGAGATAAACTTGGTCACCTAAGGAGGAGGTAAGATCCAAACACAAAATTGCGGTGATGGATTACATTTGCTACAATTTTGAATTTGAATCCAAATCCGGGCGGTTAGTCAGAGGCGCCACCTGCCGATTTTATGGCTAGGGGCTCCCCTTGTCTTTACAGTGCTTATGTGTACATACATATATGTACATGCTTAATTGCATATTTATATGAATATGTTTATATGTATATATTGATGTATGCAATTATATCTTAATGCGTATATGTTTAATTGTTTATACTTGCAACAAAGTGTTACAAGTTGAGCTCATTGCATTGAATGATTATTTGTATGAATATACTACACCTCCCCTTTTTAGAGAATAACGTAATATTATGGAGTTATTAATAATCATTAGATAATTAAGTAAAGGTAAAATAAGGGTAAGGTAAATGTGTATATTAGGGAAAAAAAAATATATCTATATATATATATATTCTTATTAAAATTTTTTTTTATGTTTTTTTTTTGTTTTGTTTTGTTATATATATTATTTTTTTTTGTGTTTTATTTGTTAATCCTTTTAAGTCTATCCCTATGAACTTTTTGTTCCCTATTTTTCCTATTCTTTGTAATTACATTATTATTTTTCTCTATACTAATGACCTCAAGCGGTCCTATATAAGAAGATTCTAATTTATGATCTGTTTCATTCTTGAGATAAACTTGGTCTCCTATTTCTATTTTAAAATCTAATACTTTGCTGTCATTTATTTCTTTTTGCTTAATTTAATTTTTTGCTAAAAGAATTCGAGCTCTCTTACACGCGTATTCTAATCTAAACATAACTTCTTTAGAATAGTCTTCTATATTATATATTGGATCTATAGTATTAACGCTATTAAATTGTGTTGGTAGGTTACTGTGTCTACCAAATACTAGTTCATATGGACAAAAATTATGTGTTACTGATGGTGTTGTGCTAAAACAATACACGAAATACTGCAACCATATGTCCCAATCAGTTTTATCTACTGAAATATATGAACGAATGTACTCATTGAACGTCCTATGACTTCTTTCAACGTTACCTAATGTCTGGTGGTGGTGTGCTGTAGACGTTATGTTGTCTATTTTTAAATACTTGCACAAGTCATTTATAATGGAATTTTTATATTCTGTTCCCATGTCCGTAATGAACGTCTTCATTGGAGCGTACTTCAGAAAAAAAGATTCGACTATGGCTTTTGCCACAGTTGTTGCACTTTTGTTTGCAACGGGAATTGCTACTAAATACTTTGTCAGGTCACATATTAATGTGATTGCGTATTCATTCCCATTTTCCGAACGTGGTAGTGGACCAATTGTGTCCACTATCACTCTGTCAAAAGCATATTGTGGAGTTTTGGTTAAAATCATAGGTGATCGTGTATGTTTCGTCGTTTTCGACGTCAGGCATTTTGGACATTTATTAATGTACTTTAGTAATATCGTCTCTTTATTTTTGCAATTGTTTTATTCATGACTGTATGACCGCCTTGAATTGGATCTTCATGGAATGTAGACAATATAGCTTCTTTTTCTTCATCGTTTTGGATGAGGGTCACCGACTTGAGTAGCGCTACTCTTAAAAATTGTAAAATTTTATTGCCCATATTTTTGAAAGATTCTATTGAAATAGTTTCAAAGATCTTTTAGCTCGGTGCCACTTTGACTTGGCTGATACTAAGTATACCGGCTCCTTTTTCGCGCCTTTGAAAAAACTGACCTAAGTCGAGAATTCCATTGGTATACATATCGCAAATGTCAATTCTTGCTATAACTTTCTTGCCATGTTTGAATGTGGTCGAGGAATCAGTTATTCGCAAGGTCACTACTTTTCGTACTTCGTCATTTACAATAACGTCGTATACGTTGGGCTTGGAATCTTTTTCAAGATTTTGCCTTGGCAATAGTTCTTGTTTATTTTCTGCGCAGAAATTGTTTTGTCTACTTTGGTACCTGGTAGTGACTTTCAGGACTTTTTTGTTCATGTCAATTAGATCGGATATTGTTATCCTTGATAGGGCGTCTGCCACAAAGTTATCTTTACCCCTCAAATACTCTACTGTACAGTCATACTCTTCCAATTCTAGTCGCATGCGTGTTAATTTAGAACTAGGATTAACCATAGAAAATAAATATGTTAAAGGTCTGTGATCAGTTTTAACTGTAAAGTGTTTGCCATAAATATATGGTCGAAAATGTGTTATTGCCCAATGTATTGCTGCTAATTCTTGTTCTGTAGTACTCTTATTGCTTTCACCTTTAGTGAATTCTCGTGATGCATATGCAACTGGGAGTTGGAGCCCATCATAGTTTTGAGTTAAAACTGCTCCACACGCGTGTTTGCTTGCATCCGTGATTATGCAAAATTCTTTGCTAAAATCTGGGTACTGTAATAAATTTGGTTCAACAAGTTTCTTTTTAGATATTGGAATGCTTTTTCACACTCTGTTGTCCATTCAAATGGGACATTCTTTTTACATAATCTCGTTATGTGCCGTGAATATTCGGCGAAGTTTTTTATAAAACGTCTATAGTAATTGCAAAATGTAATGAATCTTCTAGCGCTGTCTGCGTCCGTAGGGACTGGGTAATAATTGATGACGTCAAATTTTTTGTCATCTGGTAAGATTCCTTTATCTGTGCACCTAAAAATGTCACTTCGTGCATAAAAAATGAACATTTTTCTGGATGTAATTTGAGATTATTTTTTCTACAGAGTTTGAAAACATCTGTTAAATTTTTTATCATATGTTGTTCAGAACAACCAATAACGATTAAATCGTCCATATAAAGGAAAGCTTGCGAAGGCTCAAGGCTTGAGAATGCTATTGTCATCATTCTCTGAAACGAACTAGGCGCTATTTTTACCCAAATGGTAATCGCGTGAAGCCATATGAAGCATTGCTTGTTGAAAAGGACGTAATATATCTTGAGTTTTCCTCAAGTTCAATTTGATGGAAACCTTACATTAAGTCAACGCATGAAAAATATTTAGGCTCGAGCCCGGAAGAGCTTTCTTCGGGACTAATAAAAGTGGGCTATTATATGGTGATACAGACGGTTCAACAATATTTTGTTCAATTAACTTTCCAACTTGACGTTGGATTTCTTCTATTTGGCTGTGCGGACATCGATAATTTTTTACATATACTGGTTCATCATCATTAAGTCTCAATTTTTGCTTATAAAAATTATTTGTTGTGATTGGATCGGTCTCAAGTCCGAACACATCACTATACTCGGTGCATATTTCTTCAAGTTGCTTTTTAAACAGAATTGGAAAATTTTTCTTTAATATACTAATTACAGACTCTTTTCTATTGTCTTTTAGGTTTTGGACTACATCGTAGTTCGAAAGTGATTCACATTTTATGTTATTAATGCCTACTATTTGGCATGTATCTGTGGTATTTAAGAATCGGACAAAAGCATTTTGGGCTGTTGCAATCGTGTTTGCGACATAAACACCCGGTTTAATTTCCTGATTGGGAATTAAAATGTTTTCTTCTGCTGAAGACAACTATTTTACGTATCACTTGAGATCTTGCTGGTAGGAGTGTTGAGTTAGTACCAGAACTAAATGTTATTGGAACTTAGATACGATACGTTAGATTTGGTGGTCTAATTATTAACCAATTCTCGGAACTATTGTAATCTAATTGGCAATTAAATCTTTTCATAAAATCTAGTCCTATTATTCCATTGCAGGGGATTGCGAAATCTTCATGAAGTATATGAAATTTATATGGAATAATGTATTTGTCTGTTTGTAGCTCAATTGAGGCTAGTCCTTTGGATTTTATTATCCCTTCTCCTATGCCTCGAATATCTATAATTTTATTTGTATTGATATCGTGAAAGAGATCAGTATTTTCTTTTATAATTGAAATGTTAAAATTAAAATTAAAAGAAATGTTAAATTTTTATTTGTTGAAACATTTTTGAATAATACGAAATTATTGAGACTCAAGTTAACCGTATATATTTTGGTTTTTAGCGCTGAGTATCTGGAGGTGTCTGGGAGTTTCTTGAAGTAGTGTCTTGTGCTACTCGGACATTGGTGTTGTTATAACCATTCTGTTGGTTATTTGGGTTCTGTCTGTTATTGTTATATCCACTTCTACGGCCGACTCTTCGGTGGTGTGAATGATTTCTGCCTCGTTGGGCTCTGTGGGTATCGTTATTGTTCCAATTCGAGTTGTTTCTCCAATTACCATTATTGCTATAGCGGCGTCTACCGCGGTCATTATGCTGGGCATAAAAAATGGTATTATTTTGGAAACTTTCTGTGGAGCCCGACCCTACTGAAAGAGTGGTAAATCTAGTGATGGCTTCTTTAGCTGAATCAAAATTTCCTGATTCCATTAATATCTGGACTCTTTGACTTTTGGTATGACTTACCATAGCATTTACTGCCACTTTGGTAGTGTATTTTATTGCTTGCTCAATTGGAAGACCATCCGAAATATATGCGCCTTTAAGGGCATCGGTCAACTCAGTAATTTCGTTTGTGTATGAAACACAGTTATTGGGGTTTCTCTGCAGATTTTTAATTTTTGCTGTTAAAAGATCTACTGGGTCACCCTTGAAAATTGTTGATAGTCATTGTATTACTTCATCAATCGTTTTTTCTGAGCTTAGGCTATTAGCCGCTTGACCTTTTAATTTTGATTTTTTGAGTTGGATGGCTACCGCTTCGTGCGGTTGTTTTATGGTGTCAAGAACGCGAAGCGCTCCAATGAAACCTGGTAGACTTTTACTATCACCATCGAAGTATGGTATCAGCTTGGTGGCTGTATTTATGAATTCTACCCTCGTTTGTGCCATTTTGTTGTTTTCTTTGGGAATTGTTGGTTTGTTAAGACTTATCACTGATGGTTCTTCTTGACTTATTTCTTCATCAGCCATTAGTTGCGTTTTTTCCTCAAGTACTATTGAAGTTTCCAAATCAGATGTTTGTTTAAATTCAATATTGTGTCTGTTTAGCACAGTTATTGCTTTTTGTTTGCAATCACTGTAGAACGCATTTGCGGCTGTTTTTTGCCATGTCTTTAGTTTGCTATAGTGTTCAGTTAATACTGCTCTAATAGCTTGAAGATTCTCGGTTATTATCTTCGTGTGTTTGGTTACTGTGTCTTGGAATGTTTCTCTATTCTGCGAGAGGCACTTACAAGATTTAGTTAATTCTTGTGCGTGTATTCTAGCTTCTCCTATTATATCATCCCAAGTAACCATAGTTTGTTAAGATTAATTTCTAAGATTAATTTCTATTTCTATTTTGGATTCTTGAGAACCCATTTTACTAAAAAAAAAAAAAGAAATTTGTCGTTTAGACCTGTTGTTAATTTAAGAAAAAAATTTTGAAAATGTGTAAGGTTTTACTATTCTATATCTATTATTTCTACATCTGAGTCTGTTAAATCTATTGGTTCTGCACTCGATTCTGAAATGTTTATCAGCAATTGAGCAATTGAGTCCTTGAAAAGTTCGTGGACCCATCCGGGCACGTCTTTTCTTAGAAGAGTCTTAGCTAATAATCTACTATAAGCTACTTTTATGGATTTTTCCAAAAGATCTACAATATTTATTTGAAATTTGTAGTTGTGGGCTATCCAATACCTTATTTCCTTGTATTTGTGATTTGTTTCACCTGATTGTATCAGGAAATCAAGGAAAGGTGAATATTTTTGGAGCTTTTTTGTTTCTGCTTTATCCATATTCTACACTAACTGCCTAAGCCTATTTAACTGATTATGGATGTATTTAGTTCTCTACTGCTTTGGTTACTCCATTAGGTAGAAACGCAGTGTGCCTGCTGCGTTTGAAAAACAGCATACATATGGTACCGTGAGAATGAAACTCATCTGTACCCTAGTGCCTCCTTTGACTGGGAAATCTTCGCCCGTTATGTCAAGGTAAGCTAACCTAATTTGTACTAAGTTTATGGAGCGTTGAGGTGAGGTACTTCCCTCGCTCCTAAAAACCTCAATTAAGTCTTGGACTATGCTAGGGTGCCTGTTGTTTATTTTTTCAAAGTACCTGTCACAAAAGGTCATTTTTTTTTTTTATTATATATATATATTTTATCTTTTGTTAAAAAGGTTTTGATTTATCATTGCTTGTGTGCATATGTATTTTCAGATCTTATCTAGATCATTAGCTTGGCTTAGAGCTCTTTTTGTTACACATTAATTGTGTAATAGGTAAGCCTTATATAATACATATGCGCACAATATTATGACAATTATTAATAGTAGTATGTTCGTTAATCTCATATCAGCATTTGATGATTCAATTTTATTTATGACATTTGCAGTGGAGTCCACTGATTTTGTTTCGATTAACCCCATTGTGGGTATAACGGATATATCATCAAATTTACTTATGCTATTATCGAACATACGTATGGGATTTTTGTTTTTATTTATTACAAGTATACAAAAATATGAAATAAAGTTCATAAAGGCAGGTTAAAAGCTTTTGTTTAGCAATTACTTTAATTTTTTTTTCATAAATATGTTTTGACCGGTACATATTTGCTTGAATTTGATTTCTATTTGAAATATTAAAGTTAAATTGTTATGGATTCATGCATATTTTTTTTTTTTTATTTAAATTATTCGTGATAAGAGAGAAATAAAATTTATCTCAACTGTGTCTTGCACAGCGAGCCAGAGACGTGGAAAAATTATAGAGAATGTGGTTGGCTATTGTGAGTGGGCGCGGTCCATCGTTGGGATACAGCTCTAACGCTTCTTCTAGCGTCGGTGCATCCCTTTGCTCGATAGGAGCAGATTCCGCAAAGGGAATATCTTCACTGTTCATTCGTGTTCCTTGTTGGTTGATTGGTTGGTTTTCTTTTGGTTCGCTTGATTTATTAGATGGTTCCAACCGCTGCTTCTGCTTTCTTCTGGGCATTTATTCCAATTGATTTAAAATAAAATTTTCATGGATGTAGATTTATGTTCATGTTTTGTGTTGTGGTTAATATTTGCAGTTGTTGTTCTTCTGACATTAACGATGGTTTGATTTTTGCATTTGGTTTTGATGGATTGGGCCTCTCATTGCTCTTCTGCCGTTGGTTGTTGCTTTTGTTAGCAGCTTTATGTTTCTCTTTTCGAAGACAGAATATTTATAGCATGGAGAGTCCTTGTAGTCCTTTGTTACGGTCGCCATGTGATATACGCCAAGACCGGGTTCCTTTTATAAAAATAATAATCCAAGATGAACTCGTCAGTGTGCATGCATAGTCGTTTTCAGTATGATTCTTTATTCCAAATTATTCTTTTGCTTAAGCTACATATATATATTCTTATATATATTACATATATATATTCTTATGCTGCGACTTATGCGACAGCTACAAAAGAGAGGGAGAGTGTCAGTACATACATACATATTGTTGGAGCGCATGCATCAAAGTGCTTGGTCAGCGGTCACACGCTGGCCTGGCTCTAGCTCATATTACGCTTGTGCATACAGTGCATATACAAATGCACATACATATATGTATGTTCATGCTTAATTGCATATTTATGTGAATATGTTTATGTGCATACATCAATGTATACATATAAACATATTCAAGTGCACAATTATATCTTAAGCGTATATGTTTAATTGTTTATACTTGCAACAAAGTGTTACAAGTTGAGCTCATTGCATTGAATGATTATTTGTATGAATATACTACACTAGCGTTAGATACATATTTCAAGAAATGTTATGGTAGTAGAAATTTGGTTTAGATAGGCATGGATGATTTATTTTGGAATTACTATGTTCTGGAGAGTTTCTGATATAGTCCAGTCATCCAAGCTTATCCACTTTCAAATCGGCAATGGGCATATTAGATACAGTAAGACCAAAGAAGAAAACAAACATTTAGCTCCAGATAAAGATTAGACATCTATGAACAAGTTGAGCAAGAGGAAAGACAGACCTTAAGGATATTGAGTGAAGTTTTTTTAATATTTAGTAAAATTTATTTGAACATACACTTTTAACATGTTTCGTAGTAATGAAAATATAGCCCAGCCGGCAATAGAAGATCCATTTTGCTGGATATGTAATGAAGTATTGAACGCGACGGATTTGATAGCAAACGCTTCATGTAGACACAGATGTCACAGGGAATGTCTTCTGGAGCATCTGAAGACAACTGCAGCCTGTCCGACATGTGCGACTAGTTGTATTCCCGTACAACTAACATTTTCCAACAACACATTAGCAGCAGAATTACATTAACTAGCGTTAGGACCAGCAAGTGTTAATACGTCTAACGAAAATGTCCAAAAATCAGCTACAAAACACTACAGAGGCAAATGCAGATTTAAACACGGCAGCAAACCCGGAGTTAATACTAGATCGCAACAAAATCAAGTAGAGAGTAGACTTTATGCTTTCAATGCAAATTCGCAGGTCGAAATAACGAATTATATCAATTCGGCTATTGACAGTCAGCAAGTAAGGATAGTGCAAGATTTGACCAATATATTAAGTCAGAATATTGAGTCTCCAATACAAAAGCATCTAGCTTCACTTCAACTTAGCCAAGAACAAGCAATCAGACAAAGCCCCAATAGAGAAGAACCAGAAACTTTCCAAAGATCAAGAATAGAACTAGACAATTCAGGAACGAGTAGAGATCAACATAGATCACTTAGTGGCATTTCCCCTGGAAAAGCGTCTAGCATTATCCAGACGTGGCGAATTAAATTCGAAGTAGTGTATGAGAATTGAAGATTTCATCAATCGAGTACGATCACTGACACGACAAAATTTAAATAACGGCTATCAACTGTTATGTGACCATTTATATTTATTATTTGCGGCTAAAGCCAGCGATTAGTACTGGAAATTTCATAGTAACCATAGCAACCTTACCTGGGAAATATTTTGTGTCGAATTTCGTAAAAGTTTAAAGATGTTGAAACAGACTTACAGTGGCTCACAGCTTATTTCGTGCAGGGGTGCAAAAAAACTTTAACAGCGTGTACCCCTTAAACTATTGAAGATATCAAAAAAATTTAAATGCAGTTTTATTTAGTGGTGATTTATAATTTATTTAGGCACTTCATTGTGTTTCTTACTTATAAAATAACTATTATAACTAAAAAAAAGGAACGTCAGTGGCTTTTTCTATGTCACAGCTTATTTCGTGCACTGCATTTAACTCTAAAAATTATTCAAAATAAATTAAATTAGTATTTGATGTGACCTCCCTTTTAATTAATCACGTTTTTCATGTGTGTTTCCATAGAGGAAACCAATTTTTTGGTGACTTCACGTGATATTTTTGCCCATTCTTCCAGTAGGGCCTTTTTAAGGTCATTTTTATTAGAAATTGACCTTTTCCGGATGGCCATGTCCAATATTGCCCACAAGTTTTCTATCACATAAAGGTCAGGAGACTGGGCAGGAGGAATGACCACATGTGGGCAGTTCCAGATCAACCAGGACTGGACAATGCCGGATTTGTGTTTGGGGTCATTGTCTTGATAAAAACGGAATCCACCCTCTAGACCCAATTTCTCAGCACTTTGAAGCAAATTCTCCTTTAAAACTGATAGATACATATGTCTGTCCATTGTTCCTTCGATGAATTTGCTTTAAAGTGCTGAGAAATTGGGTCTAGAGGGTGGATTCCGTTTTTATCAAGACAATGACCCCAAACACAAATCCGGCATTGTCCAGTCCTGGTTGATCTGGAACTGCCCACATGTGGTCATTCCTCCTGCCCAGTCTCCTGACCTTTATGTGATAGAAAACTTGTGGGCAATATTGGACATGGCTATCCGGAAAAGGTCAATTTCTAATAAAAATGACCTTAAAAAGGCCCTACTGGAAGAATGGGCAAAAATATCACCTGAAGTCACCAAAAAATTGGTTTCCTCGATGGAAACACACATGAAAAACGTGATTAAACAAAAGGGAGGTCACATCAAATACTAATTTAATTTATTTTGAATAATTTTTAGAGTTAAGTGCAGTGCACGAAATAAGCTGTGACATAGAAAAAGCCACTGACGTTCCTTTTTTTTAGTTATAATAGTTATTTTATAAGTAAGAAACACAATGAAGTGCCTAAATAAATTATAAATCACCACTAAATAAAACTGCATTTAAATTTTTTTGATATCTTCAATAGTTTAAGGGGTACACGCTGTTAAAGTTTTTTTGCACCCCTGCACGAAATAAGCTGTGAGCCACTGTAGATATTTGGGAAAGGATTAGGAAACGATGTCAAGGGGAAAACGAAGTTTTTGACGACTACCAGTATGCCATTGAAGAGTTACTCCATCTGAAAATCATAAACAGGTTACAGTTACGAGTAGAGGTACGCAAGCACGAACAGTTTTATAACGAAATTAAATCATTTAAACCACGCACGCTTCGCTCATACGTTAACGAATTGACTGAAACCTATGAAAAGTTAGACCAAACACGTGATAAAGAATCATGTGAGGAATTTCTTGCTATAACAGCAAACCCAACTAGTCCAAAGTGTTGGAATTGCGACCAACATGGTCACCGTTTCGATGACTGCTTAGAACAGCGTAGTATCTTTTGCTACGGGTGTGGCGCTAATGATGTATTTAAGCCGCGATGCCCAAAATGCAATCCAACGGGAAACCGAACATCGGGTGTGTTTCCCAAACATCACAAAACACACCCGTAAAACCCGTCCAATATAGTTTTCAAATGGTAAATAGAGACCAGGAAACACAAATGAAATCTATTTCAACAAAAAAAGACCCCTATCATGTTCGTTTGCAAAACTACAACAAGGTACGCGAAAGGATATTCGGGGGAATATATTATGTAAATTATATTAAGAAACCCAGACGTTCAACTATACGGATAAGAAATTTTTGGAAAGCGATTCGCTCTAGCCACCATAAAATTGTTTCAACCATTTTTACTCAGTTAGACGATCGATTATATACGGAAATCACGATAGAAAACAGAAAATACAAAGCTTTGTTAGACTCAGGAGCAAACATTAGCTGTGTAGGCGGAATGGCTGCCAAAGAATTGTTAGAAAACGGTAATTATAGAAAGTGCTCAGATAGAATCCGAATGGAACACCAAGTAGAGTAGTAGGTAGACTTGAAACCAAAATTAAGTACAGACAAATCATTAAGGCGGTAGAGTTATTCATTATTCCCGAACTTAAGCAAGACGTTTACCTGGGAATTGACTTTTTTTTTTTTTTAATACAATTGATGTCGGTTAAGCAGTCCCCATAAAACAAAGAACTTGCCCCGTATCACCCGCTAAAGAAAACCTTATGTTTCCTGAAGTAGATATTATTTTAGCCCTAGATGTTATTGAAGAATCGAACAGTCCCTGGAGCAGTAACTCCGTCCTAGTTCAGAAAGGAAGTAAAAATAGATTGTGTTTTTATTCGCGTGAGGTTAATCGAGCGACAAGGAAAGACGCTTACCCGTTATCCCATATCGACGGTATTTTAAGTCGTCTTCCCGCAGCACAGTACATCACTGGTTTAGATATGAAACATGCATACTGGCAAATTCCTCTTGATGAGAAATCACGCCAATATACTGCCTTTTCTATTCCACGTCGACCGTTGTACCAATATAAGATAATGCCTTTTGGTCTTTGTAATGCCGCTCAAACTCTTTGTCGTTTAATGGACAAAGTAATACCACCTTAGTTGCGTAACCAAGATTTTGTATACCTCGACGATCTTTTGATCATGTCTGATACTTTCGATTCACACTTACTTCTACTTCAAGAAATAACATTATGTTTGCGTAAAGCTAATCTTACCATCAACATAAGCAAATCTAAATTTTGTATGCGTGAGATAAAATATCTTGGTTTTATTATTCGTGAAGGACAATTAATGACAGACACGGACAAGATAAAAGCCATTAAAGAATTTCCAACTCCGACTACAGTAAAACAGTTAAGACGATTTTTAGGATTATCCGGTTGGTATCGTCGATTCGTCGAGAACTACGCCACCATTTCCTTCCCTCTTACGGAATTATTGAAATCCAGGGGTCCCTTAAAGTGGAACGATTCCGCTTCCTTAGCTTTTGAAGACTTGAAAACGCGTTTAACCACTGCACCAATACTAATCACTCCAGACTTTTCAAAACAATTTTTTTTACTATGCGACGCAAGCACTGTTGGCATCTGGTGCCTTCTATCCCAGGAACGAGATGGAGTCGAGTTACCAATCTCTTACATGTCCGAAAAATTATCAAAAGCGCAGCGAAATTATTCAGTAACTGAACTAGAATGTTTAGCGGTTATCAAGGGTATTAAAAAATTCCGACCATATATCGAAGGACAAGATTTTGTAGTTATCACAGATCACGCTTCACTCCAATGGTTAATGCGCCAGAAAGACCTATCAGGTAGACTCGCAAGATGGTCAATAATACACAGGCGAGGTTCGGAAAACGTAGTCGCTGACGCCCTATCTAGACAAAACGAGTTAAAGGTATCTGAACTTGAAAGGAGTACTTCTATTGTAGATATACAATCGGTACACTTCAAATCAGTGGAATATCTAGAACTGATAGAACATATTCAAAGTAACTAATCTAAATTCCCCGATATAAAAGTTATAGAAGGATTCGTTTATAAGAGAACCGTTTTTAACAATGTCGTAGAGTCTCGAG
Organism: Drosophila insularis; assembly: GCA_018903935.1. Taxonomy (NCBI): domain Eukaryota; kingdom Metazoa; phylum Arthropoda; class Insecta; order Diptera; family Drosophilidae; genus Drosophila; species Drosophila insularis. The sequence goes on from JAEIFP010002025.1 coordinate 136,997, forward strand.
GAGATACATCATGAAAATTCTGGATTCCATCTGGCCTAGTACCAGAAGTGTTGCAACAGGCCCATGATTTACCAAGCTCAGCTCATTGTGGAATGGCGAAAATGGTAGAAAAAATAAAACGATATTTGTTTTGGCCACATATGGTGAGCCAAATAAGAGCTTACTTTTCCAATTGTGATATTTGTCGTTCAACAAAGAATCCAAATATTGTGTTAAAACCTCCTATGGGAAAGCCTTTAGTTTCCGAACGTCCATTTCAGAAACTTTATTTAGATCTCCTTGGCCCATATCCTAGAACCAAGAATGGAAACATCGGACCCATCGTAATCGTCGACCATAACACGAAGTTTCATTTTTTGAATCCCATTAAAAAATTTACTGCGTCAAGGATTTGTGAATTTTTGGAAAGAACCATATTTTACACTTTTGGTGTGTTCGAAGTCATTCTTACCGACAACGGATCCCAATTTAAATCAACTTATTTCGAAGCCTTCTTAACTAGTTTTGGTGTGTCTCATCGGTTTACGGCTATATACTCGCCACAAGCTAATACCAGTGAAAGACTTAATCGATCTATCCTTTCCGCGATTCGTGCATATGTCGGAGAAGATCATACTAACTGGGATGTACATCTAAACGCTATTAGTGGCGCGCTTCGGGAAAGAAAGTTAGATTTGTTATATGTTATATATTTGTTGTATATATACCATGTTAAATCACCCTGATTATCTACAACTAGCCAGACAAAAAGCATAAGAAAATATCGATTACACACACGAGAAAAACGCACAAAGATATAATTTACGTAGTAGAGTTATACAACTCATCGTTGGTGATCAAGTTTATGCCAGGAATTTCATCCAAAGCAATGCAGCTAAAAAGTTTTCTGTGAAATTAGCATCAGTTTTTGTACCGGCAACGGTAAAAAAGAAACGTAGTCCCTTTTATTACGAATTAGTAGACAACCACGGTAAAATCCTAGGAGTTTTTCACTTAAAGGAAATTCAAGTCAAGAAAAAGCGATAAAATCCTGTCTTTTTCAGATCAAGCTGCTGTGATAGAGATCTCGCTTCATTATCTGTGATTTAGTGACCGGATTTTCTCTCTAAAATATTTAACTTTCAAACGATGATTTTTTTTTTTAAATCACCAGCGGTCACTCTGATAAGATCATGGTCAACTTAATGGCAGGGTTAAAACTTTCACTCGTTGCAGAGGACGGACGTGTTTTTTTTGCGCTTATCAAATTTTATTTTTTTCTCGCGATTAAATACTTTTCCATAACTTTTAAATTTTTTATCGGTTTAATTAATTAATAATAATTTCAGCATCCGAATTTTATTTTCATTTCGCGAATACTTGCTGTCGCTTTGTTTAAATTTAAATAAAATCAAAACTTACAACAATACTCGCATTAGCGGTGTTGTTGTTTTGCTTATCTCTTTTGCTTTTGTGTCTTTACCGTTTTTAACTAACTCTCGCGCTCTTGCGTACAAATTGTTGTTGCATGTGTTCAATTTGACGAGCTCTCCCGCTCTTTCCTATTCTTGATTGATTTGCGCTCTCGTCTTTTGCCTACCCGCGACTCTGTGACACGTGTTTTTGTTTTTGTGCTTTCATCTCTTTTAATTCTTTAGTTGTGAAGGCTTACTCTGTACATTAACCCTTGTGTCAGATCTGGTCAGTATATTCTTATTCACAGATTTTTTACCTTTAGAATTTATATTTTTTATTTTTTGTATTTCCTTTTTTAATTAAATTAAACTTTTTGATAAAATGGGTGTCTGCTCAAAAAATAATTGCATAGTTGCCACTAATGCGGTTGACTTCCATGATTATATTCTTTGTTGGTTGTGTGACAATGCGGTTCACGTTAAGTGTGCAGGTTACACAGGCAGAATCAAGGAGTCTATTGCTAAAGGTGGTGGCTTAAAATATGGATGTGATGCTTGCCGGGAGGTCGAGAATGAGATGCGCTCTTTCATGAGGCGGACTAGAGATAGTTTTGACACCTTAAGGGCAGGTTTTAATAAACTCCAAGCCGAGTATACTGCGGTGGAGCCTCAGTTTAGCAGCTTATCGCTTATGAATGAGTCTCCAAAACGTAAAAGGACCAGTCCTTGAGGTGTTTCTGTATCTGTAGATCCGCTCATGCACCGTCCACTCCTACTGTACAGCAATTGATATCGTTTAAGAGCCCGGTTGTGAATGCTATTAGTAAGGAATTACCGATATCACCTGGGAATGATCTCTTAAAATCGATGCCTATTGTAGTGTCCGATATGTCCGGGCAATTACCCATTCCAATGGAAATTGCCGATAGTTCTAAAAGTATCGAGGGCCCCGTAAACAAGTTGACTGCTGCAGTGGCTGACTTGTCCAACGTTACTGCTGCGGCTGACGCTTCGGGACCGCGGCCTCTCGTTGGCATATCACCAAAGAAACATATATTTGTTTCTAGGCTAGACCCTGTTGTCACATCTGATGATGTAATAGCCTATATTCGGAAGAAAGTTAACGTCTCCAATATTGCGGTGGAGAAGTTTAAATTTTCTTATTCTCGGGACATTTCGACACATATCTTCGACACCATATGTCGAGAAGATTTTTGACCGAAACATATAATAGTTAAGGAAAAGAAAAAAAGAAAAATCGGCAACCGATTCGCTTGCCATTAACAACTAATACTATTCCTGCCACATTAGCATCTGTTGGTGTGTCAAACTAGCTTCGTCCCTTAACTTGGGTTACCAGAACGTTAGAGGACTGAAATCTAAACTTCCTAATCTCTATGTAGATAGTCTTTCTTTTGAGCATAACATTCTAGCTTTTACAGAGACGTGGCTTAAACCTGATATTGCTGATGCATCGGTTTTTCCCACAAACTTTTCTATATTCAGACGTGACCGGATTTCTCACATAGGTGGTGGCGTTCTGATAGCTGTTGAAATGAAATGAAATGATTCAATTTTCTAGTACCCAGGAGATTGAGTTTGTCGGTGTTAAAGTGAATTTTAAATCTTTTAATGCTTTTATTACTTGTTCCTATATTCCACCATTGTCAGACATGGTGGTTTACTTAAATCATTTAGAGGCAATTCAGTTTGTCTCCTCTTTGGTTTCCAGTCAAGGCATGTTCATAGTGTTAGGTGATTTTAATTTACCCGCTTTAGCATGGTCACCAACAGATGAATGTACCATGTTGCTGCCCTCTTTGTCACATGACTTTATTGATGGCCTTCTAGGCTTATCTTTATCACAAGTCAATCCTGTCTTAAATTCTAATGGAAAATCGTTAGATCTTATTTTTGTATTGGATTCTTCTTATTGTGAGGTTTCTAGGATCAAACCATTTCTTCTTCCAGAAGACAAATTTCATCCTACATTAAATTTAAAAATTGATCTGCCCTTGCTTTCACTATTACTTGGTTCAAAAGAGTTACCGCTAACTAGGTGCTTTTGTAAGACTGACTTTGCCAGCCTTAATGAAAACATTGCTACTACCGATTGGTCTTATCTGTACAATTGTAGAGATATGAACTCAGCTATTCGTTTTTTCTATTATACTCTGAATTCACTCTTTGATATTTGTGTGCCTCTTGGTAGGCTGGAGCGGCTTAACAAACCTCCCTGGTTCTCTCGTGAGCTGTGCAATTTGAAAAATGTGAAGACACGATATTATAAGAAGTTTCAAAAAACACGTCGTTCATCAGACTATGCTCTGTATACAGTCGCTCGTTCAAAATTCATGATGCTTAATACACAATGCTATAAGAATTATCTTCAGCGGTGTAAGCTTCAGTTTTCTTCTGACCCTAAACAATTTTATAATTTTGTTAATTCTAAACGTAAGACCTCTGTGCACCCATCTTTTTTATCTTTTCAAAATAAAAAAGCGAGCACTGATCAGGCAATTGCCGATATGTTTGCGAGTTTTTTCAAAACAACTTATTCCTCAACGGAATATCGAGCAAGTCCGTATCCTTATCATTTAAAAAAGGCTAATTGCATTTTCAATCCAGTGATTGATGAAGGTTCTATTCTTAGCGAACTTAAATTAGTTAAACCCGTTTATTCTCCGGGGCCACATGGTCTTCCTGGATGTGTACTCAGGTTATGTGCAAACGCATTATGTAAACCCATTTAAAATTGTTTCTATTGTCTGTCGAATCTTCCTCTTTTCCATCTATTTGGGAGGAGTCATATATCATTCCTCTGCATAAAAATAGCAAAAAGTCCGAAGCCTCTAACTATAGGGGTATATCAAAGTTGTCCGCTATTCCGAAAGCTTTTGAGAAAATTATAACTTCTCAATTGCAACATTTTTGCAGCTCTATTATTTCGCCATCCCAACATGGGTTTGTGAAACGTAGATCTACAACCACTAACCTTTTAGAATTTACATCAATAATTATCAAGGGGTTCAAAAATGGTAAACAAACTGATGTCATATACACTGACTTCAGCAAAGCCTTTGATTTCGTTAATCATACCCTATTATTTTCGAAGCTGAGCGACATTGGGTTTCCACCCCTTTTCCTATCTTGGGTTTGAGAATATTTAACAAATAGAAAACAGAAGGTACTTTTTAAGTCTTCTTTTTCCGTTTCCATTCCTGTGACTTCTGGTGTACCTCAAGGTAGTCATCTTAACCCTCTAATTTTCACATTATTCATTAACGATCTTCCATCAGTCATTGTTCATTCGCGTGTGCATGCATGCTGACGATGTCAAGCATTGTCTTACTTACAAAGATACAGATTCATTTAGTCGGCTACAAGCTGATCTTAAAAACTTTCAATCCTGGTGCCAGTTTAAACTACTAAATTTTAACACTACCAAATGTAAGGTAATGACTTTTTTTCGTAACTCTCCTCAACTGGTCACTTATTTTCTAAACAATAGCCCTTTAGAACGTCTAAATAATATGAATGATTTAGGCGTACTTATGGACCATATTTCCACGACGGTCTCAATAGCCATGAGTGTCCTGGGTTTCATTAAAAGATGGTCAAAAGAATTCGATGACCCCTATACAACTAAAGTTCTTTTTACTTCGCTTGTCCGTCCTATTTTAGAGTATGGATCTTGCATTTGGTCACCTCAATATGAGTCGCACCAGATTAGACTTGAGTCCGTTCAAAAGCAGTTCTTGCTATTTGCTCTTCGTGGCTTAAGCTGGGATCGCAATGTCAATTTGCCTTCGTATTCTAGTAGACTTCTCTTGATTAACCTTCCTTCCCTAACTAACCGTAGAACCATGCTTGGTGCAATTTTCATGCACAAGCTCCTAATTGGTGATATCGACTCGCCTGAGTTATTAGCTCAGGTAAATCTGTCGGTACCATGTAGACGGAGTAGACATCCTTTGATACCATTATCCCTTAGTCGTTGTTCTTCTAACTATGCCATGCATGAACCTTTTAGGGTCATCTGCTCTGATTACAACCTTCTTTTCCCTGTAATCAGCTCAGAGTTTTTTATCAATATGCTTAAAACATCTATCCTATCCCATTTAGTTAATAGATAACTATAGTATTATTTGTTTGTCTGTTTTTTCTCTTGTGTATTTGTCCACGCGATTCGTGCCGTGCGTTATAGGGCTGCACTCCTCGGTCGGTCGGGTGGGAGGTGGGCAGTTATCTGCTTGGGCTCGCGCGTAACAGGCTTTGTCTTGGTGTCATAGGGGCCACTTGAACGTACTGCGCATAGTATCGTCAACGTCCGCTAGATAGCTTTGAGTACAGTTAACTGATGCAAGCGCATCGTCCAATGAAAAGACGCCACATCGCAACGTTTGGGAAAAGACCCTTTAGAAAGCTCTGTTCGCGAATTTTTGAAGACGCGTGTTTAAGTTTCGATTTCATCCTTTTCTGGTCTTCCAAAGAAATAAGTTACACAATATATTTTGTTCTTGTTTAAAAATTTCAAATCGTAATACCACGTGTTTAAAAATAAAATCATTACCAGGCTATCTAGCCAATACTTGTGAAGGTTCTAGAAATAGTGGTACAGTGCCCGCTACAGCCTTTAAGTTCGTCGATTCAAAGCGAGAGTTTAAAGGTGATATTACATATTTGAGTGAGGTTATAATTCTCAGACCCGGTAAACTAAAACTTTGTTTCACAGCCCCGGCGGAACGAGAAATCGAATATCCATTACTAGCGCTGAGAGAGCCTAGGCCTCGGAATTTCGTGGCTGGAGTTGCCTCATCTGAGGGGGAAAAACGCCATTAGGTTCACATACAGTGACTTAAGGCGCTGAAGGAGAAACAGAGAAAAGAAAAAGAAAAACCCCTAAAAGCTATACACAGCGTCTTGAAAGGGAACTGCCTAGACTGCTGAAAATTAGTCGTTGTCATATAGTCACCTAAATACCCTACCTCGCACATGTCGCTCATAGACCACACAAAAAAATGTAAAAACCGTCTGGATAGTAACCCAATGTGTTTAAACTTTAAAGACCTTGTTAAATTGAGTCAGCTTTTCATAAAATCTATACCAATTGCACATTTGTCATTTTTTTTTTTTTAAATAAATTATTACACACTGTGCGTTAAGCAACGGACCTGTATAGGACAATATAAATTTAATTCATTTTCTCTCATTATGAGCCTTTAAACTTTTTTTTTTATACATAGTATTTAATTAATCTCTAGTTAAGAATCCTACTTTAATTGTTTGTTCTAATGGAGCGATATGCGTAAGGTAACCTATGGAGTATATTTCATTGTCATTTATATAATTAATCTAAAACTTTTTTAAAAAACCACACCAGAGCAAATTCGACGTCATCTTGGGCTCAACGATTACAATGAGAAACTGTTAAGTATACCAAAGTCGTGAGTAATGAGTTAATCCTTTAACAAAATAATTATATAAAAAGCCTAGATCGCTATATATATATATATGAAATAACCCTATACGGTTTACCGTAACACAACCGTTTTCTTCTCTAATATTTAAGATATTAGTAATTTAAGTCACTTTTGGATTTGAAAGTAATGAAGTCAAAAATATTAAATTTTACCAAGCTTGTTAGGAAATAAGTAAAGAAACCCGAAAATTATGTTTGAAACAGAAATAATGATTTGAGTTACTGTAATATGGTCTGCCAAGTATCCTTGCTGAACTGTCATAAGATGTCATAAAAGAAATAAAACTACATTGTTTTGGGACAACCTTTGAATTAGAACAGTTGTCATGGTCGGGTGGGTATAGAAGAGGGACTCATCATATCTAAGTTCTCTCACATTCTTTATTTAGATCCAGGTTTGTCTTCTTTCTTTAGGTTGTGGTGAATTTGCACCTCAGCAATAGTAACATTATCTTTAACTTTTAGTAGTTAGTTTAGTTTTCATAACGCGCATTAAATTTATTAATGATAGTGAGTGTGAAAAGGGGAGAAAGAACCCCGACCCGAGCATAGCAAGAATGCGCACCCTCGATCCTGATCACACTGGTGGTTTTACCATTTTGTCAATTCAACAACTAATGATCGGAACGAAGCACCACTTTTCGGAAGATTCTGCTCATGTTAAAGACTTATCCACAACCTTAGTGCCTCTACTTCTGAAATGAAGTTCTTGTAAAAAGGACTATGTCCACTAACAACTTGGAACTTTTAGATGTTAACTAGGTTGAGCAAGAATTATAAACCAAAACCCATTCTGGTCACTACAACTTTGGTCAGCTGTAGGAGCAGTTCCCTGGCTGATGTGCCTCACACAGCACATACATTCTCCTTGAATTATGCTCATCTGGATCATCAGCTTGGCAGGAGACTGTGGCGGTCGTTTTAGCTTCTTCGATGAAGTTCCTCTCTCGGTGTTACAAGGGCTAAATACTCTTGCCTTTTTGGGTGGCTCTTCGACCTTACCGATTGCAGTACCAGTGGTGCTGTTCTGGTGATCCTGTTGCCTTTGGCGAAAGGATTGGCTTCAGTTGAAAACGAACGAAATAACGAAATACGCTTAGCCACTTAAGTGTGGCCTGACTAGCAGAGTGAGATTTGCCGCGTCTGCACTTTCCCTAAGCAGAAGCTAATTGTTCCAACTCTATGTTTGATTTCTATTGGCATAAACAACCATCTAGCTTTGCTTATTTGATTCCTATGTGACTCAAATATAATTAATAATTTATGGTTTATGAGTGTAGACAGATGAGCACATAAGTTACACTTATTTTCATTGTTTTTATTGGAACCGGTTTAAGGTTTTCGTAATGTTCTCTTTTTTTGTGCATAATTTTAAACATATGTTGAGCGTGTACAAAAGTAATAGTATAATGTATAAAGAAATGCTTGCCTTTTTGCGTTTTCATTTGAAAGTGATATCTTTGGAAGTGTTTAATTTGTACCCCTAAAAATTCACCCTTAAGGGTGGTTTCTACCTTGTTTAGTGAAAAAATTCTATTTTTTTTCATCCTTTGATAGATACATTTTTCAAGAATGTACCTATCAATTTTGCATGTCAAAATATTAAGAATGTCGAAATTTACGATCCTATGAATGGAGCGTTGTCAAATGCGCTGGGCGCTGCGGTGTATTTCTCAAAACAAAGTTTTTCGAACTGATGCTGGAGGGCGTACAAATTTATCAACCACCTTGAACATGTTCTCAGAAGGTGTCGCCAGAATGTAGACTAGAATCATTGAAAAATATTGGAAATCGTTTGTTCACGCCACCGGGTGAACAGCAGAGAGTGAGGGGTAGGGTTTTTTCCCAAAACCGAATTCGGTCATACTGAGGAGGGTAAAGAAGGGTTCTCCTGTGAATCGCCATATTCAATCCAGTACGAGTTTTTAATCCGAGCGCCCGTTCTTTTTCCTTGCGCTCTTATCTTTCGATATCCACGAACATTGGTCCTTCGAGCCGGATATCCTTCCGCTATTCCAGCTTGCATCGCCGGAAGTCCTGATAAGTACAACATTTCTTATTAAAATTCCCATTCACATTATAACCCATTACAAACTTATAAAAGTGTGAGGTTTCCCGCTCTTCCATAGCGACCTACACACTTTTGTATACTTGTATGTACATACCTGCCCTATTCCAAGGGTTACATGGTATTTCCCGATCATTTTTGTGTTTATGAAGTGCATTTTTTTTTCCATTCTTCGAAATTCCGATTGTCCAAAGGTCCAATTGCATAGCACTATATGTATGTATAACATGTCAAAACAGCTGTTTTCTAACCTGCAAGTAGAGGTGTTTAATAATCGAGAATTTATAAAGTACCACTTAACTTTACTTAAAGTGTAAAGCACACTCCACGGGCTGATCATTAGTCCATCGGCATAAATTATTTATGTCAAATAATTTTTAAATCCATACATACATATGTATGTACATACGTACATATGTAATAATTTTTGCCGCGGTAAGCACACTCATACGTACATATGTATGTATGTACATACATATGTCCACATACAATTTGAATTCACCCACGCAAAATTAATTGCAGCCACTCCGAATGGCTTTCCGCAATTTAATCATTCGAAACCTACATAATTAACGTAGGAAATCGTGATCTTCGTTAAACAATTTACAATTAATTAAATTCACAAAACATAAACAACGGCAGAACAGCTGACTCACGATCAGTGCTGACACTCCAGTCTCATCAGTGCTGACACTTGAGACAAGCATTGACTCGGTCACGACATCCATTTTTTCCTTCGTGATTTTCGTATTGTGCAAAAATATTTCAATCGACTGATTGAATTTAATTCGCAAAATATTTTCTAAAGAAAAATAAGTACAATTTTATTTATATGGAATTAATATTTTAGCTTGACTTGACTTGACTTTTGATCTTTTCCTCACAGATCCATGAAATTGATCTTGACCGTTTAATGAAAATTAATTTCGAGTTTTTTTTCTTCATTGAAAAGTTATCGGCACTCCCAATCCTACTGATCTCAATTTTTCCATATTTTTAAATGCTCTTATAAATTTTAACATTTTTCCACATTGTATAAATTTTAATATCGAAGTGATTATATATCCTTATAATTATTCACACAACTGCGAGGAAAATTATAAATCCTTCTAATTTCATTTATTCTATCTAAATTATACAGTCCACTTACAGCTTCGTTTCGATCTCCTCGCTTGAGAGCTATAATTTCACGAAGCTATTTGTTTCTATTCGATTCGTAATAGCTCAGAGAACACTCTACGATGTCTCTTTCCGTCTTTGTTGCCGTGTGCGAGGCATTAACGGGGTTCGAGGATCTCGAGGCCCAGGCTTTAGCTAACGATGTGCCACTCGTCTCCATTAAAATACACTTAGACCAGCTTAAGTCACTTTGGGCAAAAGTCGAGGCAGAGTTTTCACGATGCTATGCCTTGACGGCTCAAAAGAACGAAGATAGTCCGAAGCACATAGCTACAATTAAAGCTAAACATGAATATTGTTATATGGTATATGTGCGAGGCGTGACTTTGTTTGGAGAGCGAATTGAGCAGTTGTCCGCGAAAATGGCTCCCCCACCAGTCAGGCTCTCCGTCGATTCCACCCATCAAAGCCACACAGTTCCCCCGTGCGAAGTCGAAATCTTCAACGGAGACAGCCTGGCTTGGCCTACAATCCGTGATTTGTTTACCGCGATTTTTATCCATAATCCAAGCCTAACACAAGTGGAGAAACTTTACCACTTAAGTTGCAAAACTCGCGGTGAAGCCAGAGCCATTGTTTCTAGGTCACCCTTGACCAATGAAGGGTTCCAGTCCGCGTGGGATGACCTCACTGCGCGATACGAAAATAATCGATTATTGATTATGAGCCAAGCCAAGCAGCTTCTATAGATCCCAGCTGTAACACAAGAGTATGGCAAAGCGTTGATAGACCTGCAGACATCAATTCAAGGTTGCTTAACCGGTCTTGAGCGTTTCGGGGCTCGTACAGACAATTGGGATATCCTTCTCATAGCAATCTGTACGAGCAAAATGCCCAAATCCACCCTTCTGTTGTGGGAACAGTCCATTCCAAATAAGACCGCCGTCTTATCCTGAATGACGACCTGAATGGATTCCTAACTGATCGCCACCGTGTATTAGAGGCCACAGATGTCCTTCAACCAAGCTCTAGCGGTCAGACCTTTCCATCCGTAAGCCGAAAACCTACGGCACGAGCTCAGGCCTTTTCCGCTCAAGTGCAAGAGAGCTCAGCACCTGATGCTTGTATAATTCCAAATCCTGAGTCCTCCGATTCTTCCACCAGCCCTCATGTAAACGTGGGAAGTTACTTCGCCTCCACTCGCAACACTGGCCTCCTGGGTACTGCAAGGGGAAACTATTCATCATCGTGGCAACCAGTTTCAAATCCGCGCTTTAATTGATATGGGATCCGAAGCGTCCTTTATTTCCCAAAGAATGTTTGACTTGATTAATCCTCCAAATAAGCTTCTGCTCTCTGACGTGACGATCGTGTTTTTTCATAGCTACTGAGTTTTTATCAATATTTATTGTTTTCTCTCAATTTTTAATTGTGCTTAGTCTGTTTACATTTTCGTTGGTGTGGTTTGCTTGAGACCCGTGTGTTTTATTTGCAGAATTTGCCAAATTAACTAGTTTTTTTTTCGTGATTAGTGTTTGGTGCATTTTATATATATATATTTTTTTCCCCTTTTCTCTCTCGTCATTGCTTCCGTAGTTGCTCCCCTCACCGCTCCGATCATACCATCAGTGATAGTGTTTTTTTTATTATTTTATTTTTGTTGTTCTCTCTTCTTTGTGCTTGTGCTCAGCTTCTCTGCCGCGTAATTACTTTTGTAACGCCGCCTCTCAAAGCTTGGCTTATAACTGTTTTTGCACTCTTTCTTGTGCTGTGTACTCTAGCTGTCTCTTTATTTTATTTGTATTTATTGATTTTATATCGATAATTATCTTAGTGCTTTGTATTTAAATTTTAAATTTTGTATATATTTTTGCCTTGTGTTCCTTTTGGCGTTTCAATGGCTTGTTGTCTACCTACTTGCAAGCATTCTGATCGTATTGATGATCAGTATAGAGCAATATCGTGTTGGCTCTGCGATAATCTTATTCACTTAAAATGTGCTGGCCTCAATGGCCGCGACTATGACAAATTTTCTGGTTTGTCTGTGTATAAGCCTGAGCTTGGCTTAATGCGCTGGACTTGCCCATCTTGTGCCAGCCAGCAGCTTGATTTTAGCCGTATGTATAGGGATCTTCGTTTAAAGTTTCTTTCTTTAAACAAACTGGCCAAACAGCTGTCTAACGAGTGTGAATCTAGCGTACATTTATTGTCGCAATTTAAGTTTAATCCACCTTCTGAGAAGTTACTCAAGAAATGTACCCTTGAGTTGCCTCGTAAGCAGTCGCCAGCACTCTCTATTACATCGTCTCCCATTTTACTTTCGCCTACACCATCTTCTTGTCCCTCTTTATGCTCTTCTTTTCAGATTGAAGTACCCATTACAAGCCCTGGTGTACCTGAATCTATCCCTCACGGGAACTCTGATCAATCACAGGATCATGCTGGCTCTCAATCACTTGCGGATCCCAATGCTCCTCCGCCTCCACTAACTGTAGTGCCTCATCGCAAACAATTATTTATCTCTAGGCTTGCTCCAGATACTTCTGAGTCGTCTGTGGCAGCTTACATTGGTAATATATGCCCTGCTAAGGTTTTAATTCAAAAGTTTAAGTTTTCAAGGCCTCGCGAAATCTCCTCTTTTAAAATTACAGTACCAAATGAGTATTTTTCAGCTATGGTTGACACTAATTTCTGGCCAGAGGGCCTAGTTGTACACGAGTTTGCACCCAATAAGCGCTCCCGTCCGTTGCCTGTCCACCTTCCTAATTTATCTTCTGCTTCAAAAAACTAATAACGTCTAGTCTTTGCATTCATTATCAAAATGTAAGAGGACTTCTTACCAAGCTCTCAAACCTGTTCTGTGATAGCCAAACCTTTTCGGCTGACATATTAGCTTTCTCTGAAACTTGGCTTAACTCCTCTGTTTTGGATAATGAAATTCTTTCTAATAACTTTATTTCTTATAGGCTTGATCGTGTTGGTCGTCGTGGCGGTGGAGTACTCATTGCTGTTAACTCGAATCTGTGTTCATGTGTCGTGCCGATTGATCTGCCCTTAGGTGTTGAGTTTATTTGCGTCGAAGTTACATGTTCCAACTTTAGCTTATATATTTCTTGTTCATATATTCCTCCAGCTTCTGATATCATGACCTATATGCACCATGCTGATGCTTTGCAAACTATTTTTAATAGTCTTAAAGATCGTAATTTCCTTATAGTTTTAGGTGATTTCAACTTGCCTAATATTTCTTGGCTTGTTGATGATAATCTATCATTCTTAATTCCTTCATCTCAACATGTTTTTCTTGATTGCCTACTTGAATGTCCGTTTTCATTTGAAAGTGATATCTTTAGAAGTGTTTAATTTGTACCCCTAAAAATTCACCCTTAAGGGTGGTTTCTACCTTGTTTAGTGAAAAAATTCGATTTTTTTTCCATCCTTTGATAGATACATTTTTCAAGAATGTACCTATCAATTTTGCATGTCAAAATATTAAGAATGTCGAAATTTACGATCCTATGAATGGAGCGTTGTCAAATGCGCTGGGCGCTGCGGTGTATTTCTCAAAACAAAGTTTTTCGAACTGATTCTGGAGGGCGTACAAATTTATCAACCACCTTGAACATGTTCTCAGAAGGTGTCGCCAGAATGTAGACTAGAATCATTGAAAAATATTGGAAATCGTTTGTTCACGCCACCGGGTGAACAGCAGAGAGTGAGGGGTAGGGTTTTTTCCCAAAACCGAATTCGGTCATACTGAGGAGGGTAAAGAAGGGTTCTCCTGTGAATCGCCATATTCAATCCAGTACGAGTTTTTAATCCGAGCGCCCGTTCTTTTTCCTTGCGCTCTTATCTTTCGATATCCACGAACATTGGTCCTTCGAGCCGGATATCCTTCCGCTATTCCAGCTTGCATCGCCGGAATTCCTGATAAGTACAACATTTCTTATTAAAATTCCCATTCACATTATAACCCATTACAAACTTAGAAAAGTGTGAGGTTTCCCGCTCTTCCATAGCGACCTACACACTTTTGTATACTTGTATGTACATACCTGCCCTATTCCAAGGGTTACATGGTATTTCCCGATCATTTTTGTGTTTATGAAGTGCATTTTTTTTTCCATTCTTCGAAATTCCGATTGTCCAAAGGTCCAATTGCATAGCACTATATGTATGTATAACATGTCAAAACAGCTGTTTTCTAACCTGCAAGTAGAGGTGTTTAATAATCGAGAATTTATAAAGTACCACTTAACTTTACTTAAAGTGTAAAGCACACTCCACGGGCTGATCATTAGTCCATCGGCATAAATTATTTATGTCAAATAATTTTTAAATCCATACATACATATGTATGTACATACGTACATATGTAATAATTTTTGCCGCGGTAAGCACACTCATACGTACATATGTATGTATGTACATACATATGTCCACATACAATTTGAATTCACCCACGCAAAATTAATTGCAGCCACTCCGAATGGCTTTCCGCAATTTAATCATTCGAAACCTACATAATTAACGTAGGAAATCGTGATCTTCGTTAAACAATTTACAATTAATTAAATTCACAAAACATAAACAACGGCAGAACAGCTGACTCACGATCAGTGCTGACACTCCAGTCTCATCAGTGCTGACACTTGAGACAAGCCTTGACTCGGTCACGACATCCATTTTTCCTTCGTGATTTTCGTATTGTGCAAAAATATTTCAATCGACTGATTGAATTTAATTCGCAAAATATTTTCTAAAGAAAAATAAGTACAATTTTATTTATATGGAATTAATATTTTAGCTTGACTTGACTTGACTTTTGATCTTTTCCTCACAGATCCATGAAATTGATCTTGACCGTTTAATGAAAATTAATTTCGAGTTTTTTTTCTTCATTGAAAAGTTATCGGCACTCCCAATCCTACTGATCTCAATTTTTCCATATTTTTAAATACTCTTATAAATTTTAACATTTTTCCACATTGTATAAATTTTAATATCGAAGTGATTATATATCCTTATAATTATTCACACAACTGCGAGGAAAATTATAAATCCTTCTAATTTCATTTATTCTATCTAAATTATACAGTCCACTTACAGCTTCGTTTCGATCTCCTCGCTTGAGAGCTATAATTTCACGAAGCTATTTGTTTCTATTCGATTCGTAATAGCTCAGAGAACACTCTACGATGTCTCTTTCCGTCTTTGTTGCCGTGTGCGAGGCATTAACGGGGTTCGAGGATCTCGAGGCCCAGGTATTAGCTAACGATGTGCCACTCGTCTCCATTAAAATACACTTAGACCAGCTTAAGTCACTTTGGGCAAAAGTCGAGGCAGAGTTTTCACGATGCTATGCCTTGACGGCTCAAAAGAACGAAGATAGTCCGAAGCACATAGCTACAATTAAAGCTAAACATGAATATTGTTATATGGTATATGTGCGAGGCGTGACTTTGTTTGGAGAGCGAATTGAGCAGTTGTCCGCGAAAATGGCTCCCCCACCAGTCAGGCTCTCCGTCGATTCCACCCATCAAAGCCACACAGTTCCCCCGTGCGAAGTCGAAATCTTCAACGGAGACAGCCTGGCTTGGCCTACATTCCGTGATTTGTTTACCGCGATTTTTATCCATAATCCAAGCCTAACACAAGTGGAGAAACTTTACCACTTAAGTTGCAAAACTCGCGGTGAAGCCAGAGCCATTGTTTCTAGGTCACCCTTGACCAATGAAGGGTTCCAGTCCGCGTGGGATGACCTCACTGCGCGATACGAAAATAATCGATTATTGATTATAAGCCAAGCCAAGCAGCTTCTATAGATCCCAGCTGTAACACAAGAGTATGGCAAAGCGTTGATAGACCTGCAGACATCAATTCAAGGTTGCTTAACCGGTCTTGAGCGTTTCGGGGCTCGTACAGACAATTGGGATATCCTTCTCATAGCAATCTGTACGAGCAAAATGCCCAAATCCACCCTTCTGTTGTGGTCCATTCCAAATAAGACCGCCGTCTTATCCTGGGACGACCTGAATGGATTCCTAACTGATCGCCACCGTGTATTAGAGGCCACAGATGTCCTTCAACCAAGCTCTAGCGGTCAGACCTTTCCATCCGTAAGCCGAAAACCTACGGCACGAGCTCAGGCCTTTTCCGCTCAAGTGCAAGAGAGCTCAGCACCTGATGCTTGTATAATTCCAAATCCTGAGTCCTCCGATTCTTCCACCAGCCCTCATGTAAACGTGGGAAGTTACTTCGCCTCCACTCGCAACACTGGCCTCCTGGGTACTGCAAGGGGAAACTATTCATCATCGTGGCAACCAGTTTCAAATCCGCGCTTTAATTGATATGGGATCCGAAGCGTCCTTTATTTCCCAAAGAATGTTTGAATTGATTAATCCTCCAAATAAGCTTCTGCTCTCTGACGTGACGATCGTGTTTTTTCATAGCTCCTGAGTTTTTATCAATATTTATTGTTTTCTCTCAATTTTTAATTGTGCTTAGTCTGTTTACATTTTCGTTGGTGTGGTTTGCTTGAGACCCGTGTGTTTTATTTGCAGAATTTGCCAAATTAACTAGTTTTTTTTTTCGTGATTAGTGTTTGGTGCATTTTATATATATATATTTTTTCCCCTTTTCTCTCTCGTCATTGCTTCCGTAGTTGCTCCCCTCACCGCTCCGATCATACCATCAGTGATAGTGTTTTTTTTATTATTTTATTTTTGTTGTTCTCTCTTCTTTGTGCTTGTGCTCAGCTTCTCTGCCGCGTAATTACTTTTGTAACGCCGCCTCTCAAAGCTTGGCTTATAACTGTTTTTGCACTCTTTCTTGTGCTGTGTACTCTAGCTGTCTCTTTGTTTTATTTGTATTTATTGATTTTATATCGATAATTATCTTAGTGCTTTGTATTTAAATTTTAAATTTTGTATATATTTTTGCCTTGTGTTCCTTTTGGCGTTTCAATGGCTTGTTGTCTACCTACTTGCAAGCATTCTGATCGTATTGATAATCAGTATAGAGCAATATCGTGTTGGCTCTGCGATAATCTTATTCACTTAAAATGTGCTGGCCTCAATGGCCGCGACTATGACAAATTTTCTGGTTTGTCTGTGTATAAGCCTGAGCTTGGCTTAATGCGCTGGACTTGCCCATCTTGTGCCAGCCAGCAGCTTGATTTTAGCCGTATGTATAGGGATCTTCGTTTAAAGTTTCTTTCTTTAAACAAACTGGCCAAACAGCTGTCTAACGAGTGTGAATCTAGCGTACATTTATTGTCGCAATTTAAGTTTAATCCACCTTCTGAGAAGTTACCCAAGAAATGTACCCTTGAGTTGCCTCGTCCATCTTCTTGTCTTTCTTTATGCTCTTCTTTTCAGATTGAAGTACCCATTACAAGCCCTGGTGTACCTCAATCTATCCCTCACGGGAACTCTGATCAATCACAGGATCATGCTGGCTCTCAATCACTTGCGGATCCCAATGCTCCTCCGCCTCCACTAACTGTAGTGACTCATCGCAAACAATTATTTATCTCTAGGCTTGCTCCAGATACTTCTGAGTCGTCTGTGGCAGCTTACATTGGTAATATATGCCCTGCTAAGGTTTTAATTCAAAAGTTTAAGTTTTCAAGGCCTCGCGAAATCTCCTCTTTTAAAACTACAGTACCAAATGAGTATTTTTCAGCTATGGTTGACACTAATTTCTGGCCAGAGGGCCTAGTTGTACACGAGTTTGCACCCAATAAGCGCTCCCGTCCGTTGCCTGTCCACCTTCCTAATTTATCTTCTGCTTCAAAAAACTAATAAGGTCTAGTCTTTGCATTCATTATCAAAATGTAAGAGGACTTCTTACCAAGCTCTCGAACCTGTTCTGTAATAGCCAAACCTTTTCGGCTGACATATTAGCTTTCTCTGAAACTTGGCTTAACTCCTCTGTTTTGGATAATGAAATTCTTTCTAATAACTTTATTTCTTATAGGCTTGATCGTGTTGGTCGTCGTGGCGGTGGAGTACTCATTGCTGTTAACTCGAATCTGTGTTCATGTGTCGTGCCGATTGATCTGCCCTTAGGTGTTGAGTTTATTTGCGTCGAAGTTACATGTTCCTACTTTAGCTTATATATTTCTTGTTCATATATTCCTCCAGCTTCTGATATCATGACCTATATGCACCATGCTGATGCTTTGCAAACTATTTTTAATAGTCTTAAAGATCGTGATTTCCTTATAGTTTTAGGTGATTTCAACTTGCCTAATATTTCTTGGCTTGTTGATGATAATCTATCTTTCTTAATTCCTTCATCTCAACATGTTTTTCTTGATTGCCTACTTGAATGTCCGCTATATCAGTTGAATTCTTTCCTTAACTCTTCTAAAAGAATCCTTGATCTTGTTTTTATCTCTGATCCCACTGTTAGTGCTGTATCCCGAACATATCCCCTAGTGAAACCTGAAAATCCTTATCACACTACCATTGAAGTTACTATTTCTTACAATTCCGTTACTAATTCATTTAATAACATCTCAGTTTCTCGCCGTAGATGTTTTCGTTAAAAAAATTTCAATCTACTTAATAGCCTTATTTTCTCTTTTGATTGGTCATTTCTATTTGAGTGCTGCGATATAGATTGTGCAGTGAAGTTTTTCTACTCTGCTCTTAATTCTCTAAATGATAAATGCATTCCTTATGTGAATGTCTCTACCGTCTCCAGCGCGCCAGTCTGGTTCACACGTAGGCTCTCTTATCTCCGTAACATTAAATCGAGATATTTTAAAAGATTTAAAAAAACTGGTTCTCGACTTGACTATGCAAATTACTGTATAGCGAAATCTCAATTTTGTCTTTTAAACACTCAATGATACATCAATTATATCGTTCGCTGTAAAGTTGAATTTTATAAGAACCCCAAAAGATTTTACAACTTTGTTAATTCCAAAAGACGCTCTAATGTACTACCTTCCACCTTCAGACTTAATGACCAGACTGCTAATAATGACTCAGATATTGCAGATCTGTTTGCTATTCTTCTTTCAGTCGACTTATTCTACTACTGTTTCGGATCCCACAACCTATCCCTTTTCAATCCCACATTTAAATTGTATGTTATTTCCTAGTATTACTGAAGACTGTATTATCTCTAGCTTGTCATCTATGACGTCTTCCTTCGTTCCCGGTCCTGATAATATACCTAGTTGCATCCTTAAAATGTGTTCGATTTCCCTATCTAAGCCTTTATCTCGGTTATTCTTTATATCGAGTGAGACTTGTAGCTTTCCCGATATTTGGAAGGAGTCTTTTATTATTCCGCTTTTTAAAAAGGGTAGCAAATCGGATGTTTCTAACTACCGTGGCATTGCCAAACTTTCGGCAATACCAAAGCTGTTTGAGAAAATTATTACGTCTTCCCTTCAACACCTATCCAGATCCACTATTTCTCCTTGTCAGCATGGCTTTATGAAAGGTCGTTCGTCGCTTACTAACCTTTTAGAATTGACTACCCTTGTACACCATGGCTTCCGTAAAAAGTGTCAAACTGATGTTATTTATACTGACTTTAGTAAGGCTTTCGATACGGTTGATCATTCTATGCTTCTCGCGAAACTTAACATCATGGGTTTTTCCCCGAAACTGTTGGCTTGGTTAAAGTCGTATCTTATTGGCAGAACCCAACAGGTGTCTTTTCGTTCCTCAATATCTAAAACTATTCAAGTTACGTCAGGTGTACCCCAAGGCAGTCATCTGGACCCACTGTTATTTACCCTGATTTACCCTTGGCCTTGGTTCACTCACGCGTGCTCATGTTTGCGGATGACGTCAAGATTTGTTATTCCTATAATGATCCTTCTTTCCAACAGTACTTGCAATCTGATCTCGATGCCTTCTGTGATTGGTGCCACGTTAATAAATTACACCTTGATGCCTCTAAGTGTTCTTTTATGACTTTCAGTCGTTTGTCTCCGTTCCTAGCTCATTTCTCCATTAAGTCTGTTCTGTTAGATTGTGTACCATCCTTTAAAGACTTAGGCGTTATGTTTGACCCAAAACTTTCATTTAATGTTTGTTCAATGAAAGACGTTAGTATTTCATGAAGTTATTAAATGTTTATTTATTTATATATATATAGGCACTAGCACATAAACCAGTGACTAAAGGTTGTCGCAACCAACACATAAATTGGGTGGACTTCGGAGTGAGATTACAAAGGTAGAGATTGGGGGCCAAAGACACAGCGATGCACACCCGATGTAACTACAATTGGTATCTGATCTAACTAAGAATAATGCATTTCTTTTATAGTAAAAATAGAGAGCTCACCAGTGCATAGTTCGACATAGTGTTAGGTCAGCAAAATACGTCTTTATTGCATAGCAGCTTAATTAACTAGGTCTTTATTGTTAACTGCTGACCATCTCAAACCTACTTACTACTGATGAGCCATCGATATCTATAATCGGGTTACATACTAACTTGACATATATTTCTATATTATGATTGTCTTATTGTTATCTTATTTTATATAGTTTAAACACCAACATACTCCCGGCCGTTGAACACCTGTTCAACATTATCCAACGTTGACCGCAAAATTGCTGGGGGCTGGGTTTACTGCAGCAGGGGTCGGTATGGGATTGACGATCCTCACGGTTGTCTGATCTGGACCATTGTGTCTTTGGGGTTGTAAGCATCTTCTTATTCCATATACCATCACAAGAACCAATGGTATTGTTAGCGCTACGTAGGAGACGATAACATGGTGAGCCGGCTGGCTGAGGTCCTCTGGCAATTTCCAGTTTTGCTTAGTTTCCAGTTTTCCTTGAATGTTGCTTAATTCGTCGTAGCTAAGCTGCATCTTCGTGAATTGTGTTGTTGTTGGCGCTGCCTTTGTTGGGCCAATGCTGAAGTTGCCAAATCGCACATATGACAATTTCATTGTGTCTGTCGTAGCTATACGGTGACCTGTTATTCGGATAGCAGAACTTCTTGCTGTACACGTCGGGTCTAGAGTTAACAATCCAGTCTTCTTGATAGTGACATCTTGGATGTTATCGTCACAGTTCACTGTGAGTTCAATTGGTCTGGTGGTGGCAAAAATCCACTGATTTTTGTGATACATGTCGTACCACACGAATGACCTGTTTGTGTGTTGTATTTGACACACTGATGATTTTGAGTTTTTGAATAACTGGAACTCACAGTTGCTATTGGCCGTAAACGTCGTTTGTTTATCAAAACAAATATATTGCTCATTGTTGAGCTGATAGCATCGTTCCAGATCTGCTCTTGAGAGCCCAATGTATTGATTTTGTTCTTTGTTGACAGCAATAATAGGAATTTGAATGTTCATCGTTACAATCCCATGAGTTCCAACTGCTGGAATGGGTACTAGGTTATACAGTTGTACTGTCTGCGTTGCCACTAATGGAAACATGACTTTAAATATCACATGATTGTTTGCGATTGTGCCTTGTGCCTTCATTGAGCCATATAATTGCAAGACGTCGTTATCTGGAACTGGCAAATCCAAACCAAACGGAAGATGTCTCTTCAGTTGGTTCAGATGTTCCCGAAGCTGGCCTGGTGATAGTAGTAACGGGCTTATTTTGCTATGATGGGCATCCGGTAATACTCGGGATATTTCGGTTTGAATTCGTTGCAAATTCCCTGCAATAACTGTCATCTGAGTAGTTAGAGTGATATACCATTGAAATGCCTTTACCGCAATATCCTGGACCTTAGTTATGTCGTTCATTTGGTGTTCCATTAGTTTCATCTGATTTTCAATTGTGGCTTCGTCTCGCTTGATGATATTTATTGTTGAATCAATCACAGATGTCTGGTTTTGTAGCAATGTCAATAAATAGTCTTCATTTGATTTAACCTTTCGTATGGTGCCTGACATCTCTGTTGCATATTTTGAGTCCAGCACACCAAATAAGCCGTTCGCTATGTTCCCAATTATATCCAACGGCGATCGTCGTTGGCGTTCTATGTGAAGGAGATCATTTCCTGTTCGTAGCTCTGAGTTGACATGCTCGAAGTGTCTCTGCATTGCTGTGCATGCCTCTGGAACCTTCATTAACAAGCATATTTCTCCAACCTTAACTAATCCGTCTGAAAATGTCTTCAGGTCGGCCCAATATGGTTCGAGATCGTAAAATGCTACGATAGTCCAGTCAGATGTTGCCATTCTTCCTGTGCCAATACTTTCGTAGTATATGCCGGGTTTGGAGTTGAATCGAGTGATGTTGGTCCTTTGAGCAAATGCTATAGGAAGGAACAACAGCATTAGGCAGATCGTTATTGCCAATGGTGGCAGACCGGCTGATAAACGTCTTTTTGTCTTAGGTTCTGCAGTGTCCTCGATACCAGGATCTTCTTGGGCATTGGTTTCTGTGTCATTGGCTTCGATTTTGCGTTTCATTCCCGTCTCTCTAAGCAAGGGGGCCAATTTATGGATGGCACGCTTGTAGGTGCCTCTGGCTGTCTTAACGTCTACCACACGGACGTATCCATCCAGGCCTGGATACAATTTGATAATTCGTCCAATCGGCCACTGCAAGATTGGCACATTATCCTCCTTTAGAATTACCATCATGCCTTCTTTGACATTGTTATATGGTTTCTTCCATTTGGATGTACCCTGCAATTCCTGTAGGTTGAGCTACTAATGGTTCTCCGATCAATAGATGGCCTGGGGTTAGAGCTGTCAAGTCGTTAGGATCGTCTGAGTTTGGGGTTAACGGGCGAGAGTTCAGTACTGCTTCAACATTGACAATAATGGTAGACAGTTGTTCAAACGTTAAATTTGCTGTCGATACGTTTTTCAATAGTAAATGCTTAGCGGATTTCACTGCAGCTTCCCATAATCCTCCGAAATGTGGAGACCGTGGTGGTATGAACTTAAATTGCACTCCTTTTTTGTTGCAAAACTCCTTAATCGTATCTGCTGCCTTTTCTGAGTGTATAGTATCATTCAGCTCCTTCAGTTGGTTGTTTGCTCCAACAAAGTTTGTTGCATTCTCGCAGTACAATGTCTGACATCTTCCTCTGCGTCCAATGAAGCGCTGAAGCGCACCTACGAATGAGGAGGTGGACAGGTCTCCGACCAACTCCAGGTGGACTGCCTTGGTTGCAAAGCATACAAATACTGCAATGTAAGCCTTGTCGGGACGTTTTCCTCGAACCTTATGGTGGATCCAGAATGGTCCACAATAGTCTACTCCGGCGTTGAGAAAGGGTCTATTTTGAGATACCCGGTGCTCAGGTAAGTCGCCCATGACTTGTTTAAAGAACTGAGGCCGGTACTTGGTGCATGTTACGCAGCCCTGGATCACATTCCGGACCATCGGCTTCACCTTAATGATGTGGTATTGTTGCCTAGCTATTCCGCGTAGTGCCTCATGTCCACAATGAAGATTCTCTTCATGAAGTTTCCTTAGTATCATTTTTACCACTGGATCATTATACGGCAAGAGATACGGATTCCTTGTTTCCGTTGATACTGGTGCTTGTTGTAGCCGAGTTGCTACTCGTATGATTGAATGTTCATCCAGTATTAGTGGCAATGTTGCCACCGTGCTTTTGCGATCTAGCGGTTGGTCAGGTCGTTTCTTTAATTTGCTTAATGATCACTCTCCGTGCTTGGTCCAACTCTTCCAACTCTAACTGTGCCGTTGGTTTCCTGTTCTGCTTGTGACAAAACCGTAGCACATACGCCACTATTCGCTGTAGCCGGTAAAACGAATTTCTGTGATTTACCGTATATATCCATTCACTCTTGTTATTTGCCGTGGCAGTCACCATGCTGAATACCTTGGTTTTCTTCTCAGCGGTATCAATCGTGTGCTCTGTAGGCTTAAATGGTGCTGGCCAGCCACGTTGTGGTCCATGCAAAAATAGTGGTCCATATAACCATAATGTATGTGTGCTAAGCTGAACTGCTGATATGCCTCGAGACAGAACATCAGCTGCGTTGAGCGCTGATGACACATGACGCCATTGCCTTGGATGTGATACCGCATGTATTTTGGTCAACCGATTAGCCACAAACGTGTGGAAATGTGATGCCCGTGAATTAATCCAAGAGAGTACTACTGTTGAATCTGACCAGAGAAATGATTCCACACCTTCTGATTCCACACCTTCAGATAGCACCACTCGTCTGGTTATTCCTTTTGTATGTCTTTGAGCCTTTCCAAATAATTGGTCTTCTGTGGGTGCCCATATGATTCCCAATGTTTTGACACTTGTTTGTTCCAGTGTGTCACCGAGATTAATGTCAGCAATCGTATCCTCCTTTGGAATTTCTTTTAGAAGTTGACTGCTATTTGAACACCATTTCCGTAAGTTGAAACCCTTAGGTCTCAAGATTTCTAGCAGCTCGTGTCTGATTTGCAGGGCTTCTGGTAAACTATCTGCTCCTGTAAGACAATCATCAACGTAAAAGTCATTTTTTAATGCCAATGCTCCAGACGACAAATTTTCCATGTTTTTTAGCGCCAAATATTCCAGACACTTTGTTGCTAAATATGGGGCTGATGTTGTTCCATAAGTCACCGTTTTTAAACGATAAAACTTCAGTTCTTGACTTGGATCCTCTCTCCACACAATCATCTGATTGAATTGATCGGCAGGGTTTATCCAAACTTGACGATACATTTTTTCAATGTCCGCAGTGAACACATATTTGTGTGTCCTGAACCGCAGTAGAATTGAGAATAGTTGACTCTGTACAACTGGTCCTGGATATAAAATATCGTTCAGTGATTTTCCTGATGACGTTTTGGATGATGCATCAAACACTACTCTTAGCTTGGTGGTGGTACTTTCGGGCTTTAGTACACAGTGATGTGGAATAAAGTAATGGTTCTTGGGTATTTGCTCCACCATTACCTGCTTCATATGTCCAAGCTGTTCATATTCTGACATAAATTTCACATACTCCTTTTTTATGTCAGGGCTCAATCGCCGCTCTAACGACATGAATCTTCTTATGGCTACTTCCCGAGATTCTCCAAGGGATGAAGCTTCTTCAGCAAATGGAAGCTTTACAATTAGTCGATTGTCAGCCGCCGTGTGTAGGTTATCGAGGAAGAATTTTTCACAATACTCTTCCTCTGGACTCCTATACCTTTTTATTGGCTCTAGTGTGTCTAGCTGCCAAAATCTTTCTAGAGATTCCTCTGGATTAGTTATGCCTACCATACATGTGATAGAAGCTGACGTTGACATATTAATTCTGCCAGCAACAATCCATCCCAATTCTGAATTTTGTAATGTTGGACGGTTTCGATTTCCCCGTCTTCTTTCTGGTAGCAGTATAGCATAGTGATCATCAGCTCCCAACAGCATATCAATTTTTCCTGGTTTATCAAATGTTGGGTCCGCTAATTGAATGTTGTTTGGTAATGTGACTTTCTCAGTTATCTGTTCTGTGGGTTGGTCACCTATTATGTGTGGCAATACAAATGCCTCTACTAGCATTGCGAACTTGTTGTATCTTGACCTTACAACCAAGCTTACTCGCGCCTTGCTTATCTGTGGTTGACCACCCACTCCATTTATGTGCACATGAGTCTCGTTAATTTTCAATGATAACTTCTTTACCAGTCTCTCTGAAACGAGATTTACTTGTGAGCCGCTATCCAAGAGTGCTCGAAATTCTCCTGTCCTTTCATTTATTCCTTTTACTACTACCTTGGCCGTTGCCAACAGAGTGTATTTTCTGCCAATTCCATATGCAGACGCTGCTGAAGCAGATGTAGCCATTTGGTTGCCTGTGTCTAAATGCAACATCGTGTTATGTTTTTTATCGCATTTGAAGCATCCCCTCCATGAGCAATTTTTGGCCATATGGTCTGGCTTAAAGCAATTGACACACAATTTGTGTCTCTGCACCCAATTTAGCCGCTCTGCTGCGGATTTGATTTTAAACCTTTCACATTGGAAGAGTTTGTGTTTTGATTTCTCACAGAAAGCACACAAGGTACTGTTTGTCCCAGATGCTGTTGCGGATGTCTTCCTTGGATTTAGTTTTTCAATGCTGCGATTTTCGTTTCTTGGTTTCCCAATCGCCTCTAATGTTAGGAAGCGCTGTTCCAAGAATGATAGGAAATCCTTTACTTCCTGTAGATCCCTTGTGTTTGAAAGAGATTGCTCATATAGTGCGTGGTTGAATCTATCCAATTTTCTTGTCATATGAAACATTATGACAGCATCTGACGATTCCATATTGACGCCTACATTTTTTAAAGCTTGCAATGATTCAAAGATGTTATCATGCAAATTCTTTATCGAAGCTGCGTCATTTCCCACATTTGGGTGATCAAACAGCTTTGTCAGTATGGCTGTTACTAGAACTCGTTTGTTGTTAAATCGATCCTGCAACACTGACCAAGCAGTGTTATAATTGGCTTCTGTTAATTCCAGGTGCCGTATCAATCTCTCTGCTTCTCCAGAAAGGTTTGATTTTAAGTACCACATTTTCTCTATTGTGGATACATTTGACTCATGAACCACCTTTTTATAGATGTCATGAAATTGTTGCCATTTCAGATAATCCCCATCAAATTTTGGAATGGGAATTTTGGGTAGTTGCAATGATTGTATTGATTGCACTACAGGCGCTGATTGTATCTCTACATTTTCTGCTGGTGCCACACAGAATTTCAGCATTGTATTTTCTGCAGCCACAAACGTAGCTATATTATATCCGACTTCGGCTGGATTGTCAGTTAGCCGATGAATCTCATAATGGATTTCTTCAATTTGCATCCATAATTTGTCGACTACCGATTTATAATTCATTTTTTCCTCAGGCACTATTTGTCTTAATGTCCTGGACAATGAATCCAACAGCGCACCTTGCTTGCGAAGCAGTGGCTCGCTCTTCCTCTCTTTGACGAGCTTGCCTCTCTAATTTTATCTTTGCCAAGTGGTCCTTCCAATCTTCCTCAGTATTAGTTACCACCGCCTTCATTCTGGTGAAATAGTCCGTTGCTTCTCCGCGTTCTGTCTGCTGATTATAGAACTCCTCCATGTTTTTTTTTTTTTTTTTTATATTATGTACTTGCTTATTTATACTAGTACTTGACCCGATGGGAGTTTATTTATTTTGTCAAAGACAGGGAACGCTCCGACTCGTTCCTTAAATTGGTCAAGTGTAGTACAAATAAGAATAAGAACTAAATAGAAGTCGCCTTTTGTTTAGTTTTTTTTTTTTTTTTTTTTTTTAACAATAGTTAATTTTATTTCCAATATTCGTATTCTTTTTACACAGATATACGCCACGACAGTGAAACCAATTTTTTGAGTTTCTTTTATTTGTTAAAAATTGCTGACTGATGCCAAATTATGGTACTCGTATGTACTACCTGGGTTTAGCTAGGTCAGAGATTGCTGATGCCAATTTAAAATTTCTTTTTTTTTTTTTTTTGTTTATTTTTTATGCAACAGAGTTGAAGAAACTTTATTTTACATAAAAAATAACTTATTATGATTTGGTCGCCCTGACTCAAATCGTTGTTAAATGTTTTTGAAGAAGTGATCGCCTAGTTGATCAACTTTCATTCAATGGGTATGCACTGCTACCCTAGTTTTCCAATAAATTGTTTTATTTATTTATACTGGTACGCACTGATTGCCACGTTAATCAATTGCGATTTTTTAGTCGGGACCCCAGTTTGATGTGGAATGTTCACCAATCTGTGCCCTTGCTTAGGATTGTACTGCGTCCTAAGCGTGCAAAGAAAGTAGTCGCCTAGTTGACAATTTCTTTGTTGTTGAGAGATTGGTCGCCTGAGTTGACCAAATCTTCTCACTTGATGACGGTTTCACCAAGTCTGTTAATCTTTCAACTTGGAGCCGCCAATGTCGGGGTCACCAAAATGTTCAATGAAAGACGTTAGTACTTCATGAAGTTATTAAATGTTTATTTATTTATATATATATAGGCACTAGCACATAAACCAGTGACTAAAGGTTGTCGCAACCAACACATAAATTGGGTGGACTTCGGAGTGAGATTACAAAGGTAGAGATTGGGGGCCAAAGACACAGCGATGCACACCCGATGTAACTACAATTGGTATCTGATCTAACTAAGAATAATGCATTTCTTTTATAGTAAAAATAGAGAGCTCACCAGTGCATAGTTCGACATAGTGTTAGGTCAGCAAAATACGTCTTTATTGCATAGCAGCTTAATTAACTAGGTCTTTATTGTTAACTGCTGACCATCTCAAACCTACTTACTACTGATGAGCCATCGATATCTATAATCGGGTTACATACTAACTTGACATATATTTCTATATTATGATTGTCTTATTGTTATCTTATTTTATATAGTTTAAACACCAACAATGTTCATATTGCTTCAATTGTCAATAGAGCATGCAGCCTTCTTGGCTTTATTAAACGTTGGGCCAAAGAATTTGATGATCCCTATGTAACAAAGGTTTTATACACTTCGTTAGTTCGCCCTATTCTCGAATAGTGCTTGCCAGTGTGGAACCCGCAATATGATGTTCACTAGCGTAGTATTGAATCGGTACAGAAGCAATTCCTTAAGTTTGCGTTACGCGGTCTTAATTGGGACCCGAGTCTTCGCCTACCTTCTTATTCTGACAGACTTCTTCTTATTAATCTCCCTTCACTTTACAACCGTAGGCTCGTTTTTGGCATTCTCTTTCTCCATAAACTAGTAAACGGCGAAGTCATTTCTACTAATTTACTAAGTACGCTATATTTTTGTGTTCCCTCACGTCGGACCAGAAACTTTTTTCCTATTTACCTTAGTAGATGTCTGACTAACTACTCTCTTCACGAACCTTTTCGTGTTCTTTGCCAATCTTTTAACAACCTTTCTCACCTAATTTCTCCTCATCTTTCTGTCACTTCTCTTCGCGCTATACTTTTTAATCATCTACAGCGAAACCAATGAAAATATTCTGGACTTGGATTGGCTGCAACTCATCCCTGACCACATTGGCTGTGAATCGGGGCATAGCTGGCACCTTATGCAAATAAAACACCTCCACCGGGTCGGGGATGTTTAGTTGTGTATATAGCTAAGCTATCTTTTTCTATTAATTAGTATCTGTGCTGTGTTAGTTGACGTAAATAAATAAATAAATAAATAAATAAATAAATAAATAAATAAATAAATAAATAAATAAATAAATAAATAAATAAATAAATAAACAAACTGCAAAGTATCAACTAACATTCGCGGCATTGGGCAATGCGATGCTGATAGCGGCGACAAAGTGTGCCGCTTACAGATTTCTCCCCCTGACGAACCGCTGCGACAGTTCCAAGCAGTCGCCGTGGTGCTGCCTAGTGTAGCTGAAGCACTTCCGTCCCGCGCCGTCCCGAATAAGGTGAAGCAGGATTCGCTTGACCTTCCGCTCTCTGATCCGCAATTTCATCAAAGAGCTCCTGTGGATTTGGTGCTTGAAGCCGAGCTCCTTCCCACTATCCTTGGGGAACGAATCATCAAGAATGTTGGTGATTCTTTCGTGGGGATCGAGACGATGTTCGGATGAGTCCTCTGTGGATCCGTTACTGGAAAATCCAGAAGGTCTCGGTCCACCTCCTCCAGCAGTCCGAAGATGTCTCTAAAGACAGCAGCACCATCCGATTTAGAACGCAGTTCCAATTGCTTCAGGTGCCGCGTTTGTCAAGGGGCACACGCGCTCCGTCTGTACCGACAGTTTCGAGGACTACGAGCTGACGACAGGCTACGGGTAGTCTTGAGCAACGGATACTGCCCGAACTGTTTGGCTCATGAGCATTCCAATGGTTCCTGCAGGAGCACAGCAGTATGCCATCGATGTGGCAAGCAACACCACACGCTCTTGCACCTCGACAGCTCAGTCGCGTACATCCAACCCAAAGAGCAAAGACCCGAGAGGCACCCGCCTTTCATTCGGACTTCTATCCAGAGTTCATCAGCCATCGTGCTGCCTACTCCATCTGCATCCAAAGGTCCCCCTCCATCTCCACCCGTGTCTTGGCGATCCAGAACGCTGCCATCCCCCATCCTTAGACATGTCCAGCGAGGCAATTGCAACTTGTTGCAAGGGGGGCGGTATGTTCCGCCACCGGGTGAACAGGGGAGGGTGACGAAGGGTTCTCCTGTGAATCGCCAAATTCAATCCAGTACGAGTTTTTAATCCGAGCACCCGTTCTTGTTCCTTGCGCTCTTATCTTTCGATATTGTAACTTTTTCAACCAGAACCATTTCGTGTGTGTCGGGATATCTTGTGAAATAAATAAATAAATCAGAATAATTTTTAACCGAAGTTCTCGCGCGTTTTAATTTCATCACGCACTCACCAGACCCTAAAGAAATTGGCACCCGCCAAGTTGTACACCACAAATCGTTCCGCCCCTTCACTGACATTGTTTGTTAAAAAAGATAATGAGTAGAAGAAAATACGTAAAAAAAAAAAATAATTTTTAAATCTTTTAACTTTTTTTTCAACTTTTTATTTTGATTCTAGTCAACTTTATGCACTACATTAAGAAAATATTTTAATTTTTGGTTTCAGATTGTCTGAAAAACTCGCAACATTTCCGTGAGCGGGAGAAGTCGCCGCCGACCACCCGCCATTTGTCCATTGACAGACAAACAAATAATAATACTATAGCTTTCTATGATATTTAGTTCAGAGAACAGATGTTTTAAGTAAAGTAATAGAAGACAGATTACAGGGGATTGAAGGTTGTAATCGAAAGATGAAGCAAGCCCACTTCTTCTACATGGTATGGAAGATTAATCTGAGCCAATAAGTCAGGCCAGTCTATTTCACCATACCTTAATAGCCAGTAAGAACAAAGTTGATCCTGTCAAAAATAGGAAGGCTGTTCCGAAAATGGTACCATGTGCAGCGCACTTGTCATCGCAGTTGCTACAAAGAGTCCAGCAATCTTTTGCTGTTTCAGCTGAAAAATATGCTTGGAGCGACTCCACGAACACAATGTGCTGAATAAAGAACGGTGCTAGTAAGGAAAAATTCGTAGGGCGTCGCATAGAAGATATCCTAAAAGTAAAAGAAATGTGGAACCATGTAAAGTCTGAGGATAATTCTACAGGCGTGGCTTCAAGGGGGATTTGTCCAGCTAAATTAAAAAGTTGTGAATTATGGTGGAATAGGCCAAACTGTCTCGGGTAGTCAAAAGAAAAATGGCCTAGAGAAAAAACAGTTGATATGGAAAATAATATTATGCAGTTACTAATTGAAAAGTATTCCTGCACAAATAAGCTGATCAGAGTTACGGCATATGTATTGAGATTTATTGGCACTAAAAAAAAGGACAAAGCGTGCTCACTATATTTAACTGTCAATGTGCTTAAAAATGCCAGGAAGTTTAAAATAAACACCAGCATGCATACAATTTTGCAGGGAAATATATTGTCTGATACAGAACAATTTAATTGAAAAGAAAAGCAGTTAAATTAAAGATGCTCATAAGGAAAGCTTACCTGGAGGAATTAATCTTATGAACAGTCAAATTTAAAGAAAATTTTGGATTTTCGAGTTAAGAAACGCCCTTAAAAATAATTAAGGGAATGCGTCACTTGTGCCAGATACCGCCAAGTAAGTGCGGAGTAAATTATGGGTAATAGTGTCATTTCATAACACGGAGATTCATTTTGCCGGTCCATATCAAATCAGATGCTCAAAAAACGGGGACATAAAACATTTAAAGGGTACATAGCAGTATTCGTGTGCTTGGCAACTAAGATAATTCATTCAGAAGTTGTTGGTAACGTGACAACCGATGCCTTCCAAGCAGCATTTCGAAGATTTGTGGCAAGACGGGGTAAATGCGCTAACAAATATTGATTTGGTCTAGCAGTGGACTGTACTTGAAATTAAATCGGTATAATTACCCTTATGGCTCTTTGCTACTGAAATAGTTGAGTGCCAATTTATTACTGAACAAAATGAGAAAAGGCGCCGACGCAGCAGCGCACAAATATGCCTGTGTACCATACTTATGTATGTGTATGATGCTTATGTATGATGCTTGGCCGAGTTTTTTCTCCTGGAGAGGTCTTGAGTCAGACCGCTCGAACCAATTGATCCTTGTCTGGGTAGGCTTCGAGAAACAGCGCCAGATGTAGGTGAGAGTAGATTACCCAACGACTCGGCGAATATGTAGCTTTACGCATCTGACTGCAGATTCCCATTTTCCTCCCCAATGAGGGGCATATGGCGGAATAAATACTGATTGTATCATTCGCCAGAGTGTTCGTAACCATTTCAATGTGTTGTTGAGATGCCAGCAGCTTCTGCATTTCATCAAGCGAGCGTTTAGCCCCAATGAAGTTCGTTCCGTTGTCGCTATAGATTTTGTCCCACTTGCACCGCAACGGGGCAAAACGTTTCAGCGCGGCCAAGAATAAGTCGGTGCTCAGATCCGTTACAAGTTCCTGATGGATTGCCGATGTGAAAAGGCGATCACACATCCAGTGTTTGCAAATGGAAGTGCCTGAGTGACATGAATGCTGGGTAGATCAGCCATCCTTTGTTGTAATGTATGTTGTCGTTATCGAAAACAAGCCAAACAGTCGTGTGTGACTTTCCTTATCAAGTTCCTTGCGCCAAATATACAGAATCTTTGCCGTACCTTAACAATGAGTCATGAGACGTCAGGGTGCAGGTTGACCCTGTGTTCGAATTCAAGTATCAGCTTGGTGATGCGATGAGATTTCGGAAGCAAAAAGCAGAGATTGCTGCTTTAGCGGAGCCACCCTAGACTTCATCATTGTTGATTACTCTGCTATACACTACAACAGCATATGCCTTCATAGATGCATCGGAGAATCTATGCAATTCAATGTTGTGTACGTCGTTAACAACTAACCCGGGCATTTGAATGTGTGGTAGAATATCCAAATCAGCCAGAACCTTCACTAGTGCTGATTGTGTAAAATCAGTTCCTTCAGTTGGTATGCGAGGTGTGTTCGATACCCATTTCCCAAGCTCCAAATTAGCACAGGACATAAGTTGAATGAGTTCGTTTCGATTTTGTACCAATTTCTCCAATTTCTTTCTGTATGACCCAGTGAGCACATCGTCGTCATCAAAATCCTCTTGTAAGATTTTTGCAGCATTTGGGAATTCCTGACCTGTAGCCAGCTGTCCTAATATCTTAACCCTAAGTAACGGTGCAAAGTTGATAGTCCTTCTCTCCAGACAATTCTCTAGAAGTTGCGGTGTTTGTTGTTTACCCAAATCTGCCGAAACATCTTGACTATGTCGGCTGAGCATACAAATTTGTACATCCGAAAGCGGAAGCAGACAGCAAATAGATCGCGTTGAATTCTAGGCTCTGTAAAGAGATAATCGTTTAGTGATTTGCCTTTGGTGTCGCAAAATGATCCGGGAAAACTACTCTCAGTTTCTAACCCAAAATTGGGAGATGTACTTCCCCTTGTCATCTCGAGTGCGTGTAGCGAGAAAGTGTTTCTCTACTTGTTCATCATCAGGTTCCAATTTGTATGTGGAAATGACGTCCTCTAGCACACAAAATTTCTGAAGCGAAGCGGCAATGTCAATGTATGATGTAAAAGCGAAAGCGTTGTTAGTCTGGGGCATCGTGATAGAGCTGATGACCTATCCGAAAATTGATGATATTGCAATGAGTTTGCCCGTATTGTCGTACAACTTTTTACCTGTAATTGTAGACCAAACATGTTCACCACCCAAAAGAACGTCAATTGAAGCGCTTGTTGTGAATTCCGAGTCAGCCATTTGAAGATCGCTAAAGACCTCAAGTGCCGATGCGTCAATGTTCTGCCTTTCCAGTGTTGATGTCATTTTGCCAAGAACATGAGCCTATACCGTTAAGTGATTCCTTGAATACCTTAACTTGATCTGAAGCGTGCTGCACCCCCTTGTGGTGTCAGCCTGAACCGAGGAGGTTCCCGTGACCAAAATTGATGATGTCGCCCGTGGCAATTCAAGTGCTTAAATGCATCGTTCAAATACATATGCAAGTTCTGACCCAGTGTCTAGTAAGATACGACATGTGATGAAGTCTCCATTTATATTTTGAACATAAACCGTTGCAGTAGGCAATATACTTCGATTTAAACCATTTCCTGTTGTTATTTTCGCAAAGCTTTGCGAACAAACCGTTGCTGATGCACTCTCATTATGAGCCACTAAACTTGATGTAGACAACTGGTTATGAAAAGCGTTTGGACTACGCTGATTCTCCCTTTTACCTTGTTGCAAGTTGATGATGATGGACAGTTTATTACCATATGCCCTGATTTTAGGCAAATATAACATAAACCCTTTTTCCTGATGAACGTACAACGTTGTGCGATTGTTAGATTCAAGAATTGTTGACAGCCATACAGTTTATGATCTGTCGCCTGACATTTGGTGCATCTTCTATCTTGAACTGCAACCATCGAGTGTGGGGCCCTTTTGGTGTGTGTGATTGGCGCTAACGTTTTGCCTCCAGCCGCAATCTCCCGTTTGCTGAGCTCTAATTCCTCACATCGATCATCTAAGAACTTGAAGAATTCTTCTAGTGTCGGCGCCTCGTTGCACCTGTTGCGCTGAATCCACCTGCGGCTTGTTTCAGCGTCAAGCTTTTCCAATACCAGATATTGTATCCAGCAGTCCCGTCCTGTTTGATTGATCGCATCCAGACCGCGAACAATCTCGTTTGGGCCATCTGATACCTTTCGTAAGATGGACACAACAATGAAATCCGTTCAAATATTCTAATAATGGTACAAACTTTGTGGGAGCGTCTAGGAGGCTCGATGCAAAATTCAAAAAAGGAGTTCCAGGAGTTGCCCATGTTTTAGAGCGAGAACAGATAAGCTGACATTTTAGCCCGCCGGCAGGACCTCACCCCGGAGGTATTTGGAAAGCTGGGGTTAAGTCAAGTGTCACAGGAGGCAGTATCCACACATATGAGGAACTGGCCACATTGTTGTGTCAAATAGAAGCCGTGCTAAATTCACGGCCGTTGTATACGACGGGTAAAGATATTGTCCATATCATGAGGTGTTAACTCCCGTCAACCTCCAACATTTGAAGCAGCCGAGTCCACATCAGAAGACGAAATTGGAAATTTAGACAGATGGAAATTAATTCAGAAAATTAAAAAAGATTTCTGTGTGAAATGGAAAGACGAATATCTACATACGCTCCAGCAAAGAAATATGTGGCGACGACCCATAGAAAATTTAGAGTGTGGGCAACTCGTACGGATCAAAGATGAGAATTGTCATCCAGCCAGCTGGCCTTTGGAGGAATGCAGGAGCATTAAAGATAATAGACCAAAAATAACGGTAAAAGAGCTAAACGCAACAGCCGCATTGTACTTAGACTAGGGGTGGGCACAAAGAGAGCCAACGCAAACTGTCAATGTATGTGTGTGTTTTACACTGCGAGAAAAGAAAAGTGAACAAATATTGCCTCATTCGTTTAGACGAGCGGAATCGACGATCTGCTGCAAAAAAATAAAAAAGGAAACAACCCAAAGCGAAACAGACCAACTCGGGTAGAAATGGTGCAAGCGACTAATTCAGATTTTACGCTCTCGAGTGCAATTCGGGTTGTCTTCGGCATGCACACAGATGGCACAACGAGCAATTGCCGAACAAAAGTGCCCTTAGACCCAATGGGAGAAGTCCTCATGGGACCTTCTGGTATATT
This sequence comes from Drosophila insularis, assembly GCA_018903935.1. Lineage (NCBI taxonomy): Eukaryota > Metazoa > Arthropoda > Insecta > Diptera > Drosophilidae > Drosophila > Drosophila insularis. Next base: position 172,759 of record JAEIFP010002025.1, read on the forward strand.
GTGACATGACAGCATATTTTAAAATATAAAATGATTAGTCAAGGTGACAGAATGATTCCTAGATTAAGCGATTTATGCCAAAAACTGTATAATTTTGAAGACCAGTGTCATTTTGTATCAAACAACGCGGTTAAACGAATTAGAGAAATCGAGGAAAATTATGTTTTGTTCATGATTCAAGAAAAGCCAAGAACCAAGCGAGCACCGTTTGAATTCATAGGTACACTATATCATATATTATTTAGTATTATGGATGCAGACGATAAAACGAAAATGGAAGAAAACATATGCAATTTATTTACAAAGCAGCAGAATTTAAAGCATCTACAAAATACGCAAACATCGGTTGGAGATTCCACGGCAACATTAACAAGCGGATTGAAAATATGACGGAATTATTAATAGATAGCTATTACGTATATAGAGAATCCATCCGGCGCTTCGTGATTGTAAGTCAATTAAATTCCGTGGTTGATGAATGAGAAAATATTCAGACAACAATTAAAAATCTATTGATAGATATTAATCATGGTAGATTAAATACAAATATTTTAAAACCAAACCAAATGAAATTGGAAATAACGAAAATATCAAAATATCAAAGAAGCTAAATTTGGCTATGCCGATGTTTAAATACCCTTGCAGTCCATGGCCATAATATTTTGACATGTTCCAAACTCATTTTCTGTAATTCAATTAATGCACAGACAAAACCTTTCAAACATCATTTCCATTTATTTTTCTTCTTCTTCTTCCCCATCCCCTTTTGCACGCATGTCGCGATTGGCACGCATACACATATAGTTTATGTAGCTTTGCCTCTGTGTGTGTCTATGCGTGTGCTGATTCGAGCAGTGGTGCTGCCAGCGGTTGAGCAGAGCCGATTTACATTCTATTTATCTAATCAGATTGAAATTATGGGATCTGATGTTTTATATCCAATACTTCACCTACTTTTCGTATAGAACTATACGATACAGTGGTCCGATCCTGAAAATTTTCATACTTTATGTAACCCGGGTAATAAGTAGCTCAAATATCAAGTTTTACCCCAATTGCTCTTAGGATGGCTAAATAAAAGGCATACGCACCGACGGACAGACGGAAGGACGGACGGACGGAGACACACAGTTTCTCATGCTGATCAAGAATATATATACTTTTTGGCGTCGGAAACGTCTGCTTCTTACAAACATTTGACCAATTTTAAAATCCCCTCTGAAAAGGCATAACAAAAAAAAAAGGTTTGACGGAATCGGTTTGATCAACCACTTCAAATAAAAACATATAATATATAAATCCAAAAAAATATTGTTTTCCCTAATTTTTTTCATTTTTTCATTTTGCCGCGTCTGCATTTTCCATAACCCTTATGCGCCTTTCTAATATAAGTTAACACCATACAGTGACATCAGCAGCAGCAACCGCAGCATCAGCAATAGCAGCAGCATCAGCGGCATCAGCAGCAGCATCAGTGGCAGCAGCAGCGGCAGCAGCAGCGGCAGCAGCCGAGGTCGGCGGTGGGCATCCGAGGGACGTGGGAGGAGAAAACAAACCACTATAACGTAAAATCGAACAAGTGTCTTAATCATTGGGTGGTGTGCGTGCCGTTGTGGGACGGAAATCAAATCCTTGCTACTGCAAGGTGACCCCCTCAATAAGAGGAGGTTAGCTGGCTCCCGAGCAGGGACCGTCTTCCGTCGCGTCTTTCGTTAAAAAAAATTTTTTTTTCTCTCTTTCTCGCTCATAAGTGCATTGAGCGAGCGTGTTACCAAAACAAAGTGAATAAAAAAAAATAAATGCAAATAAAAATAAATGAATGGAAGAAATAATCTAAAAGTCTTCTCTCTTGTGAATGCCCACCGCTGCCAAGAATTTGTGTATTGGATGATGAAATATTTCTCGGAATCTCAGCCAATACAATTATCAGTTGCTCTGCATGTGCCGAACAATTCAATAATTCTAGTTTGTCTGCGACCGCCGCGACGCTCCTAAAATTTCTGTGAAATAAAAACACCGCAGATCAAATATTTCAATTATAATGCGTGTTTGTGTAGCAAACGCAATAGTTCTAGTTAATCTGCGACCGTCGCGGAGCAGCTAAAATTCCTTTGAAATAAAGAAATGCAGAGAAGAGAAATTCATGAAATAATCAACAAAATTTTTTTTTGTTGCCAAGTGGATGTAAAGGGTTGGTGTGAGGAATATTATAAATCATAATAATATCCCACACAACAAACCGGCAGCGAAGCAATCCAACGGTGTAAATAACGCACCAGATACAAGATACAGCCGAGACACAAACCAGATGTACGATATACGACCAATCTGGGCACTGGTCGATCGAACCAGTACAACGCAAATAAGTTACGATCAAACGCGATCGATCGAACCGCACGCAACCGCGAGCGATTTCGTACAAGCGGGAAGATGCGTGGGAGGCATAATGGGCGAAATCGGCTATGTAAGAGCAAACAAGTGCAAGCGAAAAAGGGCATTGGCCCAGTGAGACAATTTAAGAGCACAGAGAGGCCACAATAGAGATGCATGCATTAACATACAATGCATGTACGAATACGCTGAATAAGCATACACTTACAATACACGTATGCTATGCGAAATTATGCGAACAAAAGTGAGGGCTAAGCAAGCCCACGAGACGGGTGCGGGGAATGCATGGTGCCGAAACAAAGCCAAGTGAGGGCCATGCTAATAAAACGGGGAGTAAGTGGGAAAGTGAGAACATGTAAAAACGATAATGGTTTGTGGATTGAAAAAGGGAATATGCAAGCCGAAGGGGGAGGGATGAGCAATGGGGAAGCCCTCTATCTAATAGATACGATGCGTGCATTTGGATTGCGATTTAAATAAAAGCAATCAACATTATATAATAATCAGGCTAATTAGTATTAAATGGTAGATTAAGTAAGTACAACGAATATATATATGTATGCATAGTTATAATATGGGAATAATTTGAGCAAAGTTGGGTATGACAAGCGGATTAAGGGGAGCGACGGTCGACGGCAGAAAAAAGGGAAAGCAGAGAAAGTAAACGGGATACGTATGGCGGCCAATGGGAAGGCGACGCCAACATAAGAAAGTGATGCAAATCAATATGTACAAGCGAGGAAGACAAGGACAAGGAATAAATGGGCGCGCAGCCACAGAGAAAGTGGACAGATGCGCCAAAGATTTACGGGACTTTCACCACGCATAGCAACAAGTGGATGCGTGGGTGAAAGCAGAGGGCCGATGGAAATGTACCAGCTGTATAGCGGTACTACACCAAGCTATTCCTGAGGCCGCGGGAGCTGCCTATATAAAGGCAACGCCCATCAAAAAAGGTCATCAAGTCATCAGACTATCAAGTCTACAAGTCGTGATCAACCAAGGGAGTTTTTAAGGCCTTACGAGTAACCTTAAAAACTCATACTAGTGAAACAAAACGAGAACAAGGATCAAGAAAATGAGAATACGCCAGGAACGTGAGAGAAAGTCAAAGGATATATCCTAAGGCCAAATAACGTGCCGGCATTATTCTAAAAGGGAGATATCAAACAAGATATTCCTATCACAAGTCTGGAACAGGAATCAGAGGAGACACAAGGGTCGAGAGACGAACTAGGATCGAGCGTCGAGGGACTCCAACCACAAGCAGCGTTGTCCAAGTTCGGGACTCCTTTAGAGAAACTCGTCATATCCAACCAAGCCCATAGACAGTCGTAAATAAACATACCACCATAACTAATAATTAAACAAACGTGTTCTAATTTCACCAGGGCACAAAATAAATTTTGTTGTGCCGAACCTAGCCCAAGAGACAGCATATATATCCCGAGGGACGAGAAAGGATCGTTACAACTGGCTCCCAACGTGCTGTACTGGTGAAATTTAGAAATAAAACTACAGTTTGTAAATCAAAAATGATCAAAATGGGAAAAGGATGGATTTACCACATTAAGAAGGAGGATCTGGTACAGACAGGCCAAAGGATCGGGATCGAGATGACCGGCACAGTGGAGGAAATGAGGAAACAGCTAGGCGAGTGGGTAGAAAGGAATGAAACGGACCCAGACTGGAAGGAGGAAATAAATAGATTGGAGACGAAATACTCGAAAAATCTGAAAACAAAAACAATAGCAAGCGAATCAAAAACATGCGAAAATGGCATAGACAAGGAGGCTGAGGAATTCCAGAAAATAAACATCGCCACACTAGCAATTCCTCCGTATTTACCACCAAGATGGGGAAGCGAAGGAGCCCTAGATAGCGCAGAGACAAAGAGGGACATAAGGAGACAAACGATAGACCTCAAGAAAACGACACCACATACAACAAACAGGACCACTGAATACGCTAAGGTGGCGAAACAAGTGAGGGAGTGGACTTTCAGATTTGATGGCAATTCCAGACCACTAGAGTTCATAGAACAGATCGAGTGGTCGGCAGACATGTATGGCATCGAGCTGGACATGATCCCAAGAGCAATGCCAGAACTACTGAAAGACAGAGCACTCAAATGGTACGTCGCAAACAATAAGCAGTGGCGAACATGGAAGGAGTTTGTGGAGGGCTTCAAGAAATACTTCCTGCCGAGAGGATTCTTCAACAAATTGGTTGATCAAGTGAAAAATCGCAAACAAAAGAAAAATGAGAACTTCAAAGACTATATGGTGGACATGCAAACAATGATGAGACCCCTTAAAATACCAGAGTACGAACAATTGGAGGTCATATTGGAAAATTGCACTCCAGATTTAAAAATATTCGTTCGGCCGCACAGGGTCAGAGACCTAGACGAGCTGATGCAGTTGGCAGAAGAACACGAGATGCTCGAAAAGGAGCGATCCGATTTCCATCGCGAAAACAATACTCAAAGAACACATAACAACCAATCAAACCACAGAGGAGGAAATAATCACGGGCCACCAGTCACGCAGTACCGAAGATGCCAGGACAACAGCATGGAGAATCAGTCAAGACCAAACCAACAAAATAAAAACATCCAAGACGGAAGAGTCCTGAACCCAAATCAGGCATGCCGCAGGTGCGGCGGAGCCGGACACTGGGCCAGGGAATGCAACAATCAGAGACTCAATTTCTGCTGGCAGTGTGGAAAGATTGGGACAAGAACAAAAGAATGTTGTTGGAGTTCGGGAAACGAAAGGCGGTTCCAGCCTATCAGGGGCGAGCAGGGACCCAGCCAACAAGCTCCTCACCACTAATAGGCCAACTAGTAGAGGAAGAGGATCAATTGTCAGCGATTATCGAAGTAGCAGGAGTCCAGATGAAAGCGACAATTGACTCCGGAGCCACGAGTAGTTTCATCAGCAAGCAGATGCTGGAAACAGTGAGGGATAAGGGAAAATGGGAGAACATACACAAACAGGTATACATGGCAGACGGAAAGGTGCGAGACATTGAAGAGCAATGGACAGGATACGTGAGATTCGGGGATAAGGAAATCCACATGCCATTCCCTGTCATGCCAGAAGGAATGGATGCGATGATCTTAGGGTGAAATTTCCTCAGGATTATGAACACAGAAATATCGTGTGGAGGCCACAAACTGGGAATACCGACAGTAAGGCGAATACAGGGCAGGCTGGTGGAGAGAATATCCATCATGGTGACTCAGAATGGTGAACAACAAGAAATACAAAGTTTTCTAAGCAATGAGTTGAAGGAATTGGGGAGAGTTAAGGGACTTTCAAAGGTGGGGATACATCGCATAACGATGAAGGACGATATCCCAATAAAACAAAGGTATTACCCGAAAAATCCAAAAATACAAGGAGAAATCAACGCAAAGGTCGACGAACTGCGATGCAAAGCCCATATAGCTCACCCATAGTGATGGTGAGAAAGAAACAGACAGGCAAATGGAGATTATGTGTAGATTTTAGACAGATTAACGCCAAATCTATAAAGGATGCATACCCAATGCCACGCATCGACTACATCTTGAATCAACTACGCGAAGCAAAGTTCATAAGCAGCCTAGATCTGAAGGACGGATACTGGCAGATTCCGTTAGAAGAGAAAAGTAGACCAATGACGGCATTCACGGTCCCAGGGAAAGGGTTATTCCAGTGGAAAGTGATGCCATTCGGTTAACACTCAGCATCAGCAACTTTCCAACGCGCACTGGACCAAGTCATTGGCCCAGAAATGATACCAAACGCATTCGCATACCAAGATGACATTGTGATAGTGAGCAAAACAATCGAAGAACACATGAATCATCTACAAGAAGTGTTTAGGAGACTGAAACAAGCAAACTTAAGAATTAATGCTGAGAAGTGCCAATTCTTCAGACAAGACCTAAAGTTCCTAGGCCACTTGGTGACAGAAAACGGTATTGCAACGGACCCAGAAAAGGTGGCCGCAATAGCTCAACTAGAACCGCCATCTTGCACAAAGGAATTACGCCAGTACCTAGGAGTGGCATCTTGGTACAGACGGTTCCTACCGGGTTTTGCAGCACTAACACACCCATTAAACGAACTACTAAAGAAAAGAACAAAATGGCACTGGAACGAGGAGCTTCAGGCAGCATTCGATGCTGTAAAGGAAAGGCTGACAAGTGGCCCGGTACTGGCATGTCCAGACTTCACAAAAATGTTCGTGCTACAGACGGATGCAAGTAACATGGGATTAGGAGCCATATTGGTACAAAACACTGAGGATGCAGAGAGAGTGCTATCATACCTGTCAAGGGAATTAAACCCAGCAGAAGAGAACTATTCGGCAACAGAAAAAGAATGTCTGGCGATAGTATGGGCAATACGCAAACTAAAACCATACCTTGAAGGATACCGATTTAAAGTGGTAACAGATCACATGGCGTTGAAGTGGTTAAATAGTATAGAGAGCCGTATAGCCCGATGGGCACTGGAACTGCAACAATACGATTTCGAAATAGCATATCGAAAGGGCAAATTAAACATTGTCGCCGATGCTTTGTCAAGACAACCAATGGAAGGGTGCAAAAGAATAGTAGACAATGGTGCCAGATTACGACAAGCAAACAAAGAGTGTGGGTGGATTAAAGACATAATGGAAAAAATAAAACAACAACCACAGAAATATCCGGATTACATTATAGAAAATAGTCAGGTATACAGAAACATTCCGCACAGAGCAGGCCAAGAAGAAGTGGTATCATGGAAATTATGTGTGCCGAAAACGCTACGGAATCAAGTAATGGCCGAAAACCACACTGCGACAACGGCAGGGCATACAGGAAGCAGGTGAACTATTGCCAGAACTGCATTAAGATATTACTGGCCAGGAATGCAACGAGATATAAGGACATTTGTGGGAAAGTGTACGATATGCCAACAATACAAGACCAGTCAACAGCAAGCAGCGGGAAAGATGCTAACACAAATATGCGCTGACTTTGTGGGACCATTGCCAAGATCGAAACACGGAAATTCGATGCTACTAGTAATCATTGACAGATTTTCAAAATGGACAGAACTGATAGGCAGAACGAAAGGCAACTGCAGAGAATCTAATTAAGGCCTTTCGAGAGAGAATACTATCTAGATTCGGAGCTCCGAAAGTGGTGATAACGGACAATGGAGTTCAATTCACTAGCAGAATATTCAAAAAAATGCTAGAGGAATGCGGATGCCAACACCAACTGACAGCACCGTACACACCCCAAGAAAATCCAACCGAAAGAGCAAATAGAACAGTAAAAACAATGATTGCTCAGTTTACGGGGGAAAACCAACGTAACTGGGATGAGAGTTGGCCGGAAATAACACAAGCTGTAAATACAAGCCAATCAGAGTCAGCTGGATTTACGCCAGCGTATGTAATACAGGGGCGTGAACCAAGAATGCCGGGTGCAATATACGATAGTGTCACGACAGGCACAGGAAAGCAAATGATACCACCAGAGGCGAAGGTAAAACAAATGCAAGAGCTGTTCGAACAAATACGGCGTAATCTGGAGACGGCTGCACAGGATCAGGCTCGGCATTACAATCTAAGACGAAGAGAATGGAGACCAGTAATTGGAGCAACAGTATGGGCAAAAGAACACCACCTTTCAAATGCTGCAGTAGGATTTGCAGCAAAGCTGGCACCAAAGTTTGGAGGCCCATATGAAGTGATAGGTTTCTTATCGCCGGTCATATGCAAATTACGGCACAAAGAAACGGGGAAAGCAGACAAGCACATATCAGCCAGATGAAGCAACAAATATGCGAGGAAGAGGATGGCAAGAAAGTGGATGAGCAATGAGTATGGCCGACTCTAATGACATGGCGGCGAGAAATCTGCACAGACCGGCCGGCTGATCAGAGAACTCAAAAACATGAAATTAGAGCTGAAAATCTCAAAGTACATCGTATCGAAAAACTAGCAAAGTCACAAACCGCATCTCAGAGTAAGAAGAAGATATAAGAATATATAAGGGGTAATTCGGGTATATAGGGAAAGAAGGGTATAATAAGTAGGGTAAATAGATGTACGATATAGAAGATAAGAAAAGATGTGGAACGGGCCAGAAAAAAAAACAAAAGGGGGAATAGATAAAGAAAAGATGCCCTAATCCGCCACCAAGAACGAAAAGATACTCAGTAGTCGCCAACAGGAAAAGATGCCAAAGGGCCAATAAAAGATGCGATCTGAGTCACAGAAAAAAAAGAGAAAAATTGGCAAAGCCGAAGCAAAAAAAAAAAAGGAAAAATGAAACAAGAAAACACACATAGAAAATAAACACAAGGTACAAGGGACAGGGGAGGGCAAATCCCTCCCGAAGAAGGGGGGAGTGTGAGGAATATTATAAATCATAATAATATCCCACACAACAAACCGGCAGCGAAGCAATCCAACGGTGTAAATAACGCACCAGATACAAGATACAGCCGAGACACAAACCAGATGTACGATATACGACCAATCTGGGCACTGGTCGATCGAACCTGTACAACGCAAATAAGTTACGATCAAACGCAATGGATCGAACCACACGCAACCGCGAGCGATTTCGTACAAGCGGGAAGATGCGTGGGAAGCATAATGCAAGAAGTCGGCAATTGCACGGCGTACGATACGGCTACGATCAAACACGGTCGATCGAACCGCACGCAACCGCGAGCGATTTCGTACAAGCGGGAAGATGCGTGGGAAGCATAATGCAAGAAGTCGGCAATTGCACGACATACGATACGGCTACGATCAAACACGACCGATCGAACCGCACGCAACCGCGAGCGATTTCGTACAAGCGGGAAGATGCGTGGGAAGCATAATGCAAGAAGTTGGCAGCCACATATACAAGGCACGATGTACGATACGGTTACGATCAAACGCGATCGATCGAACCGCACGCAACTGCGAGCGATTTCGTACAAGCGGGAAGATGCGTGGGAGGCATAATGGGCGAAATCGGCTATGTAAGAGCAAACAAGTGCAAGCGAAAAAGGGCATTGGCCAATGTGAGACAATTTAAGAGCACAGAGAGGCCGCAATAGAGATGCATGCATTAACATACAATGCATGTACGAATACGCTGAATAAGCATACACTTACAATACACGTATGCTATGCGTGTATGACCGCGAGAGGGAGTACCGGTGGCCAATGGGTGCTCTCTGCCTACGTCACACATAAGAGATCAAAAGCAGTGAGAGCATGAACTGCCGAAATTATGCGAACAAAAGTGAGGGCTAAGCAAGCCCACGAGACGGGTGCGGGGAATGCATGGTGCCGAAACAAAGCCAAGTGAGGGCCATGCTAATAAAACGGGGAGTAGGGGGGAAAATGAGAACATGTAAAAACGATAATGGTTTGTGGATTGAAAAAGGGAATATGCAAGCCGAAGGGGGAGGGATGAGCAATGGGGAAGCCCTCTATCTAATAGATACGATGCGTGCATTTGGATTGCGATTTAAATAAAAGCAATCAACATTATATATTAAGATAATCAGGCTAATTAGTATTAAATGATAGATTAAGTAAGTACAACGAATATATATATGTATGCATAGTTATAATATGGGAATAATTTGAGCAAAGTTGGGTATGACAAGCGGATTGAGGGGAGCGACGGTCGACGGCAGCGCCGCGCCAGAAAAAGGGAAAGCAGAGAAAGTAAACGGGATACGTATGGCGGCCAATGGGAAGGCGACGCCAACATAAGAAAGTGATGCAAATCAATATGTACAAGCGAGGAAGACAAGGACAAGGAATAAATGGGCGCGCAGCCACCGAGAAAGTGGACATATGCGCCAAAGATTTACGGGACTTTCACCACGCATAGCAACAAGTGGATGCGTGGGTGAAAGCAGAGGGCCGATGGAAATGTACCAGCTGTATAGCGGTACTACACCAAGCTATTCCTGAGGCCGCGGGAGCTGCCTATATAAAGGCAACGCCCATCAAAAAAGGTCATCAAGTCATCAGACTATCAAGTCTACAAGTCGTGATCAACCAAGGGAGTTTTTAAGGCCTTACGAGTAACCTTAAAAACTCATACTAGTGAAACAAAACGAGAACAAGGATCAAGAAAATGAGAATACGCCAGGAACGTGAGAGAAAGTCAAAGGATATATCCTAAGGCCAAATAACGTGCCGGCATTATTCTAAAAGGGAGATATCAAACAAGATATTCCTATCACAAGTCTGGAACAGGAATCAGAGGAGACACAAGGGTCGAGAGACGAACTAGGATCGAGCGTCGAGGGACTCCAACCACAAGCAGCGTTGTCCAAGTTCGGGACTCCTTTAGAGAAACTCGTCATATCCAACCAAGCCCATAGACAGTCGTAAATAAACATACCACCATAACTAATAATTAAACAAACGTGTTCTAATTTCACCAGGGCACAAAATAAATTTTGTTGTGCCGAACCTAGCCCAAGAGACAGCATATATATCCCGAGGGACGAGAAAGGATCGTTACATTGGTTTCAAAAAATAAAAATAAAGTTTAATTTTTTGTTTCCGGGGTTCAAATCTCCATCGGTGCATGATATCAAAATAAAGAATATCCGCTGAAAATTAAAGTGGTTGGAACTCAAAAAGTTAATTTCGAAGTCGAATTTTGCAGCCTCATTGGAGACATAAATAAATGAAAATTATAAAAAAAGAAAAAGGGAATAACATTCGTTCAGCAATTGATGGGCACTCTTGAACGTGGTGGTTGGCGGTCACTGCAAATGGCAAGTTTACGAAGAATAGAAAAAAAATAAAAAATGCACAGGTATTGGTAACCAGTGGTTCTTCCCACCAACGGTATCCTCCCGAGTGAGGATGTGGAGTCACCTCCACCTCCACCTAAGTAGGTCCTTGTTAGGACAAAAAGGGATAATGGAGATCCCCCTAAACCGACAAAGGGGGGCTTCACGATAGACAGCATTGCGATAATTAAATAACGGGTGAGTAAAAAAGTTGCCTTTTAAAAATTGTTATTCCAATTTATTTTCGGGCGAATTAAACCCAAACATACCTGTTCGTGGAGGGGCGGAACGATTTGTGGTGTACAACTTGGCGGGTGCCAATTTCTTTAGGGTCTGGTGAGTGCGTGATGAAATTAAAACGCGCGAGAACTTCGGGTAAAATTTATTCTGATTTATTTATTTATTTCACAAGATATCCCGACACACACGAAATGGTTCGGGTTGAAAAAGTTACAATATCGAAAGATAAGAGCGCAAGGAACAAGAACGGGTGCTCGGATTAAAAACTCGTACTGGATTGAATTTGGCGATTCACAGGAGAACCCTTCGTCACCCTCCCCTGTTCATCCGGTGGCGGAACATACCGCCCCCTTGCAACAAGTTGCAATTGCCTCGCTGGACATGTCTAAGGATGGGGGATGGCAGCGTTCTGGATCGCCAAGACACGGGTGGAGATGGAGGGGGAACTTTGGATGCAGATGGAGTAGGCAGCACGATGGCTGATGACCTCTGGATAGAAGTCCGAATGAAAGGCGGGTGCCTTTCGGGTCTTTGGGTTGGATGTACGCGACTGAGCTGTCGATGTGCAAGAGCGTGTGGTGTTGCTTGCCACATCGATGGCATCCTGCTGTGCTCCTGCAGGAACCATTGGAATGCTCATGAGCCAAACAGTTCGGGCAGTATCCGTTGCTCAAGACTACCCGTAGCCTGTCGTCAGCTCGTAGTCCTCGAAACTGTCGGTACAGACGGAGCGCGTGTGCCCCTTGACAACCGCGGCACCTGATGCAATTGGAACTGCGTTCTAAATCGGATGGTGCTGCTGTCCTTAGAGACATATTCGGACTGCTGGAGGAGGTGGACCGAGACCTTCTGGATTTTCCAGTAACCGATCCACAGAGGACTCATCCGAACATCGTATCGATCCCCACGAAAGAATCACCAACATTCTTGATGATTCGTTCCCCAAGGATAGTGGGAAGGAGCTCGGCTCCATGGAGGCGAAATAACTTCCCACGTTTACATGAGAGCTGCTGGAAGAATCGGAGGACGCAGGATTCGGAATTATACAAGCATCAGGTGCTGAGCTCCCTTGCACTTGAGCGGAAAAGGCCTGAGCTCGTGCCGTAGGTTTTCGGCTTACGGATGGAAAGGTCTGACCGCTAGAGCTTGGTTGAAGGACATCTGTGGCCTCTAATACACGGTGGCGATCAGTTAGGAATCCATTCAGGTCGTCCCAGGATAAGACGGCGGTCTTATTTGGAATGGACTGTTCCCACAACAGGAGGGTGGATTTGGGCATTTTGCTCGTACAGATTGCTATGAGAAGGATATCCCAATTGTCTGTACGAGCCCCGGAACGCTCAAGACCGGTTAAGCAACCTTTAATTGACGTCTGCAGGTCTCTCAACGCTTTGCCAGACTCTTGTGTTACAGCTGGGATCTATAGAAGCTGCTTGGCTTGGCTCATAATCAATAATCGATTATTTTCGTATCGCGCAGTGAGGTCATCCCACGCGGACTGGAACCCTGCATTGGTCAAGGGTGCCCTAGAAACAATGGCTCTGGCTTCACCGCGAGTTTTGCAACTTAAGTGGTAAAGTTTCTCCACTTGTGTTAGGCTTGGATTATGGATAAAAATCGCGGTAAACAAATCACGGAAGGTAGGCCAAGCCAGACTGTCTCCGTTGAAGATTTCGACTTCGCACGGGGGAACCGTGTGGCTTTGATGGGTGGAATCGACGGAGAGCCTGACTGGTGGGGGAGCCATTTTCGCGGACAACTGCTCGATTCGCTCTCCAAACAAAGTCCCGCCTCGCACATATACCATATAACAATATTCATGTTTAGCTTTAATTGTAGCTATGTGCTTCGGACTATCTTCGTTCTTTTGAGTCGTCAAGGCTTTATATCATCGTGAAAACTCTGCCTCGACTTTTGCCCAAAGTGACTTAAGCTGGTCTAAGTGTATTTTAATGGAGACGAGTGGCACATTGTTAACCCCGTTAATGCCTCGCACACGGCAACAAAGTCGGAAAGAGACATCCTAGAGTGTTCTCTGAGCTATTACGAATCGAATAGAAACAACTTCGTGGAATTAGAGCTCTCAAGCAAGGAGATCGAAACCAAGCTTTAAGTGGACTGTATAATTTAAGGATAGAGAAGGAGTGAGAAGGAGAAATGTCTTCTCTTTTTAATGAACACAATGAATAAGCATAAATGAAATTAGAAGGATTAATAATTTTCCTCGCAGTTGTGTGAATAATTATAAGGATATATAATCACTTCGATATTAAAATTTTTACAATGTGGAAAAATGTTGAAAAATTGAGATCAGTAGGATTGGGAGTGCCGATAACTTTTCAATGAATTTCATTAAACGGTCAAGATCAATTTCATGGATCTGTGAGGAAAAGATCAAAATGCACCAAGTCAAGCTAAAATAATCATTCCATATAAATAAAATTGTACTTATTTTTCTTTAGAAAATATTTTGCGACTTAAATTCAATCAGTCGATTGAAATATTTTTGCACAATACGAAAATCACGAAGGAAAAAATGGATGTCGTGACCGAGTCACGGCTTGTCTCAAGTGTCAGCACTGATGAGACTGGAGTGGACTGGAGTTATTTATGTCAAATAATTTTTAAGTCCATACATACATATGTACGTATGAGTGTGCTTACCGCGTCAAAAATTATTACATATGTACATATGTATGTGTGTATTATGTTTTGTGAATTTAATTAATTGTAAATTGTTTAACGAAGATCACGATTTCCTATGTTAATTATGTAGGTTTCGAATTATTAAATTGCGGAAAGCCAATCGGAGTGGCTGCAATTAATTTTGCGTGGGTGAATTCAAATTGTATGTGGACATATGTATGCACATACATATGTACGTATGAGTGTGCTTACCGCTGCAAAAATTATTACATATGTACGTATGTACATACATATGTATGTATGGACTTAAAAATTATTTGACATAAATAATTTATGCCGATGGACTAATGATCAGCCCGTGGAGTGTGCTTTACACTTTAAGTAAAGGTAAGTGGTACTTTATAAATTCTCGATTCTAAACATTAAACACCTCTACTTGCAGGTTAGAAAACAGCTGTTTTTACATGTATGTATGTATGTATATTTGTGTTTATACATACATATGTATTGCTATGCAATTGGACCTTTGGACAATCAGAATTTCGAAGAATGGAAAAAAATGCTCTTCATAAACACAGAAATGATCGGGAAATACCATGTAACCCTTGGAATAGGTCAGGTATGTACATACAAGTATACAAAAGTGTGTAGGTCGCTATGGAAGAGCGGGAAACCTCACACTTTTATAAGTTTGTAATGGGATATAATGTGAATGAGAATTTTAATAAGAAATGTTTTACTTATCAGGAATTCCGCCGATGCAAGCTGGAATAGCGGAAGGGTATCCGGCTCGAAGGACCAATGTTCGTGGAGGGGCGGAACGATTTGTGGTGTACAACTTAGCGGGTGCCAATTTCTTTAGGGTCTGGTGAGTGCGTGATGAAATTAAAACTCGCGAGAACCTCGGTTAAAATTTATTCTGATGTATTTATTTATTTCACAAGATATCCCGACACACACGAAATGGTTCTGGTTGAAAAAGTTACAATATCGAAAGATAAGAGCGCAAGGAACAAGAACGGGTGCTCGGATTAAAAACTCGTACTGGATTGAATTTGGCGATTCACAGGAGAACCCTTCGTCACCCTCCCCTGTTCATCCGGTGGCGGAACATACCGCCCCCCTTGCAACAAGTTGCAATTGCCTCGCTGGACATGTCTAAGGATGGGGGATGGCAGCGTTCTGGATCGCCAAGACACGGGTGGAGATGGAGGGGGAACTTTGGATGCAGATGGAGTAGGCAGCACGATGGCTGATGACCTCTGGATAGAAGTCCGAATGAAAGGCGGGTGCCTTTCGGGTCTTTGGGTTGGATGTACGCGACTGAGCTGTCGATGTGCAAGAGCGTGTGGTGTTGCTTGCCACATCGATGGCATACTGCTGTGCTCCTGCAGGAACCATTGGAATGCTCATGAGCCAAACAGTTCGGGCAGTATCCGTTGCTCAAGACTACCCGTAGCCTGTCGTCAGCTCGTAGTCCTCGAAACTGTCGGTACAGACGGAGCGCGTGTGCCCCTTGACAAACGCGGCACCTGAAGCAATTGGAACTGCGTTCTAAATCGGATGGTGCTGCTGTCCTTAGAGACATTTTCGGACTGCTGGAGGAGGTGGACCGAGACCTTCTGGATTTTCCAGTAACGGATCCACAGAGGACTCATCCGAACATCGTCTCGATCCCCACGAAAGAATCACCAACATTCGGGCGAATTAAACCCAAACATACCTGTTCGTGGAGGGGCGGAACGATTTGTGGTGTACAACTTGGCGGGTGCCAATTTCTTTAGGGTCTGGTGAGTGCGTGATGAAATTAAAACGCGCGAGAACTTCGGGTAAAATTTATTCTGATTTATTTATTTATTTCACAAGATATCCCGACACACACGAAATGGTTCGGGTTGAAAAAGTTACAATATCGAAAGATAAGAGCGCAAGGAACAAGAACGGGTGCTCGGATTAAAAACTCGTACTGGATTGAATTTGGCGATTCACAGGAGAACCCTTCGTCACCCTCCCCTGTTCATCCGGTGGCGGAACATACCGCCCCCCTTGCAACAAGTTGCAATTGCCTCGCTGGACATGTCTAAGGATGGGGGATGGCAGCGTTCTGGATCGCCAAGACACGGGTGGAGATGGAGGGGGAACTTTGGATGCAGATGGAGTAGGCAGCACGATGGCTGATAACCTCTGGATAGAAGTCCGAATGAAAGGCGGGTGCCTTTCGGGTCTTTGGGTTGGATGTACGCGACTGAGCTGTCGCGACTGAGCTGTCGTCAGCTCGTAGTCCTCGAAACTGTCGGTACAGACGGAGCGCGTGTGCCTCTTGACAACCGCGGCACCTGATGCAATTGGAACTGCGTTCTAAATCGGATGGTGCTGCTGTCCTTAGAGACATATTCGGACTGCTGGAGGAGGTGGACCGAGACCTTCTGGATTTTCCAGTAACCGATCCACAGAGGACTCATCCGAACATCGTATCGATCCCCACGAAAGAATCACCAACATTCTTGATGATTCGTTCCCCAAGGATAGTGGGAAGGAGCTCGGCTCCATGGAGGCGAAATAACTTCCCACGTTTACATGAGAGCTGCTGGAAGAATCGGAGGACGCAGGATTCGGAATTATACAAGCATCAGGTGCTGAGCTCCCTTGCACTTGAGCGGAAAAGGCCTGAGCTCGTGCCGTAGGTTTTCGGCTTACGGATGGAAAGGTCTGACCGCTAGAGCTTGGTTGAAGGACATCTGTGGCCTCTAATACACGGTGGCGATCAGTTAGGAATCCATTCAGGTCGTCCCAGGATAAGACGGCGGTCTTATTTGGAATGGACTGTTCCCACAACAGGAGGGTGGATTTGGGCATTTTGCTCGTACAGATTGCTATGAGAAGGATATCCCAATTGTCTGTACGAGCCCCGGAACGCTCAAGACCGGTTAAGCAACCTTTAATTGACGTCTGCAGGTCTCTCAACGCTTTGCCAGACTCTTGTGTTACAGCTGGGATCTATAGAAGCTGCTTGGCTTGGCTCATAATCAATAATCGATTATTTTCGTATCGCGCAGTGAGGTCATCCCACGCGGACTGGAACCCTGCATTGGTCAAGGGTGCCCTAGAAACAATGGCTCTGGCTTCACCGCGAGTTTTGCAACTTAAGTGGTAAAGTTTCTCCACTTGTGTTAGGCTTGGATTATGGATAAAAATCGCGGTAAACAAATCACGGAATGTAGGCCAAGCCAGGCTGTCTCCGTTGAAGATTTCGACTTCGCACGGGGGAACCGTGTGGCTTTGATGGGTGGAATCGACGGAGAGCCTGACTGGTGGGGGAGCCATTTTCGCGGACAACTGCTCGATTCGCTCTCCAAACAAAGTCCCGCCTCGCACATATACCATATAACAATATTCATGTTTAGCTTTAATTGTAGCTATGTGCTTCGGACTATCTTCGTTCTTTTGAGTCGTCAAGGCTTTATATCATCGTGAAAACTCTGCCTCGACTTTTGCCCAAAGTGACTTAAGCTGGTCTAAGTGTATTTTAATGGAGACGAGTGGCACATTGTTAACCCCGTTAATGCCTCGCACACGGCAACAAAGTCGGAAAGAGACATCCTAGAGTGTTCTCTGAGCTATTACGAATCGAATAGAAACAACTTCGTGGAATTAGAGCTCTCAAGCAAGGAGATCGAAACGAAGCTTTAAGTGGACTGTATAATTTAAGGATAGAGAAGGAGTGAGAAGGAGAAATGTCTTCTCTTTTTAATGAACACAATGAATAAGCATAAATGAAATTAGAAGGATTAATAATTTTCCTCGCAGTTGTGTGAATAATTATAAGGATATATAATCACTTCGATATTAAAATTTTTACAATGTGGAAAAATGTTGAAAAATTGAGATCAGTAGGATTGGGAGTGCCGATAACTTTTCAATGAATTTCATTAAACGGTCAAGATCAATTTCATGGATCTGTGAGGAAAAGATCAAAATGCACCAAGTCAAGCTAAAATAATCATTCCATATAAATAAAATTGTACTTATTTTTCTTTAGAAAATATTTTGCGACTTAAATTCAATCAGTCGATTGAAATATTTTTGCACAATACGAAAATCACGAAGGAAAAAATGGATGTCGTGACCGAGTCACGGCTTGTCTCAAGTGTCAGCACTGATGAGACTGGAGTGGACTGGAGTTATTTATGTCAAATAATTTTTAAGTCCATACATACATATGTACGTATGAGTGTGCTTACCGCGTCAAAAATTATTACATATGTACATATGTATGTGTGTATTATGTTTTGTGAATTTAATTAATTGTAAATTGTTTAACGAAGATCACGATTTCCTATGTTAATTATGTAGGTTTCGAATTATTAAATTGCGGAAAGCCAATCGGAGTGGCTGCAATTAATTTTGCGTGGGTGAATTCAAATTGTATGTGGACATATGTATGCACATACATATGTACGTATGAGTGTGCTTACCGCTGCAAAAATTATTACATATGTACGTATGTACATACATATGTATGTATGGACTTAAAAATTATTTGACATAAATAATTTATGCCGATGGACTAATGATCAGCCCGTGGAGTGTGCTTTACACTTTAAGTAAAGGTAAGTGGTACTTTATAAATTCTCGATTCTAAACATTAAACACCTCTACTTGCAGGTTAGAAAACAGCTGTTTTTACATGTATGTATGTATGTATATTTGTGTTTATACATACATATGTATTGCTATGCAATTGGACCTTTGGACAATCAGAATTTCGAAGAATGGAAAAAAAATGCACTTCATAAACACAGAAATGATCGGGAAATACCATGTAACCCTTGGAATAGGTCAGGTATGTACATACAAGTATACAAAAGTGTGTAGGTCGCTATGGAAGAGCGGGAAACCTCACACTTTTATAAGTTTGTAATGGGATATAATGTGAATGAGAATTTTAATAAGAAATGTTTTACTTATCAGGAATTCCGCCGATGCAAGCTGGAATAGCGGAAGGGTATCCGGCTCGAAGGACCAATGTTCGTGGAGGGGCGGAACGATTTGTGGTGTACAACTTAGCGGGTGCCAATTTCTTTAGGGTCTGGTGAGTGCGTGATGAAATTAAAACTCGCGAGAACCTCGGTTAAAATTTATTCTGATGTATTTATTTATTTCACAAGATATCCCGACACACACGAAATGGTTCTGGTTGAAAAAGTTACAATATCGAAAGATAAGAGCGCAAGGAACAAGAACGGGTGCTCGGATTAAAAACTCGTACTGGATTGAATTTGGCGATTCACAGGAGAACCCTTCGTCACCCTCCCCTGTTCATCCGGTGGCGGAACATACCGCCCCCCTTGCAACAAGTTGCAATTGCCTCGCTGGACATGTCTAAGGATGGGGGATGGCAGCGTTCTGGATCGCCAAGACACGGGTGGAGATGGAGGGGGAACTTTGGATGCAGATGGAGTAGGCAGCACGATGGCTGATGACCTCTGGATAGAAGTCCGAATGAAAGGCGGGTGCCTTTCGGGTCTTTGGGTTGGATGTACGCGACTGAGCTGTCGATGTGCAAGAGCGTGTGGTGTTGCTTGCCACATCGATGGCATACTGCTGTGCTCCTGCAGGAACCATTGGAATGCTCATGAGCCAAACAGTTCGGGCAGTATCCGTTGCTCAAGACTACCCGTAGCCTGTCGTCAGCTCGTAGTCCTCGAAACTGTCGGTACAGACGGAGCGCGTGTGCCCCTTGACAAACGCGGCACCTGAAGCAATTGGAACTGCGTTCTAAATCGGTGCTGCTGTCCTTAGAGACATTTTCGGACTGCTGGAGGAGGTGGACCGAGACCTTCTGGATTTTCCAGTAACGGATCCACAGAGGACTCATCCGAACATCGTCTCGATCCCCACGAAAGAATCACCAACATTCTTGATGATTCGTTCCCCAAGGATAGTGGGAAGGAGCTCGGCTTCAAGCACCAAATCCACAGGAGCTCTTTGATGAAATTGCGGATCAGAGAGCGGAAGGTCAAGCGAATCCTGCTTCACCTTATTCGGGACGGCGCGGGACGGAAGTGCTTCAGCTACACTAGGCAGCACCACGGCGACTGCTTGGAACTGTCGCAGCGATTCGTCAGGAGGAGAAATCTGTAAGCGGCACACTTTGTCGCCGCTACCAGCATCGCATTGCCCAATGCCGCGAATGCGAATGCTCCATACTTTGCAGCTTGGAGGATAAATCAATTCAAACATTCTTTGGGAAATAAAGGACGCTTCGGATCCCATATCAAATCAAGCGCGGATTTGAAACTGCTTGCCACGATGATGAATAGTTACCCTCGCAGTACCCAGGAGGCCAGTGTTGCGAGTGGAGGCGAAGTAACTTCCCACGTTTACATGAGGGCTGCTGGAAGAATCGGGGGACGCAGGATTCGGAATTATACAAGCATCAGGTGCTGAGCTCTCTTGCACTTGAGCGGAAAAGGCCTGAGCTCGTGCCGTAGGTTTTCGGCTTACGGATGGAAAGGTCTGACCGCTAGAGCTTGGTTGAAGGACATCTGTTGCCTCTAATACACGGTGGCGATCATTTAGGAATCAATTCAGGTCGTCCCAGGATGAGACGGCGGTCTTATTTGGAACGGACTGTTCCCACAACAGAAGGGTGGATTTGGGCATTTTGCTCGTACAGTTTGCTATGAGAAGGATATCCCAATTGTCTGTACGAGCCCCGGAACGCTCAAGACCGGTTAAGCAACCTTGAATTGACGTCTGCAGTTCTCTCAACGCTTTGCCAGACTCTTGTGTTACAGCTGGGATACATATTTGGTAAAGTTTCTCCACTTGTGTTAGGTTTGGATTATGGATAAAAATCGCGGTAAACAAATCACGGAATGTAGGCCAAGCCAGACTGTCTCCGTTGAAGATTTCGACTTCGCACGGGGGAACCGTGTGGCTTTGATGGGTGGAATCGACGGAGAGCCTGACTGGTGGGGGAGCCATTTTCGCGGACAACTGCTCGATTCGCTCTCCAAACAAAGTCCCGCCTCGCACATATACCATATAACAATATTCATGTTTAGCTTTAATTGTAGCTATGTGCTTCGGACTATTTTCGTTCTTTTGAGCCGTCAAGGCTTTATAGCATCGTGAAAACTCTGCCTCGACTTTTGCCCAAAGTGACTTAAGCTGGTCTAAGTGTATTTTAATGGAGACTAGTGGCACATCGTCAGCTAAAGCCTGGGCCTCGCGAGCCTCGAACCCCGTTAATGCCTCGCACACGGCAACAAAGTCGGAAAGAGACATCCTAGAGTGTTCTCTGAGCTATTACGAATCGAATGGAAACAAATAACTTCGTGAAATTAGAGCTCTCAAGCAAGGAGATCGAAACGAAGCTGTAAGTGGACTGTATAATTTAAGGATAGAGAAGGAGTGAGAAGGAGAAATGTCTTCTCTTTTTAATGAACACAATTAATAAGCATAGATAGCATAAATGAAATTAGAATTATTTATAATTTTCCTCGCAGTTATGTGAATAATTATAAGGATATATAATCACTTCGATATTAAAATTTATACAATGTGGAAAAATGTTGAAATTTATAAGAGTATTTAAAAATATGGAAAAATTGAGATCAGTAGGATTAGGAGTGCCGATAACTTTTCAATGAAGAAAAAAAAAATTCGGAATTTATTTTCATTAAACGGTCAAGGACAATTTCATGGATCTGTGAGGAAAAGATCAAAATGCACCAAGACAAGCCAAAATATTAATTCCAGATAAATAAAATTGTACTTATTTTTCTTTAAAAAATATTTTGCGAATTAAATTCAATCAGTCGATTGAAATATTTTTGCACAATACGAAAATCACGAAGGAAAAAATGGATGTCGTGACCGAGTCACGGCTTATCTCAAGTGTCAGCACTGATGAGACTTGAGTGCCAGCACTGATCGGGAGTCAGCTGTTCTGCCGTTGTTTATGTTTTGTGAATTTAATTAATTGTAAATTGTTTAACGAAGATCACGATTTCCTACTTTAATTATGTAGGTTTCGAATTATTAAATTGCGGAAAGCCAATCGGAGTGGCTGCAATTAATTTTGCGTGGGTGAATTCAAATTGTATGTGGACATACATATGTACGTATGAGTGTGCTTACCGCGGCAAAAATTATTACATATGTACGTATGTGCATACATATGTATGTATGGACTTAAAAATTATTTGACATAAATAATTTATGCCGATGGACTAATGATCAGCCCGTGGAGTGTGCTTTACACTTTAAGTAAAGGTAAGTGGTACTTTATAAATTCTCGATTATTAAACACCTCTACTTGCAGGTTAGAAAACAGCTGTTTTTACATGTATGTATGTATATTTGTGTTTATACATACATATGTATTGCTATGCAATTGGACCTTTGGACAATCAAAATTTCGAAGAATGGAAAAAAAATGCACTTCATAAACACAAAAATGATCGGGAAATACCATGTAACCCTTGGAATAGGTAAGGTGTGTACATACAAGTATACAAAAGTGTGTAGGTCGCTATGGAAGAGCGGGAAACCTCACACTTTTATAAGTTTGTAATGGGATATAATGTGAATGAGAATTTTAATAAGAAATGTTGTACTTATCAGGAATTCCGGCGATGCAAGCTGGAATAGCGGAAGGGTATCCGGCTCGAAGGACCAATGTTCGTGGAGGGGCGGAACGATTTGTGGTGTACAACTTAGCGGGTGCCAATTTCTTTAGGGTCTGGTGAGTGCGTGATGAAATTAAAACTCGCGAGAACCTCGGTTAAAATTTATTCTGATGTAATTATTTATTTCACATGATATCCCGACACACACGACATGGTTCTGGTTGAAAAAGTTACAATATCGAAAGATAAGAGCGCAAGGAACAAGAACGGGTGCTCGGATTAAAAACTCGTACTGGATTGAATTTGGCGATTCACAGGAGAACCCTTCGTCACCCTCCCCTGTTCACCCGGTGGCGGAACATACCGCCCCCCTTGCAACAAGTTGCAATTGCATCGCTGGACATGTCTAAGGATGGGAGATGGCAGCGTTCTGGATCGCCAAGACACGGGTGGAGATGGAGGGGGAACTTTGGATGCAGATGGAGTAGGCAGCACGATGGCTGATGACCTCTGGATAGAAGTCCGAACGAAAGGCGGGTGCCTTTCGTGTCTTTGCTCTTTGGGTTGGATGTACGCGACTGAGCTGTCGATGTGCAAGAGCGTGTGGTGTTGCTTGCCACATCGATGGCATACTGCTGTGCTCCTGCAGGAACCATTGGAATGCTCATGAGCCAAACAGTTCGGGCAGTATCCGTTGCTCAAGACTACCCGTAGCCTGTCGTCAGCTCGTAGTCCTCGAAACTGTCGGTACAGACGGAGCGCGTGTGCCCCTTGACAAACGCGGCACCTGAAGCAATTGGAACTGCGTTCTAAATCGGATGGTGCTGCTGTCCTTAGAGACATTTTCGGACTGCTGGAGGAGGTGGACCGAGACCTTCTGGATTTTCCAGTAACGGATCCACAGAGGACTCATCCGAACATCGTCTCGATCCCCACGAAAGAATCACCAACATTCTTGATGATTCGTTCCCCAAGGATAGTGGGAAGGAGCTCGGCTTCAAGCACCAAATCCACAGGAGCTCTTTGATGAAATTGCGGATCAGCGAGCGGAAGGTCAAGCGAATCCTGCTTCACCTTATTCGGGACGGCGCGGGACGGAAGTGCTTCAGCTACACTAGGCAGCACCACGGCGACTGCTTGGAACTGTCGCAGCGGTTCGTCAGGAGGAGAAATCTGTAAGGGGCACACTTTGTCGCCGCTACCAGCATCGCATTGCCCAATGCCGCGAATGCGAATGCTCCATACTTTGCAGCTTGGAGGATAAATCAATTCAAACATTCTTAGGGAAATAAAGGACGCTTCGGATCCCATATCAAATCAAGCGCGGATTTGAAACTGCTTGCCACGATGATGAATAATTACCCTCGCAGTACCCAGGAGGCCAGTGTTGCGAGTGGAGGCGAAGTAACTTCCCACGTTTACATGAGGGCTGCTGGAAGAATCGGGGGACGCAGCATTCGGAATTATACAAGCATCAGGTGCTGAGCTCTCTTGCACTTGAGCGAAAAAGGCCTGAGCTCGTGCCGTGGGTTTTCGGCTTACGGATTGAAAGGTCTGACCGCTAGAGCTTGGTTGAAGGACATCTGTGGCCTCTAATACACGGTGGCGATCAGTTAGGAATCAATTCAGGTCGTCCCAGGATGAGACGGCGGTCTTATTTGGAACGGACTGTTCCCACAACAGAAGGGTGGATTTGGGCATTTTGCTCGTACAGATTGCTATGAGAAGGATATCCCAATTGTCTGTACGAGCCCCGGAACGCTCAAGACCGGTTAAGCAACCTTGAATTGACGTCTGCAGTTCTCTCAACGCTTTGCCAGACTCTTGTGTTACAGCTGGGATACATATTTGGTAAAGTTTCTCCACTTGTGTTAGGTTTGGATTATGGATAAAAATCGCGGTAAACAAATCACGGAATGTAGGCCAAGCCAGGCTGTCTCCGTTGAAGATTTCGACTTCGCACGGGGGAACCGTGTGGCTTTGATGGGTGGAATCGACGGAGAGCCTTACTGGTGGGGGAGCCATTTTCGCGGACAACTGCTCGATTCGCTCTCCAAACAAAGTCCCGCCTCGCACATATACCATATAACAATATTCATGTTTAGCTTTAATTGTAGCTATGTGCTTCGGACTATCTTCGTTCTTTTGAGCCGTCAAGTCTTTATAGCATCGTGAAAACTCTGCCTCGACTTTTGCCCAAAGTGACTTAAGCTGGTCTAAGTGTATTTTAATGGAGACGAGTGGCACATCGTCAGCTAAAGCCTGGACCTCGCGAGCCTCGAACCCCGTTAATGCCTCGCACACGGCAACATAGTCGGAAAGAGACATCCTAGAGTGTTCTCTGAGCTATTACGAATCGAATGGAAACAAATAACTTCGTGAAATTAGAGCTCTCAAGCGAGGAGATCGAAACGAAGCTGTAAGTGGACTGTATAATTTAAGGATAGAGAAGGAGTGAGAAGGAGAAATGTCTTCTCTTTTTAATGAACACAATGAATAAGCATAGATAGCATAAATGAAATTAGAAGGATTTATAATTTTCCTCGCAGTTGTGTGAATAATTATAAGGATATATAACCACTTCGATATTAAAATTTATACAATGTGGAAAAATGTTGAAATTTATAAGAGTATTTAAAAATATGGAAAAATTGAGATCAGTAGGATAGGGAGTGCCGATAACTTTTCAATGAAGAACAAAAAAAATTCGGAATTTATTTTCATTAAACGGTCAAGGACAATTTCATGGATCTGTGAGACAAATGTCAAAATGCACCAAGACAAGCCAAAATATTAATTCCAGATAAATAAAATTGTACTTATTTTTCTTTAAAAAATATTTTGCGAATTAAATTCAATCAGTCGATTGAAATATTTTTGCACAATACGAAAATCACGAAGGAAAAAATGGATGTCGTGACCGAGTCACGGCTTATCTCAAGTGTCAGCACTGATGAGACTTGAGTGCCAGCACTGATCGGGAGTCAGCTGTTCTGCCGTTGTTTATGTTTTGTGAATTTAATTAATTGTAAATTGTTTAACGAAGATCACGATTTCCTACTTTAATTATGTAGGTTTCGAATTATTAAATTGCGGAAAGCCAATCGGAGTGGCTGCAATTAATTTTGCGTGGGTGAATTCAAATTGTATGTGGACATACATATGTACGTATGAGTGTGCTTACCGCGGCAAAAATTATTACATATGTACGTATGTGCATACATATGTATGTATGGACTTAAAAATTATTTGACATAAATAATTTATGCCGATGGACTAATGATCAGCCCGTGGAGTGTGCTTTACATTTTAAGTAAAGGTAAGTGGTACTTTATAAATTCTCGATTATTAAACACCTCTACTTGCAGGTTAGAAAACAGCTGTTTTTACATGTATGTATGTATATTTGTGTTTATACATACATATGTATTGCTATGCATTTGGACCTTTGGACAATCAGAATTTCGAAGAATGGAAAAAAAATGCACTTCATAAACACAAAAATGATCGGGAAATACCATGTAACCCTTGGAATAGGTCAGGTATGTACATAGAAGTATACAAAAGTGTGTAGGTCGCTATGGAAGAGCGGGAAACCTCACACTTTTATAAGTTTGTAATGGGATATAATGTGAATGAGAATTTTAATAAGAAATGTTGTACTTATCAGGAATTCCGCCGATGCAAGCTGGAATAGCGGAAGGGTATCCGGCTCGAAGGACCAATGTTCGTGGAGGGGCGGAACGATTTGTGGTGTACAACTTAGCGGGTGCCAATTTCTTTAGGGTCTGGTGAGTGCGTGATGAAATTAAAACTCGCGAGAACCTCGGTTAAAATTTATTCTGATGTATTTATTTATTTCACAAGATATCCCGACACACACGAAATGGTTCTGGTTGAAAAAGTTACAATATCGAAAGATAAGAGCGCAAGGAACAAGAACGGGTGCTCGGATTAAAAACTCGTACTGGATTGAATTTGGCGATTCACAGGAGAACCCTTCGTCACCCTCCCCTGTTCACCCGGTGGCGGAACATACCGCCCCCCTTGCAACAAGTTGCAATTGCATCGCTGGACATGTCTAAGGATGGGAGATGGCAGCGTTCTGGATCGCCAAGACACGGGTGGAGATGGAGGGGGAACTTTGGATGCAGATGGAGTAGGCAGCACGATGGCTGATGACCTCTGGATAGAAGTCCGAACGAAAGGCGGGTGCCTTTCGTGTCTTTGCTCTTTGGGTTGGATGTACGCGACTGAGCTGTCGATGTGCAAGAGCGTGTGGTGTTGCTTGCCACATCGATGGCATACTGCTGTGCTCCTGCAGGAACCATTGGAATGCTCATGAGCCAAACAGTTCGGGCAGTATCCGTTGCTCAAGACTACCCGTAGCCTGTCGTCAGCTCGTAGTCCTCGAAACTGTCGGTACAGACGGAGCGCGTGTGCCCCTTGACAAACGCGGCACCTGAAGCAATTGGAACTGCGTTCTAAATCGGATGGTGCTGCTGTCCTTAGAGACATTTTCGGACTGCTGGAGGAGGTGGACCGAGACCTTCTGGATTTTCCAGTAACGGATCCACAGAGGACTCATCCGAACATCGTCTCGATCCCCACGAAAGAATCACCAACATTCTTGATGATTCGTTCCCCAAGGATAGTGGGAAGGAGCTCGGCTTCAAGCACCAAATCCACAGGAGCTCTTTGATGAAATTGCGGATCAGCGAGCGGAAGGTCAAGCGAATCCTGCTTCACCTTATTCGGGACGGCGCGGGACGGAAGTGCTTCAGCTACACTAGGCAGCACCACGGCGACTGCTTGGAACTGTCGCAGCGGTTCGTCAGGAGGAGAAATCTGTAAGGGGCACACTTTGTCGCCGCTACCAGCATCGCATTGCCCAATGCCGCGAATGCGAATGCTCCATACTTTGCAGCTTGGAGGATAAATCAATTCAAACATTCTTTGGGAAATAAAGGACGCTTCGGATCCCATATCAAATCAAGCGCGGATTTGAAACTGCTTGCCACGATGATGAATAGTTACCCTCGCAGTACCCAGGAGGCCAGTGTTGCGAGTGGAGGCGAAGTAACTTCCCACGTTTACATGAGGGCTGCTGGAAGAATCGGGGGACGCAGGATTCGGAATTATACAAGCATCAGGTGCTGAGCTCTCTTGCACTTGAGCGGAAAAGGCCTGAGCTCGTGCCGTAGGTTTTCGGCTTACGGATGGAAAGGTCTGACCGCTAGAGCTTGGTTGAAGGACATCTGTTGCCTCTAATACACGGTGGCGATCATTTAGGAATCAATTCAGGTCGTCCCAGGATGAGACGGCGGTCTTATTTGGAACGGACTGTTCCCACAACAGAAGGGTGGATTTGGGCATTTTGCTCGTACAGATTGCTATGAGAAGGATATCCCAATTGTCTGTACGAGCCCCGGAACGCTCAAGACCGGTTAAGCAACCTTGAATTGACGTCTGCAGTTCTCTCAACGCTTTGCCAGACTCTTGTGTTACAGCTGGGATACATATTTGGTAAAGTTTCTCCACTTGTGTTAGGTTTGGATTATGGATAAAAATCGCGGTAAACAAATCACGGAATGTAGGCCAAGCCAGACTGTCTCCGTTGAAGATTTCGACTTCGCACGGGGGAACCGTGTGGCTTTGATGGGTGGAATCGACGGAGAGCCTGACTGGTGGGGGAGCCATTTTCGCGGACAACTGCTCGATTCGCTCTCCAAACAAAGTCCCGCCTCGCACATATACCATATAACAATATTCATGTTTAGCTTTAATTGTAGCTATGTGCTTCGGACTATCTTCGTTCTTTAGAGCCGTCAAGGCTTTATAGCATCGTGAAAACTCTGCCTCGACTTTTGCCCAAAGTGACTTAAGCTGGTCTAAGTGTATTTTAATGGAGACGAGTGGCACATCGTCAGCTAAAGCCTGGGCCTCGCTAGCCTCGAACCCCGTTAATGCCTCGCACACGGCAACAAAGTCGGAAAGAGACATCCTAGAGTGTTCTCTGAGCTATTACGAATCGAATGGAAACAAATAACTTCGTGAAATTAGAGCTCTCAAGCGAGGAGATCGAAACGAAGCTGTAAGTGGACTGTATAATTTAAGGATAGAGAAGGAGTGAGAAGGAGAAATGTCTTCTCTTTTTAATGAACACAATGAATAAGCATAGATAGCATAAATGAAATTAGAAGGATTTATAATTTTCCTCGCAGTTGTGTGAATAATTATAAGGATATATAATCACTTCGATATTAAAATTTATACAATGTGGAAAAATGTTGAAATTTATAAGAGTATTTAAAAATATGGAAAAATTGAGATCAGTAGGATTGGGAGTGCCGATAACTTTTCAATGAAGAAAAAAAACTCGAAATTAATTTTCATTAAACGGTCAAGATCAATTTCATGGATATGTGAGGAAAAGATCAAAATGCACCAAGTCAAGCTAAAATATTAATTCCATATAAATAAAATTGTACTTATTTTTCTTTAGAAAATATTTTGCGAATTAAATTCAATCAGTCGATTGAAATATTTTTGCACAATACGAAAATCACGAAGGAAAAAATGGATGTCGTGACCGAGTCACGGCTTATCTCAAGTGTCAGCACTGATGAGACTTGAGTGCCAGCACTGATCGGGAGTCAGAGTTCTGCCGTTGTTTATGTTTTGTGAATTTAATTAATTGTAAATTTTTAAACGAAGATCACGATTTCCTACTTTAATTATGTAGGTTTCGAATTCGGCTGCAATTAATTTTGCGTGGGTGAATTCAAATTGTATGTGGACATACATATGTACGTATGAGTGTGCTTACCGCGGCAAAAATTATTACATATGTACGTATGTGCATACATATGTATGTATGGACTTAAAAATTATTTGACATAAATAATTTATGCCGATGGACTAATGATCAGCCCGTGGAGTGTGCTTTACATTTTAAGTAAAGGTAAGTGGTACTTTATAAATTCTCGATTATTAAACACCTCTACTTGCAGGTTAGAAAACAGCTGTTTTTACATGTATGTATGTATATTTGTGTTTATACATACATATGTATTGCTATGCATTTGGACCTTTGGACAATCAGAATTTCGAAGAATGGAAAAAAAATGCACTTCATAAACACAAAAATGATCGGGAAATACCATGTAACCCTTGGAATAGGTCAGGTATGTACATACAAGTATACAAAAGTGTGTAGGTCGCTATGGAAGAGCGGAAAACCTCACACTTTTATAAGTTTGTAATGGGATATAATGTGAATGAGAATTTTAATAAGAAATGTTGTACTTATCAGGAATTCCGCCGATGCAAGCTGGAATAGCGGAAGGGTATCCGGCTCGAAGGACCAATGTTCGTGGAGGGGCGGAACGATTTGTGGTGTACAACTTAGCGGGTGCCAATTTCTTTAGGGTCTGGTGAGTGCGTAATGAAATTAAAACGCGCGAGAACTTTGGTTAAAATTTATTCTGATTTATTTATTTATTTCACAAGATATCCCGACACATACGAAATGGTTCGGGTTGAAAAAGTTACAATATCGAAAGATAAGAGCGCAAGGAAAAAGAACGGGTGCTCGGATTAACAACCCGTACTGGATTGAATATGGCGATTCACATGAAAGCACTTCGACACACTCCTTAGTATGACCGAATTCGGTTTTGGGAAAAAATCCTACCCCTCACTTTTTGCTGTTCACCCGGTGGCGTGAACAATTCCAAATTAAAAAAATTTTGATTTAGGAATAATGAAAGTTTGAAAGCGAAATTTAATGATAAAAACTAAAAATCATACCCAATTTTATTCTAAGGATAAGGAAATTGCATTTTTCAAATAAACAGAAAACAATTTTTTATTATTTTTAAATTCTTAAATTCAAAAAACAAGTGGGAGAGCAGAATTAAGTCAATTACATGTTTGGTAGAATATTTGTCAGTGTTGACCGAGGAGCTAAAAAAGCAAAAGGAGAAAGTAACAATTCTAGAAAATAGGCGTAGGGAAACTGTGGTCGAAGTGGTTAGCCCACCCACTCGGGCAATAAACGAATATGACATCATGCAGACAGCAACACTCCCCGATTACATAAAGGAGTAAGAAATATTTTCAGGCGAAGCATGTAAGTTTTTCGCGGGGATACGAAGAGCAGATATAATCATCCAGGATTATCCGGTAGTCAGGGACAAGCCTATGTATAGGGTAATGGTTCTCCATCTGAGATCGAAAATACGGGGCGAAGCAGATCAGATGCTCTACATATGCAACGTGCCCAATAATAGTTGGGAGGAAATAAGGGCTGCATTAGCCTCCCATTATGAGGACAAACGAGACCTAGGAACTTTGGAATACCAAATGAGTGTGATAGTCCGAAATAACTCGACCCTAGAAGCATTTTAATCCCAGATCAACAAGCATCTTTCACTTATTATAGAGAAGCTTAAGAACGAGAATCACACTAGAGAAGCTCTTGAGGCGTTAATTAATTCGTACCGCGAAAGGGCCTTGCCAGCATTTGTAAGGGGATTGTCACCACAATTATCGGCTTTGGTAACAGTTAAGTACCCAAAAACGTTAGGAGAAGCTTATTCTACAGCCGTAGAACTGGAAATAGTTATTTCAGTTAGGAAGCCCTTCCTAGCATTCGCCTCTAACGAAACTTGGCACACACGCACAAACACCCTTTACTACCAGGAGAATCGCCTTGAAGGAGAATCGCGCTCCGTCTTTTTCCTGTGAATCTTTGTGTTTCCGCGTTGGTAAATAGTTCCGTGGTCCTGCTATTAGTCGATTTGTTACTGTAATTGTCCCACGCGCGCTGCTACTTACGTCTCACCTGTTGAGGCTTAGAAATTGGGGGAGAAAAATTATATCTCTCTTTTTTTTCTGGACTCCCGCTGCGTCGCCCGCATTGCGGTCGGAGGGGTGCGGGGCATCCTCGATTTTGCATCGCCCGATTTTTTGCCCAGCATCTGTGGTGGTGGGGTGCCTGTTGCACCAATTTGTATTTTGTTTTTTCTTCCACCAAGCCGTAAGTTAGCACTCACAAGTGGTGTGGACGCCAGCTGTTACCGGACCTGCCAAGCCGGGCTTGAAAGCTCTCTACCCACATCATTCGCGAGCTCGAGCTTTCGGTGCCAGACGTTCCAGTGCTGCATACTTTCAGGCGGGGAGTTTAACCACCTTACACCTGTCCAGCACTATATTGTAACACCAGCCTGACATCAGGCAACGTGAGCGGTGGCCTGCCTGGTAGCGGGGTATTCACCAACCAGAAGGAGACTGGTTCAAATCCGCCGAATGTTTCGAAGGAAAACAAATTGGACTAAAATATTTTCTTTTTCTGTTCTTGTTCCCCCATTCTGGGAATTGGGTATGCGTGCGCCTGGTTCAACTAAGCTAAGCGGAACCAAACTCCATTTATTATTTTTTGGAATTAATTAATTCTAGCAGCACCCCTGCGATACTGCGTGGCACAAGCGAGGTTCAAATCTCCTGGGTGGATTCAAGACTCAGAAGAGACGGTTGCTAACAATTAGGACTTACCGCAGGAAGGAATCGTTAATCAGCACGGGACACTACGAGCCCAACTGGCGAAGCAGTAGTAGCTGAGTGCCTCCCAAAAGGTCAAAACTGCAGACGGCACGTAATGAGCTAGTGGAAATGGGCTTATTGCTGGATGACATCGGGGAGAGGATCAAACCAGAGAAACGAACGCCTTGCGTGAAAAAGAGGATAGGCTGAAGCAGCTCCAGGTGGAAATAAGCTCCTTGCTTAGTGGAAATGTGGTCGAGACAGTGGCGCCGAAGACATGCCAAAAGTGTGCAAAGGGGCAAGCTGATCGAGTCAGCCGCGGGCAGCAGACCGAGGCTACACCTTCGGCAATAAAGCTATCCCAGCAAACTCAGACGTCTCCATTAACCAAGCGGACAACTAAAGAACTAGGTACAGAGCCCGGTAGTACGAGGCCCGTACAGCCATATGCCCTTGCTTAAGCACCCAACCGGCGCCCAAAGCTTCGGCGTCCCGAAGAACCTCAGCAGCAGAAACAGCGTATAGCCACACAAGAAGGCGAGAAGTCTATCACCCAAAAGCGCAACAAGTTATGGACAACCAAGGCTGGACAACGGTTGTGAAAGCGAGGCCACCTCGTGGTATCTCCTCGAGACAGCCCAAACCTCGCGTCAAACCTATACCGGACGCGATCATAATCGAGGCCAACGGCAGTCTCAGCTACAGCCAAGTTCTCACGATGGTGAGTAAGATAGGAGTAAGGGCTTTCCAACAGCAAAGGGCCATAGCGATCTATAACTTAGATGCAGCGGCGACACGGGAGGAGTTACTGACTGCGCTAGCCTCACAGGCTAAGGTTGACGAAAATGCGGTCTCAGTTAAGAGCCTACGGCCGGGCCTGCGGAACTGCCAGACGGCAATAGTAAGGGCGCCTGAGGCGGTAATCAAGAGGCTCACAGATCTGGGTTTTGTGACGACAGGCTGGGGAAATGCCCCATTAAAGCACTCGAAGAACGGCCACTGAGGTGCTTTAAGTGTCTTACCGTCTGTCATATAGCCGCGAGATGCCCCAACTTGGAGGACAGGTCACGCTGCTGCTTTAAGTGCGGCGAAGCAGGCCATATAGCAGCCAATTGTCCTTCAAAGGATGCCAACTGCTTCCTATGTGCTGGACAAGGCCTGAGTCCAAGAAATCACCTAGCGAGCAGCCGCCTATGCACAGCGAGGGGCGACTCAAGGACTCCAAAGCTGCTCCAATGACTTCGTCAGCACTGAAGATCCTGCAGCTGAACCTAAACCACTGCATCGCGGCCCAGCACCTACTGCAACAGACGATCAGAGAGCAGTCAATCGACATAGATATTCTAAGCGAGCCCTACTCTATAGGAGAGTCATCCAAGTGGGTGACTAACGCCGACAGGAGCCGACAGGTCTTGTGGGACATCAAACCCGCTGCTGGACACAAGGTCCTTCCATCATTTCAGCAAAGCCTAGGTGAACGATCTGAATTTGTATAGCTGCTACTTGCCACGCAGTTTACCAATTGTTCGCTTCGGATGACATCGTAGAGGACGCCAGAGGCCGGCCACGAGTCGTCATCACGGGTGACTTCAATGCCTGGCCAATTGACTGGGGCTGTGCAAGAACCGATGCACGGGGTCGTACCTTGTTGGAGGCTTTTGCATCGCTCAACCTTGTGGCGCTGAATACAGAGGGCAGGAAGACCTTCAGCAGAGCGGGAACTGGCTCCATAATAGACATGACATTCGAAAGCGAGACTATCGCCAGGTCGTCATCATGGGGCATCGGTGATTTCTACACGGCGAGTGATCACGAGGCCATACTGCTTACCTTGGCAGGCTGTCCTTTCCCACAAAACAAAATCCTTCCGTCCTGACACTCTAATTGTACCAACTTTTCGAGCGAAGCTGGAGGGGCTGCAAGTATGCTCGACCGCTGAAGACTCCGCAGCCCATGTCATAACCTAATTAAGAGGAGCCTGCGAATGTAGCATGACGCAGCGTACGTCGTACATCAGACACCATAAGGAAGTGTGCTGGTGGAACGACAAAATAGACGAGGCCAGGCGGAACTGCCTTAGAGCGAGAAGGTTTTATCAACGGTCCAGAGGAACCACCTAGTTCGAGCCACTAAAAAGCCAGTACCAACTGCGAAGGAGACTTCTAAAGAAGGAAATCCACTCAAGTAAGAGAAAAGACTTCCTAGCACATACGGCCGAGCAGGACCCTTGGGGCAAGGCGTACCAAACCATAGTCAAAAGACTGCGTTTGGACCCATTGCATACCCCCCGCGACCCACTGATCCTAGATCGGATTGTAAAGACCCTGTTTCCTTTTGGGCGACTATCCACTTCGTCACAGCGAGGACAGAATAAAGGAGTGTACACGCGAGGAAGTAATTTCCATAGTCCGCAGGATTAAAACGAACAAAGTCCCAGGCCCAGACGCTATCCCGAACTGGGCTCTTGGCTTGGCTGTCTCACTTGTCGCTGGAGTGTTCACGGAGATGTACAACCTAACCGAGATGCAGTTCGGCTTCAGGAGAGCACGGTCCACGACTGACGCGATCAGCAGCGTGGTCAATATCGCGGCGGATGCCATTGCTGGATCCCGGTGGAGGGGTGGATCCAAGAAATACTGCCTAGTGGTTACATTGGATGTGCGAAATGCCTTCAACACGGCTAGATGGGGCAGGATCCTGGAGGGACTAAAGTCGTTCGGCGTAGCAAGGGGCTTGGAGCAGCTAGTAAGGAGCTGCTTTGAAGGACGCTCCCTACAGTACGCCACTTCTGAAGGCACAAAGGTGCAGGAGGTTTCATCGGGAGTCCCGCAAGGTTCCGTCCTGGGTCCGCTCTGTGGAACGTCATGTATGACGGTATCCTGTGGCTGCGGCTGCCGTCGCACACTCAAATCGTTGGGTTTGCGGACGACGTAGCCCTGGTGGGGGTAGCGAAGGAGCTGAAGGATGCGGAGACGTGGTGCTTAGAAGCAGTCACCAGTGTGGACCGATGGCTAAGCTCTACTGGACTAAGCCTGGCGGCCCACAAGTCCGAGGCAGTCCTAATCAGTAGCAGGAAGTTAGTTGAACGGGCCGAGATAATGGTCGGCAACACCCGGATTCTGTCGCAGAGGGCCATCAAGTACTTGGGAGCTATGTTGGACACCCGTCTCTACTTTCGGGAACACCTTGACTACGCGAACCAAAGGGCCCTTGTATCTGTAAGGTCCCTCTCAAGGATGATGATAAACACGTGAGGCCCTATGGAGGGACGCAGAAGACTGCTGACGAGTGTGGCACAAGAAGTTACCGCCGTAACCTTGAGGCGACCTTTAGACTCAGCGCAATCAGGGTGTGCAGCGCCTTTAGGAAGGTGTCGGACGAGGCGGCGCTGGTTATAGCAGGCATGGTTCCAATTGACGAACTAGTCAGAGAGTCCAAGGCCATGTACTACGGCAAGAGGACGAACGCCTCCAGCGGCCATTTATCGGAGACGGGCAACCAGCAACGTCAGCGGCTACAAAGCATAGGCCGGTGGCAGAGGCGCTGGGACCTATCGCCTAAGGGTAGATGGACTCATCCTGAAGCTCGACTTCTGTCTGAACAGACAGCACGGCGAGGTAAATTTCTACCTAACTCAGCTCTTGAGTGGCCATGGCTGTTTTAGAAGCTATCTGAAGCGGTTTGGGCATGATACAGGGGACGAATGTACATGGTGTGGTAGTGGGATAGTCGAAGATGCGCACCATGTCGCTTTTCTCTGCCCGCGATACGATGCAGCATGACAGAGCTTGTTCGAAGAGGTCGGACAGAGAGTCACTGCAGACAATTTGGCTGACCTTAAAAACTGGGAGGCGGCCAGCAAGTTCGCTGCCACCATTATGAAGAAGCCCAGGAGACTAGAGAGAGAGAGGACCTGGCTAGGATCTGGTTAAGCCGTATCTGCAGTCCCGGATCCCTCGTCATCTGTCCTCCCACCAATTGCAGTCTTTAGCGCGAAAACTTTATGTATATATGTACCTTTTCTTTTTCTTGTAGTAATTAATAAACGAAATAAATAAAAAAAAAAACCCTTACTACCGACCCCGACCCATGCATCGACCTTTCTTCGCTACGTCATACGTACCCCCAAGAGCAACATATGCCACGTCTTATTCTCATCAACAAAACCTAATACCGTACCGTTATGCATTACCTTCCAGGCCACAGGCTCTAACACCGGCTATAAAAGTAGAAGCCAGTGGATCAGGACAATCTAGGAGCCGTTTCCGGAACTATGGGAACGGCAGTAGCCAAAAGAGGAACTCTTCCGATTCCGCGAACCCCTTTAGGAAGGAACCACGATTATTTGATATGACGCGTGTTCGGGGCACGCTCGAACCCTACTCTCTAACCACTGACGGTGGCGTAGTAGAGGAACCCTCATACATGAACATTGCGGGAAACTCCGCCTCCGAAAGTGGTGAATATGGCACTCGCGTGGCACTTACCCAGCCATCGAATTCGAAGAAAATCGAGATCGAAGATCAAGTAAATTTTGTGAAAAAGGCCTAGAATACATTGATGCAGATCGAAAAATTCGACAGTTTTTAATCGACACTGGCGCAAACCAAAACTTCATTAGTCTAGATCTTTCAACTACAAAAGCCCTTCTTAGTGCAATCAGCAAATGGACCCATCAAAATTTCACAATTCCTCAATGGACCTTTCTTCGCTCCTCTGGGTAATGATATTCCACTAACCTTCTTTACTCTTCCTAATTTAAAAAGTTTCGATGGCATTATAGGTGATGATACACTAAAGAAATCGAAAACGAAAATTGACAGTAATTGTAATTGTAATACCACTTCTAAACCGGGAATCGACCCAACTTAATTTTGGGCGAGAAGAAGGGCACCCCCAGGAAATCAAATCCATTATTGAGAAGCTAATTAATGAGTTCGCTTCCGTATTCGACCAGGTTGCCCCTGGTGGCTCTGTGGAAACCCGAATCAAAGCAATAATTCGGACTTATACCCAAGAGCCCATTTGTTCTAAAGTTTATCCCTTTGCAGTCAACATGCGGGATGATGTTGACCGAGAAGTCGCTGAACTTCTTCGTGACGGCATGATACGACCCTCAGAAAGTTCGTATAATTCTCCAGTGTGGGTTGTCGCTAAAAAACCAAAACCAAATGGGAAACAACAATTTCGTATGGTAATTGATTACGAACGATAAAATGCTGTCACAATACCAGACACCTGTCCAATTCCTGACATTACATCTACGTTAGCTAGATTAGGCAAGGCAAAACTCTTTACGACTCTTGACTTAACTTCGGGGTTTCATCAGATACATATGGATCCCGCGGATATACCAAAAACCGCTTTCTCAACTCTTAATGCAAAGCATGAATTTCTCAGACTTCCCTTTGGGCTGAAAAACGCTCCAGCCATATTCCAGAGAATGATTGACGATGTTCTTAGAGACTATATAGGAAAAATTTGTTATGTTTACATTGATGCCATAATTGTCTTCAGTGCTACTTTTAAGAACATTGGCACAACCTCAGGGCAATATTTTCAAGGCTTCGTGAAGCAACCCAACAAGTAAATTTGGAAAAGACACACTTCCTGAAAACCAGTTTTGAATTCCTGGGCTATGTTGTCACATCTCAAGTGATTAATGTAGATAGGAAAAACGTAAAGGGAATGTTAAAAAAATCGCCTCCCACCAAAATGAAACAGATCAAATCCTTTTTAGGCATGACATCATACTACAGAAGATTCATCAAAGATCATGCGAAAATTGCCAAGCTTCTAACTAATCTCACCAGAGGGAAAAAAGCGCAAATCAAGGCTTCACAATCCAAGAAAGTTTTCATTGACCTTGGTCTTGTGGAACTAGAAGCGCTTAAAGACCCTAAGATCCTTCTGTCTTCATCGGAGGTTTTAGCATTTTCATATTTTACAAAACCTTTTCATCTTACTACCTTTGCATCGGTTTTTGCTTTCGGCGCTGTGTTGTCTCAGCTTAGCTTAGGAGATGATCGTCCTATAGCATACAATTCAAGATCGCTTGACAAAACTGAAGAAAATTAGGCCACCATTGAAAAGGAGATGTTAGCCATTGTTTGGGCCCTGGACAACCTACAAACGTTCCTATATGGAGCTGCCTCCATAAAAATCTATACGGACCACCAGCCGCTTACGTATGCCAAGACCAATACGAATTTCAATGCAAAGTTTAAACATTGGAAGGCGAAAATTAAAGAATATAATCATGAGCTGATATATAAACCGGACAAGGCAAACGCGGTTGCGGATGCGTTTTCGCGTATCACCCATGCCCCCGACCAGTCGGACACGAATCTTTTGGTCCTCCATGACACAGATTCGTTGGCAACAATGCACAGTGGACAACAAGACGCTTCTGGCCTTATTCCCTATATGGAGGTCCCAAAAATTGTTATAGAAACCAGATTATTTTCGAACCATCTCGGTCTGTCTATT
This sequence comes from Drosophila insularis, assembly GCA_018903935.1. Taxonomy (NCBI): domain Eukaryota; kingdom Metazoa; phylum Arthropoda; class Insecta; order Diptera; family Drosophilidae; genus Drosophila; species Drosophila insularis. Next base: position 211,523 of record JAEIFP010002025.1, read on the forward strand.
CTTGTATTAACCCACACCCCGGGTTCAAGCGTCACCTAGTCCCATTGCAAACATTGACCACTGCAGAGATACTTAGTTTGCTAAGGACTTACATCAATCCATCTGTAATTAATGGAATAAAAATACCCGAAAGCCATTTACAGCTCCTACAAACATGTTACTTATGTTTCTTTAAGTCCTACAAACTTAGGGTCACACAAAGACTGGCAACTGATTTAGTAGGTAAAGACGAAATTCTCGAAGCAATTGATAATGAACATAGCAGAGCCCCTAGAAATCCCGAAGAGGTCAGATGTCAGCTGTTAGAACGATGTTATTTCCTAAAAATGGCTAATAAAATAAAAGCGTTTACGGCAACTTGTCAGATCTTCAAGGCATACGAATATGACAGACACCCCAATAAGCCCCTTCTACAGCCTGTAACGAACTATTCTTGCGAAATTCTACACGTGGACGTCTTCACGTTGGAGAAGCACAAGTTTCTTAGCTGTATAAACATATTTTCGAAATTCGCCAAGCTTTTCCCTCTAGAATCTAAATCGGCTCTCAAACTACGTGAAAAATTAGCAGAAGTGCTTCACTATTTCACGGCACCTAAGATTTTGGTGATGGACAATGAGCGAAGCCTCCTTTGTCCTACAGTTCATAATTACCTAAGATCATTGGAAACAGAGGTCTACCACACCCCGACGCAGCGAAGCTAAGTAAACGGTCGAATCGAAAAATTTCATTCAACATTTTTAGTAATCTACAGGTGTTTAAAAATAGAGTTTTCGTTACTTAAGGTAACTGAACTAGTGCCTACGTCAGTTGATAGGTATAATAACTCGGTACACTCAGTGATGAAACAAAAACCGCTTGATATTTTTATTGACAGGTGTTCGTGGTGTTTTATTCACAAGGGATACCGATACACACGGTTTGAACAAAATCGCAAAGTATAAATTCAGGAAAAAGAACGGGTGTTCGGGTGAAAAACTCGTACGCAATAAATATGGCGATGCCCATCCGAAAATCAAGTCACGCTCCCCAGAGTGACCGTCGCCGCCGAGGATCAAAAAACCCTCCTCACTCCTCACTGCTCTTCGCCGCTCACTGCTGTTCACCCGGTGGCGTGAACATACCGCCCCCTTGCAACATTTAACAATTGTCACCCTGGACATATGTAGGATGGGGGACGGCAGCGTCCTGCAGCGCCTAGATCGCACAGGAGCCGGAGACGACCCATCCGAACACTGTGCTCTAGGCTGCGGGAGTAGCGCTATGACCGGGCACACAGCCTGGTTGGATGACCTCAGGATTGAGGTCTGCCCCGAGCACCAAGGACACCGACACCGGCCGATAGAAATTGGGGTCGGCCAGGATCAGGGTGGCAAATTTCTCACGGACCGTATCCGTACTTTGGGCAGTCAACTTTCAGTCCCAGCTTGCGAGAGAATTCAGCTTGTATAATCTCCTTCCTGCTCTGAATATCCTCACGAGATGTTTTATCCGTTTTTGTTTCTCCTGGCCGAGGAAGTGTGTAAGCTAGCTTCAGAATAAAATCCATACACTTTATTCTGCAATGCAACGGAGAAATTCCATATTCGTAGCAGTTCTCCTCACTTGTTGAATCGTCTAAGTTCTGAAATTGTTTTTGAGGTTTTTGGCAAATTGGACACCTTAACGTTGAGGAAGTGTTTGTAATTTCTTTTAACACTTTTCCATCAATCATTGTCAGGAAAAACTCAAAGTTAACCGTAAATGTTTTTCCACTCTTGGTTTGGAAAACAGCAGGTTTCAGTTGGCTTATTTGATTTTTTATGTCGCCAACAGTTGATTTGATTAATTCCGAGGACTCCTTTGCATATTTGAATAACAAAGGCCGACAATACTGGGTCGATGACGGTCGAAGATTTCTCCAATGTTCAGAACTTTCACTTTGCAAAGGAACTACAGAAGCCATGAACATATTTTCATCAGAAATAGCTTCGTCTTCTGTGTGTATAATCTGCTTGTAGGCGCTTTGTCCAGATGATCCATCACATCCCCATTTGTTGAGTAATGTCAAATTTTCGGGAAGAAGATCCACCTCTCCATCAGGCATACTTTTAACAAGACGTCTCGCAGTGTGATTCATTAAATCCTGGAGTTTTATTTCTACAGATACCTCTGTTACAATTTTATTTGCCGGTACTGCTTCCTTCTTGGCGAATCCAATTTTTTTGTATCCGGGAAGAACGTCGACACTATGACTTTTTAAGGAACTCCTTAAAATTTCGTACTTCTCCTTCGTCAATCCTTGGTCCATAAATAAGGAAAACGCCTCTTCCTCAGTGTACTTAGTGGGGACTGAGTTTGGTGGGGTTGGAATACTTTCCTTAATCCTATGTAGTCGAATAGGACTGGCGATCTGTACTGATTTCGTAATGCTCGCCTTTGCCCTCTCTTGTTCCTTTTCATACTTTGAAGAAAGTGCTTCTGAAACAATCTTCCACGTCTTTATGCGGCCTTCCTCTTCCTCGGCTAGTTGATGGTTGATCATCTTCGTGCTCCGAATCTACGAATGTCGTATACTCCTCAAGCCAAACTTCATTTTTTTTTACGAAATTTGCCAGATTTCTGCCGCTTGCGATCCATTTTCGCCTTAAGTCAGTTTTTCCAAAGCAGGTAATTAGCAATTTAATATTGTAGAAAGGCACATATATAAACAGGTAGTATTTGCAAAACAGCACTACGCAATGTTATCATTTAAATACAAAGAAGCTACAGGCCAATACGCATGCGCTCTTCTTCTTCCTTATACCTGCAGCGCATTTTTTAGGCTAGGTCGCCTTAAGTTTATGGCTTACGCATCGCTGTCGCAGGTCTCCGCATATTGGGACCATATACATCTGATAGGTAAATATTTCACCTACCTAGTGTATGTAGTCCGGTAGTGATACTAGGTGATACTTGTTAGTTGTATTCCACCAAAGTTAAAAAAATGACAATATTTAGTACATTTTTTAAACGCTTCTAGTTCAATAACAATTTATGTAATAATTAAAATTTATGAAATTATCCGCAATGGATAAGGGGAGGTCAGTGCCAGCAGATCCTCTGGGTCCTCGCTCATGGGAGAAATTGGCCTGGAGTTTAGGCACGCCTCGCTTCTACACAGGAGAGTGGAAAGTTCCTCGAACGCGTACTTAACATGAGACGACGACTTATAAAATAGCGTCCAGGAAGTCTTTTTCGAGCGCCTTTGAGGCCCCTACGAAGGTTTTGCCGTTTTCGGAGTAAATGCGCTGTGGGCATTGTATCCGTGCGACAAACCGAGAAAAATCGTTCAGTGGTGAGGTCGGAGGTAGCCTCGAGACGGATTGCCTTCGTAATGAGACACGCACGCCCGGTGTAATTCTTGATCTAGAAAGGCACTGCGAAGTCAATGCCCGTGTGGGTGAAGGGCCTGGAGTACGTGATGCGCTCTCGAGGGAGATCACCCATCATTTGAGTCTGTAGTCGTCGATGATGAACGATGCAGACTTTACACCCCTTGATGTGGGACTTCACCAGATTCTTGATCCGTGGAATCCAGAATGTGGTTCGCAGATACCGTACCATTAGTTGATTGCCGCCATACAACGTGATGCGTTGGAAGAGTGAATACCTTAAGGAGCTCCACAAATAAGTGGAAATTACCGGCTCGCAGTCTCCAGACCGGCGACCTCGTGATCGTGTCCGAAGATAACCTCAATTCGCCCTAAGCGCCACTCGTTGGAGAGGCCTGCTCCGTACGCTTTCTGTGACGCGTCACAGAAGCCGTGAAGCTCCCACGAGAGCGTATCGCTGGTGTTTAGCCAACGGGGGATGCGGAGTTGACTGAGGCCTTGGTAATCCTGCAGAAATTCGTGCCATTGCTGCAGCAGGAGAGGCGGCAGAGCCTCATCCCAGCCCAGTTCGGTTAACCAGATTTGCTGCATGAATATCTTCGGTCGGGTAACAAATGGGGCTAGCCAGCCAGCGGGGTCAAAGAGTTTAGCGATATGGGACAGAACCTGCCTCTTCGAGATCGACTCCTTCAATGGTGGGTCCGCTACGGTGAAGAAGAAGACGTCCTCGGCGGCTTGCCAGCGAATTCCCAAGGTTTTCGCAGTGCCTGCGTCTTCCAGCTCGAGAAAGACCTCTCGCAGCAGGTGCTCTCTTGGGATAGCTTGAACTACTTCCTTCTTATTGGAAGTCCACTTCCGAAGCGGGAGGCCCGCAGATTGAAGGGCAGCTTGAAGCTCTCGTATGGCGAGACGGGCGTCGTCTTCAGTATGAGCGCCGGCAAGGACATCAAATACTATAAATACCACGCGTACCCTGGTGGTGGTGATGTCGGGCCTAAACACCACGTGATGGGAGAGACAGAAGTTTTTTCCAATGGCCCAATTCCTTGTACTCTTGAATTATGGCATTGTACTGCGCTTTTAGGATCCTTGAGAAGGTGTGCTTCATTCCGCAGGAATTGAGCCAGCGCCATCGGTCTTGTCGACGCTATTCGGACCTTTGAACGGAAGGGACACAACATATCGGCCGTCCTTCCCTCTTCGGGGTGGTTTCTTCCCCGACGAACTCACCAATATCCTTTTTGATCCGCTCTCCGAGGATGTGGGGAAACAGGTCTACACCGATAATCATATCAATAGGCGCGGGCTTGTTGTAGTACGGGTCAGCCGGGGGGCGATCGAGGCACTGCGTCGGAACCGTGTTAAGGAATGGCGCCCGACAATTTGGATACGACCAAGGCTGAGACCTCAATCTTGTTCAGCCTGTCACACGGAGGAGACAGCATCAGCAGATACAATTTGTCGGCGCATCTTCTATCACTCTGGCCCATGCCTTAACTGCGGCGTCTACTGGATAAAAGGGGCGCTGGACCATGTTGAAGGCACGCTCGGATAGAATGGTTGAATCGGTCCCAGAGTCGATCAACGCACGAATATGGTGCTCCACACCGCGATGGTGCGGAGTGACAATCGCAGTGCCTAAGAGCCCTCTGGCTAGACGCAAAATAACTTTGAGCATTTGTGAGCTGGCTGTTCGTGGACGGACGGTCTGTGGCGCTGAATAGTGGGACTTGCGCATCGGACGGCGAGGACACGGACACATACCTTGCAGGTATGGCAATTATGCGCACTGGAGCAGCCCTTCACTTGATGCCCGCGAGCAAAACAGTTCAAACAGAGTCCCTGTTGTCTAATGGTTTCCAAACGCCTCTGAACAGGCATGTCAAGGAAACTAGGCCAAAGCCGTATTGGTTGATTCTCCCGATGGCAAATCTTGCAAGACGCATGTTTGAGCTGAGCTTTCGTGGGAAACGCTTGGACCTTCATCGTCGCAGAGGATTTGCGGGGGCCAATGGGGATGGCTTGGACACTTTGGGCCGACTTATGTTCTTCGGTGGCATCCAGGAAACGATACCGATCGGTGAGAAATTGGTTCAAATCGTACCAAGTGGAGACGACAGTCTTATCTAGCACTGATTGTTCCCACAGGAAGATTGTGGCCTTCGGCAATTTGCCTTGAAACGCAGTTTGCAGCTCTCGCAAGGCCTCGGCATCGCACATACGCCGCGTAAGCGGATTCGTGCTTTGCCTTGTTGTGGCTTATGTTTGCTAGGCTTTCCTCGTCTGTTTGGGCCGTCAAGGCTTTGTGACAACGGGAGTATTCAATCTCGACAGTTGACCAACGGGATTTGAGCTGCTCTAAGTGCATTTTAATGGAAAATAAGGGCACTTCAGAAGTTAGAGCTTCACTCTCACGAGCTTCAAACATAGTTAATGCGTCGCCACTAGAACGAAATCGGAGAGGGACATTCTGGATTGTTCTCTACGCTGTTGGCATCCGTATCGGGTAACGGGAACGTCAGAAAAGTGCGTCACAAGAACGTGCGGGATCTGAGCCTGGATTGAAAGCTTGGAACGACCTTTGTGTTCACTCGAGTCTTTAACCGAGAATCTGCGACCCTTAGGTAGGCTTGACGAGGACGGACGGGTCGTTGCGGATTCGCTGAGATTGCGAACAGACGGGGACATGCGCGGAATGTCCGTACGCTTTGCGGTCACCGGAGTCTTCGGAGGCCGAACATTCTCCGAAGTTGCAGAGGGAGACAAAAGACTGTTAGACTTGGGCGCAGTTATGGACGGCTCCGTGGACATACTCAGGGAACGACCTTACCAACGAAAAACAACAAAAAAAAGGAGAAGTGGACTGTACGAGGACGCAAGAATTTTCTCACTGTGCACCGCAGGATTGCGGGAGATTTACCTCGTGCGGAACAGTATACGAACGCACGAATGGGGATCGAAAATTACACGTAGATTACAAAACAAATTTAGATGGGTTTGTAAGTAACGATGGGAGTACGTATAAAACAAAACACGGATTAAATGTATAAATAAAGATATATAGGTCAAAGAATATAAATTTGTATATAAATCTGGATGGAAATGGATATATATATATGAGCACAATAATGGCTGGAAAAAATATATACAATTTATAAATATGGACGGATATATATATGGGCACGATAATGGCTGGAAAAAAAAATATATGTATGTATTTATAAATATGGACGGATATATATATGTGGGAAAAATAATGGCCAGAAGAAATTATATATATATATTAATTTATAAATATGGACGGGTATATATATATATATGGGCACAATAATGGTCGTCGCAAATAATGTAATGCGCCATCAGCAGCAGCGTCATCAGCAGCATTGGGGGGTGTGCGTGCCGTTGGGGGACAGAAATTAAATCCTTGCTACTGCAAGGTGACCCCCTCAATAAGAGGAGGTTAACTTATACATATATGCCATACATATGTATATATATATCGCTGTTCTCTGCGTCATACATAAGTTTGCTTACTTTTTATAGCTGTATTCGCAGTGAAAACACTTGTTTCTAGCTCTTGAGTTGGTATTTCGATGATTTGTTTTTTCTTTGGACTATTCGATTCGATCCGATCTTGCAGGTATTGAAACCATGTTCTGGCTTTCCAAATTTCGCATAGGTACAATTATTTTTTCGTGCCAGTTTTTTGGTCTCAATATTAACTAATCTGCAGCATTTTGACAGTCAACAATACAGTTGCATTTCTTAATCAAATCTATACCAAACAATACCTTTTGAAAACGTGGCATATTGGGTATTTATATTTTACTATTCATATTTCTGATTATTTTAAGTACATATTTTATTTATATTGTTTTTATTTAATATAACTTGAGTTATGTCCCGCTGTCCGTATGAGCAATTACATCTTGGAGATTATAAGACCTACAGTCAACAAATTTGGGACTTCGACTTCTGTAGTACCTACGGTGATGAAGTGTATTTAAAATTTTTTCCACGCCCCTTACGTCTGGGCAATTAAAACAGAAGTAATTTTCCTAAAACTAAATCAGCTACAGACTCCACGCCTACTTTCGCCCCCGGAATTTAAACAAAACTGATTTTCCAAAATTCTATCAAAGCTACGAGCATCAAATCATATAAGATCGTAGAAATTTGTGACAGGCCCCTATGCGTTGTTTTATGTTTGTTTTACTTCGTGCATGCTATACCGAATTCGGCGAGACGACTTATTGCTGTTCCTGTTGCTTTTGTTTCTTCTGCTGCTATTCTAGTAGTTCCACCCATGGGGTTGGTGGATCCGTCTTGCCTTCGTCGGGCAAGTCCAATATAACTGACCATCTTGCAGTAAATATGCTAATGTCTTACACTGCGCATATATGTACTTATATCTACACACCGTACAACTCAGGCTTTATTATACGATGCTATATGTATTGTACAGTGTAAAATGTCGAGAACTATTTAAGTTTTTGCATAGCGGAACGGTACAAAAATATAAACAACGCCAACGTGGACAGTATGTTAAAAAACTTAATTTATGGTGACATTGTTATTCTACTCTCCGAAATATTTCGCAATATCGTAACCAATCCCTCTAAAGGTGCATTAAGACAGGTAGCTAAATACAAATAAATCTGAGTTGATGATGTTTACTAATCTTTCACGCATCGCTTGGGTTATCTGCACCATCTACATATTGCAACTCCAGGCTCCAGAAATTCTTCAATGATTTGGGTCAAAAGCACCGGGACACCGCAAATATATTGGATCACAAACGAGTAACCGGAAACGAAATATACGACGAGCTGGCAAGAAAAGGATCTGAGTAAAAAACCGGTACCACAACCACAATCCATTGTAAAACATTTGAAAATCTGTCAGTGGTTGTAATATAACGTCGACGGAAAGCGTGACTGCTACCACCGGTGGGAACGGGGGAAAGAAATCTCCTCTTCATGTCGCCAGCGATCACACCTCTGTCATGGTCGAAACAGGCCAAGCAGTGCCATAGTCCCTGAAGATTCGTGCTACGACGCACAGTTGGGCCTCTGCTCGGATAGCGTTGCAAAAATACGTTTTTTCATGATCGCGTTTGGCAAAAATGATATATGCAATCGATAGGAAATACTTCAGAGATTATGAATCCGAAAAATTTTTGAAATCGGTTGAGATTCATGGGTGCTAGAGGCGCCCAAAGTTGAGACATTTTTAGTGAAAAGGAAAAAATGCTAATTTTTAAAAAAAATCGCAACTTTAAAACTGATTATTGGGCGATTTCAACAATCGATCTTGGATTTTTTGGTTTTATCTGAAAAGTATGTTCTTTATTAATAGCATGTTTCATAAATTTTAATAATTACTTAAATAGTTATTGAATTAGAAGCGTTTAAAAAATGTACTAAATATTGGCATTTTTTGAACTTTGATGGAATAAAACTAGCAAGACTCAACGAGTATCAATACCGGACTACATACACTAGGTAGGTGAAATATTTACCTATCAGCGCATTTAGGCGAGGTTGCCTTAGTTTTATGGCTTACGCATCGGTGTTTAAAAAATGTACTAAATATTGGCATTTTTTGAACTTTGATGGAATAAAACTAGCAAGACTCAACGAGTATCAATACCGGACTACATACACTAGGTAGGTGAAATATTTACCTATCAGCGCATTTAGGCGAGGTTGCCTTAGTTTTATGGCTTACGCATCGGTGTTTAAAAAATGTACTAAATATTGGCATTTTTTGAACTTTGATGGAATAAAACTAGCAAGACTCAACGAGTATCAATACCGGACTACATACACTAGGTAGGTGAAATATTTACCTATCAGCGCATTTAGGCGAGGTTGCCTTAGTTTTATGGCTTACGCATCGGTCTCAACTTTGGGCGCCTTTTTTGGATTCATAATCTCTGAAGTATTCCCTATCGATTGCATATATCATTTTTGCCAAACGCGATCATGAAAAAACGTATTTTTGCAACGCTATCCGAGCAGAGGCCCAATTGTGGGGCGGTAGGTAATGCATGACTCTTGGGCGAATCTCTTTCTTTATTACCGGCAATGCTCAGCTACGACGAGGCTACAGAGCATCCGTTGGATGTCAGATCGTCGTTCAGCTCCTGAATGGCATTTAGGTCACGTTCATTCATTCGCTGTAGCATAGGTAGACTTAACACATGATCGTGTCACATTATATGCAGCAAAGGGGAAGCCGGAATGCCAAGAACCTTGTTGACAGCCTTGCTGTAATTAAGGTACATCCCGTTTATCATAGCGCTTTTCTCAAACTTTATAAGATGAGTTCCATTGGTGTGCAAAATATTGCCGTTATCTACGCTGATGCTTGCAAGCTTATTGACAATAATTATTCCCTCGTCAACTCTTGAAATGGGTTCTACATATAATGTCCACTGTTTTTTTTCTGTAACCGAATGGATTGTTTTATTGTATTCTATTGCTGCTCTTATTATTATTTGCATTGTATCATTTAGTTTCTTATCAACTTTTATGCATCTGGCTATCTCTAGGAATGTACTGTGGAAACGTTCCAGTTGTCCATTCGAGCAGCTATGCAATGGAGGTGCGGTAATGAATTGAACGATGCTTCGTTGTCCCAATAAATTGTCTTTATATTTGGAAAAATATTGAAAATATTGTAATATGGAAATAATGATATCCGTTATTTTTCGGGATAATAAGGGTTGTACAACAGCGAATTTGGAAAACTTGTCCACGCATGTTGGGAATAGCTTGTGGTCAGTGAAGAATATATGAATGTGCAGCACTTCGCTGGGATAAGACAGTATAGGCGTTTCCCCAAGTTCTTGTTTTTTTCGGTATCGGTCGTGTTATGCAGTAGTGCACACTTGCAATTTAAGAAAATTTCATTAGTTAATTTGGCCATTTTTGGGAAATAGTACTCACGAGGTATTTTTTTCATATTTTGTTGCACCGCTCTATGTGGGGATTGTTTGGTTCCTAAAAAGATTATCTGGCTTGTCCGTTTTTTCGATTGTGTAAGTCAGGGAGAGCTCACTGTGGATGGTGGCAGCACATGATTGTGTGTCGACTTGTAGGGCATTAACATTATGGCGTGATAAGGCATATGCCACAAAGTTTTCGTTCCCTGGCTTGTAAATAATTTGAGCGTTACGCTCTTCAATGCGCCATTCTGTAATTTTCCAATAGCCAACAAGTGTCCCTTTCATTAGTGGCGTAAAGTGACTTACTTTGCTTTGATATTCTGGATATCATTATTAATGGCCTCCCCCATTGAGACAGCACTGCTCAAATACCCTCGTCAGAAGCATCGGTTGTGAGGTCGAAGTGTTTTTTAAAGTCTGGGTACTTGGGTATGATGCCAGAATGTTTCTTAGGCGGTCAAAGGCGTGGCGTTTCGATTTATCAAAGTCAATTGGGACCTTTTTCGACATGTGCTTACTTACTTTTCCATTTTCGCCTTTCAGCATGTCGGTTATGGGTCTCGCGATTGATGCAAAATCCTTAACGCTTTGTGTCGGGATATCCCTGAATTACTTTGACCTTTTCGGGATCAGTTTTTTTCCGTCACTGGAGATGATGAAACCCAAATATTCGACGCTTTCTTTAAAATATTTGGTTTTTTTTTGACACTCTCATGTTTGCGTCGCAATGCAGTTGCACCACGGCTTCGTTTTCAGAAAATATTAGCACGTCATCTACGTAGACGCGTTTTACTGAAAACGGCGCGATCTTTTTCAGCTAGATAAATTTGGTGGTGCCCAGATTTTAATTCCAATGTCGTGAAAGATTTTGCCTTTCCAAGATTCGCTGCAATCATTGGAATGCTTGGCATTGGGTACCAGTAATGGTCCGATCGTTTAACTTCCGAAAGTCAATGACGAGTCGTTAGTTCCTGTTTCCGTTTGGATCAAACCCTTTTTTGTCAACAACCCCTGCAGGACTGTTGTACGCAGACCAAAATGGTGTTATAATGCCGTCTTTTAACATCTGGGAGATTTCGTTGTTATCGGCTACACCCATAGAATACGGGTAAAGTTTGGAGTACACTTCTTGGTTGTCTATTTTGTGAATTGTGTGAATGATTGAAGTGTTATAAGGCAATGCCTCGTTAGAGGTCGAAAATGCGCCGATTCTGTTTAGTATTACCTTTTTGAATTCCTCTCTTACGCTATCAGGAAATACTATTATGTCATCAATGCTTGTGAAATTAACACCATCGCAAGTACAACTGCTGTGTAAGTTTAGAGTTATCACTGCGTGCGTTAGCATATCGAAGCCTAGTATAGCATCAAAGGTTTCAAGGGTATCCAAAATGAACGGAGTAAGTAAGTCGTTTCGCCGACTTAGGTATACCATACACCAGTAAAACAAATATTTCAAATTTATAATTACAAATGCATTTTCGTATTTTTAAAAAATTCTGTTCACATGGTTTTTCCACGCATATCTTAGTATTTCGCTCACTCAAGCATACGAGCACATACGAGCACGAGCACGGCCATATTGAAAACCGTTTATATGCATAACTTGGCTATTTTTATTCCGATTTTGATCAAATTTAGTGTTTTGCTGAATATTATTATCAAATTTAAGTGTGCTAAATTTCATTGCACAAGGTAGAAAATTCGAGAGATAATCGAGTTTTTTCAAATTACGGGGGCGGAAAGTGGCGTGGCCAAATTTTTACAAATACAAAATGTTCACATTTACTAAGCAAATATACATACCAACTATGGTGCCTCTAGCTAGAATAGTTTTTGAGAAAATGGGTTTTATTTAATTTGCGGGGGCGGTAGGGGGCGCACAGTTGGGCTTCTGCTCGGATGGCGTTGCAAAAATCAGTTTTTTCATGATCGCGTTTACTTCAGAGATTATGAATCCAAAAACTTTTTGAAATCGGTTGAGATTCATGGGTGCTAGAAGCGCCCAAAGTTGAGACTTTTTTAGAAAGTGGGAATGAATTATAATATTTACAAAAAATCGCAACTTTAGAACTGAATATTGGGCGATTTCAACAATCGATCTTGGATTTATGTTTTATCTGAAAAGTATGTTTTTTATTATTAGCATTTTTTATAAATTTTAATAATTAATTAATTATTGAACTCGAAGCGTTAAAAAAATGTTTTTTGAACTTTGGTGGGACAGAACTAACAGGGATCAACTAGTATCAATACCGGACTACATACACTAGGTAGGTGAAATATTTACCTATTAGATGTATATGGTCCCAATCTGCGGAAATTGGCGACACCGATGCGTAAGCCATAAAACTAAGGCAACCTAGCCTAAAAAATACGCTGCAGGTATAAGGAAGAAGAAGAGCGCATTGCGTAATGTTGTTTTGCAAATACAACCTGTTTACATATATGCCTTTCTACAATGATAATTTGCTAATTACCTGCTTTGGAAAAAATGACGAGACAGGTAAATGTTATTTAAGTTGATGAAAAGTTTGTCCTATTTGTGGGTTGGTCGTTTTTATTTCCGTTTACCTAATTGGATGCAAATATTAAGTTGTTTACCTAATTAATACTGTTTATGCCCAACCGGGCAACACAAGCGTTAAAGTAGGCGGAAGCTTTCACCTCGCGCCGCTCTCCCGATGATGCCCATCGCTCTCCCCACAAAAGAACTCCCCACACTTCGCTCCAAGCGGGGCTTGGTGCCCTGCTCTTAAGTAAGCTAGAGTTAGTTGAATTATATACCTGAATATACATAGAAGTGAAGTGAAATTTCTCTGCTTGTCAACATTTTACTGGGAGGAAAAGAGGAAAAAGGGAAAATTCATCTAGCTGCCCCAAACCAGAAGGAAGTTCGACCCCCCTACAAAAAACATTTGGTCCTTCGAGCCGGATACCAAGATCCTCTCGAACCATTAGCATCGGTGGAATTTCATCCATATTTCAAGCTAAGTAATTTTTTCCAAATTATAGGTATATGAGTACATGTACATGCCTCCAGCATCCGTACCCATACTCACATACATATAATTGTTGCCCTTGATTCTCCTAATCCAAGTAAAATTACTTTCGCGCAAATTTTTTCCTCCTCAAAGGAGAGGAAATCTTGGTCCCCAAATTATCATACATATATATGTGTCCAGTACATAAGGCGCCATATTGGTTCGCCCACTTCAAGTTTTTTTTTCTCGCACTTTGGCATATATAGGCCAAGTATAAAAGGCGCCATATTTTATTTGCCTATTTTCAATATATATTTTTTCGCAATTTCAAAAAAAAAAAATAACACATATGTATGTTTGTATGCAGTGAATCAAACCTACGAAATTAAAAGTGATCTCCTACATATAAAATATATATATGCAAGCAGAGTGTGTGAATGTGACAAAAAATTACAAATTTATCCAGTGCTACATTAAATCCAAAAATAAAGGTTTTGTGCAAATACAGTCCACTCCTGGGAAAAGTGTGCGCGCAGTGAAAGGTGGTTCCAACGAAGAGAAGAAAATTTTCAATACAACTAATAAAGATTTAAAAAAAAAAATATCAAAGAAGCTAACTTCGGCTATGCCGAAGTTTATATACCCTTGCAGTATACTTGGCAATAATATTTTTCCTTTTTGAAATTTCTTTCCCTGCAACTCAATTCATCAATACACAAACAAAATATTATTTCTCTTTTTACCACAAGTTTTTCTTCTTCCATCATTTTCTAAGCAAAGCACGGCACGCATACACATACAGTTCATGTAGCGTTGCGTCTGTGTGTGTATGCGTGTGCTCTGTTGATTTGATGATGGCAGTAGTAGGCAGCAAGCAGCGCTGCCGGCAGCGTTTGAACCGATTTATATTGACTGTAACTTGTGTTCTATTTATCGGATCAGATTCAAATTTTGGGATCTGAGATTTTATATCTATTACTATCATATTGGTAAATTTCATGGGGATACTCCAATTTTTGCAAAAATGTTTCTTCTAGAGCTATATGATATAGTGGTCCGATCCCAAAGATTTTCATACTTTATCTCACCCGGGTAAAAAAAAGCTCCCAAAAAAAATTTCATCCCGATAGCTCTTAAGATGGCTGAGTAAAACGCTTACGCACCGACGGACAGATGGACAGACGGTCAGACGGACAGACGGACATGGCTATATCGACTTAGCTTCTCATGCTGATCAAGAATATATATACTTTATGGGGTCGGAAACGTCTCCTTCTGTGCGTTACAAACATCTGACCAATTTTATAATCCCCTCTGCAAGGGTATAAAAAAAACGAAAGTGAACCACCCTCTCTCGTATAAAAGCCACACTTAGACATTTCTGGTGTCTCGCGACACCCTATAAAGTTGGGGCATATCGGTTAGACACAGCAAAAGAATATATAAAAAAAAAAAAAATTTAATTTATATAAAGAAATCCGATCCATTCACACCTCTGCATATCGCCATTCCATATTGTCATATTTAAAAAAAAAAAAAAAAAATTTCTTTTAAATACATATATATATATTCCAACATTTTACATATCCATACACATACATATATATACATATTTTTCCATACATAAAATTTTACATATATATATTCATATCCATATACATATACATATACATATTTCTTTCCATACATAAAATTTTACATATTGATACTCATATACATATCCATACATATATTCCACAAAAAATTTCTAATTTGTTTCGCACACAAATATATTTTTCCATCACCGAGAACAAAATCCCGCTACCCCTTGCAGCCTATATACATACATACATACGTGCATACATAAGTACCGCTTAACTGCAGTATACCAGCACAGCTGCAAGCTCATGTGCCAAAGACCGGCACAAAGCAAACGACCAAATGTAGCTGTGCTGTGTACCCTAGGTTGGCAGGCACTTTGTGGGGTATATATGTTGAACGGTCACGTTGAGGAAAAATCGAATAATATTTAATTATTAAAAATTTGTGTTCCGCGCTTTTGTTTATTCTGTTTTCACGCGTTCCAAGTCGTATCTTTGGAGTTAGATTCCAATTCCAAAATGTTTCCACGCGTTTTCAAGTCGCATCTTTGGAGTTATATTTCAAATCCAAAGTATTCCCACACGTTTCAAGTCGTATCTTTGAAGTTAGATTCCAATTCCAAAGAGTTTCCACACGTTCCAAGTCGTATCTTTGGAGTAAGATTTCAATTCTAAAGTGTTTCCACTCGTTTCAAGTCGTATCTTTGGTTCTATTTGAATTCCAAAGTGTTCAACCCGTTCCAAGTCTTTGGAGTTATATTTCAAATCCAAAGTATTCCCACACGTTCCAAGTCGTATCTTTGGAGTTAGATTCCAATTCCAAAGTGTTTCCACTCGTTTCAAGTCGTATCTTTGGTTCTATTCCAATTCCAGAGTGGTTCCACCCGTTCCAAGTCGCATCTTTGTAGTTATATTTGAATTCCAAGGTGTTCCAAGCCGCTCCTAGGGTTTTTTGGCAGTGTTCCAAGTCATTCCAAAAGTACCAGCTCGTTTTCTGGATTTTCAATCTATTTCAAGGCGTTTCAAAGCCGTTCTTTAAGTGGTTTGGTAGTGTTCCAGTGTTTCCCAAACGTTCCAGTTGATCTTTTTGGCTAACTTTCAAGCCGTGCCAAACCAGCTCACCACTTTATAACCGCCACTTGCTGGGGCTATTAGCACGAGCCCGTCAAAGGACGAGAAGGCAGCTGAGAACACTGCATCCCCGAGCAAATCCTCAATTGCTGCTCCAGGTCAGCGCCAGAGGAGTACCAGCCCTACTACTCCTCCCTCCCGAGCATTTTAGACCCTCTCTCGTCCATCGAGAACGACCTTTAAGCAAGCCACGTCAGAGCCACGACGAGCAAGCCAAAAAGAGGTCAAATCATTGGTACCACTTCCACAGATTTCGGTAACCGCCCCAAGAACCACTCGGTCCGAAACCAAAAGGGTTTTAGCTGCTTCCACCATGGCTTTGAAGAAGTTTGTTTCCATTTGCGATAAACTAATTCAGTTTGAAGTCGACACCCACGTCACTTCACTGTCCGAGGTCAGCGTATTTACGCTCCAAGTCCGTCGTGATCGAGTTCAAGCGTTGTGGGAGAAGGTCGAGCAGGAATATGAGAAATGCGAGGCACTCACAGATGGTAAAGACGATAACTCTGAAGATTTAGCCATCCAAGCTAAATATGACAAATGCTATCAAGTTTACGAGCGATGCACGGCTCGATTAAACGAGCTTATCCATGAAGGGTCTGCTCCTACTCCTTCGAACCGTCATGCGCCTACCGCTGCACCAGCAGAACGAGGCTGTCGATTGCCACCCATTGACACAGAAGTCTTTACGGGAGATTACTTAAAATGGCCCACGTTCCGTGACTTGTTTACAGCCATCTACATAAGCGATTCACGAATTTCCCCCGTTGAAAAGCTGTACCATCTCCTAGCGAAAACGAGGGGTGAAGCCAACCTCATTGTAGCAAAATTCCCGCTTACAAATGATGGTTTTGAAACGGCATGGAATGCACTCAAACAGCGTTTCGAAAATAAGCGACTTATCGTGAACAGCCAATTCCGAGCACTTCTTGACCTGCCTCAAATTTCCCATGAGTCCGGTAAAGCATTACAGGATCATCAGAATGCTCTGCAGGCATCCATTCGCGCTTTTGAGCACTGTGGCCTGCCAGTAACCACTTGGGGAGGCATGTTCGTATTTTTTTGTTCCATCAAATTGCCAAAGAATACCCTTTCATTATGGGAACAATCTCTTGGAGATAAGACTGCCATTCCAGAGAAGCAAATGATGGACGATTTCCTCACTGAGCGTTTCCGTACGCTCGAAGCAGTGGAAAATACAACTGCAATGGCTATTTCGGTTCCCACACCGAAACCTCCACGAAATCCGCTTTCAGCCACCCGAAAGGCTAATACATTTGAAGCCAAGATGACCACCAAACCAAAATCCTGTGATCTCTGTATGAAGGAGAATCACCCGGTGCGTCGATGTCCCTGCTTCCTTCAGATGACGGTGCCAGAGAGGGTGGCATACATAAAGAAAAAGTCCCTTTGTCTGAACTGTTTCGCAAGAGGACATCAAGTAAAAGATTGTCCGAGTCAGCACAATTGCTTCACGTGCAAGGGGCGTCACAATACGCTCTTGCACAAGGACGCCCGACCGGAGAATAATCCAACGCCGGTCCCAGCTCAGCCCAGTTCGCACAATATTGTCCGGACTTACTTTACCTCTGAGGCAAGGTCCTCACGAGATAAGTTGCTAGGTACAGCCATCGTGGACTTTTGGCACAAGGGCACTACTTATGCTTCACGGGCGCTATTAGACCCGGCTTCGGAAGCCAATTTCATATCCGAAAGAATGTTCCGACTCATGAAGTTACCATTCCAAACTGTCAGGGCCGAAGTGACAGGCATTAACGGAAAGGTCAATAGAACCTTGAAGGTCTGTCACATAAGCATTCGGTCATCGCATGGACCTCCAGTCCAGATAGAGATAGAAGCTTTTGTCTTGTCCCAAGTTGCTGATGATTTGCCGTCATGTACGATAGCCCAAGCCACACTGGAAGGAATGCCCAATATTCCTCTAGCCGACCCCTCCTTCAGATTAAAGGCAAAGATCGATCTACTTCTTGGCATTGATGTCATACCAGCGGTGACCCTTTCCGGCATCCAGACCGAAGTGTGCGGATCTTTAATGGCTCAAGAGACGAGATTCGGTTGGGTCATTTCAGGCCCGTTGCAAGGGGTCCCCGTTAGTTCATGTTCAGCGTTCACCACGAGGGTCGCTGTTAGCAGAGAGGAGGCACTTGAAACTCTTCTCACAAGGTTTTGGGAGGTGGAGGATCTACCGGGCAATCCGGTAGAAGATTCTGATTCTGTTTACGAGGTTAATTTCCAGAAGACCACACGAAGAGATGTTTCCTGGAGATATACGGTCTCACTTCCATTTCGAGATCCAACCAACATCAACCTTGGTCATTCCAGACCAGGGGCATTGTCTCAGTTCCTAAAAAACGAAAGCCGGCTCTTTAAAAATATTCCGGCCAAAACTGAGTATGACGCCGTCATCCAAGAATATTTGGACTTGGGCCACATGCGTCAGGTTCCATTTGACGGCACTAATAACAATTTTTATTTGCCACACCATGCGGTTTTCAAGCCCGACAGCACCACAACAAAGGTACGGGTAGTCTTTAACGCCTCTAGCAAGTCCACCAACGGAGTAAGTCTCAACGACATACTTTACCCTGGTCCGGTACTTCAGTCCGATCTCACTACTCAGATTCTCAAGTGGCGTTTTTTCCGAGTAGTTTTCAATGCCGACATCACAAAAATGTACCACCAAATTATGGTCGATCCAATCCATACGCCATTTCAGAGGATCCTGTTCCGAAATAAAGAGGGGCAACTTGGTGATTACGAGCTGAATACCGTCACGTTTGGCATTAACTGTGCTCCGTTCTTAGCCATCCGAGTACTTCAGCAACTCGCAAGTGATGTACAATCCAAATTTCCTTTGGCTAGCCATATTATCAAGTCCTATATGTATGTCGATGATGTCCTGGCAGGGGCTCATAATGAAGCAACGGCAATCGCAATGGTCAATGAACTTCAAGACGCTCTTGGTTCAGCTGGCTTTCCTTTGCGCAAGTGGACATCGAATGTGAAGAGCGTGCTCAGTTGCATTCCAAAGAGTCATTTACTGAATGCTGATTTCCTCGATATCGAAAGGGCTAGCACAGCGAAAACACTGGGAATCCGATGGAAAGCGACTACGGATGAGTTTTATTTTGTCATCTCACCCCAAGATGTCAAGTCACCTTATACTAAGCGAGAAGTCCTCGGGCAGATCGCCAAGTTATTCGATCCCGCTGGCTGGCTGGCTCCCTTTGTGATTCAAGCCAATGTGTTTATGCAAGAGCTTTGGCTACAAGAGCTAGGGTGGGATGATCAATTGCCCAGTGAACTCCATCACAGGTGGCAGGATTTTACAAAGAGCTACTCCTTCCTTGACCAGATCCGAATTCCACGATGGGTTCTTCATGACCAAAATTCCGACATCCAATTCCATTGTTTTTGCGATGGTTGGTGGCTTATGGTGCCGCAATTTACGTGCGCGTTAGCAATGACCAAGGCATATCATGCTGCCTTCTTGCAGCGAAATCTAGAGTAGCCCCGGTTAAAACGGTTTCATTGCCCCGCCTTGAATTATGCGGAGCCACACTTTTAGCTGAACTGGCAGCTGCAGTTCTTCCGCAACTTCCAGTTGATAATGCGGAGGCTTTTTATTGGTCAGATTCCACCGTCGTACTGTCGTGGTTAAATAAGCCACCCTGCACATGGACAACGTTTGCGAAAATCGGGTAGCAAAAATTGTGACGGCAACAAATGACGCCCCATGGAATCACGTTCGTTCAGAGGACAATCCAGCAGATCTCCCTAGCCGCGGCCTGAGTGCGCAGGAACTGGTACACAAGGATTTGTGGTGGCACGGCCCACCATGGCTACGGGAACCACAAGAGTCCTGGCAGCGAGCGACACCACTCCCACTAGACACTACCTTGGAGAAGCGGGTAGTGAAGGTCCACGTCGCGATCGCTAAGCCAGCCAACGAGATACTATCTCGTTTTTCCAATCTGGCACGTGCCTTACGAGTGATAGCATATGTGATCCGTTTCGGCAGAAGATGTCGTAAACTCCCAAACGATTACTCCGGGGAGGTGACCTCTAGCGAGATCAATCAAGTACTCCAGGCGTTGATCCGAGTCACTCAGCGTGATTACTTTCCGACGGAACATCGGTGTCTACAGCAGAAGAAATCTCTGCCCACGTCTAGCACCATTCTCAATTTGAATCCTTTCATTGACGCATCAGGTGTGATCCGAGCATGTGGGCGCGTGCAACAAGCAGCGGCCCTTAGTTACGATGAGCGTAACCCCATTCTGTTGCCAGTAGTAAGTCCATTGTCCCGGCTGTTGGTGCTTTTCACGCATCAGATCTCTCTCCATGGGGCAGCCAACCGGTAGTCCGTCTCATCCGACAGAGATACTGGATTCCAAGACTGCGGAATCTAGTAAAATCGGTGGTCAATTCATGCAAAGTCTGTGTGATTTACAAAAGAAGGCTGCAATCACAGCTAATGGGCACCCTTCCGGCCCAGCGAACTACTTTCGCACGTCCTTTCGCGACCACCGGGATAGATTTCGCAGGTCCTTTCGTTTTCACCGGCCGCGCTTGCCGCATATCAAAGGGATATGTGTGTGTCTTTGTTTGCTTTTCCACCAAAGCCATTCACCTTGAAGCAACGTCGGATTTGAGTACCGAAGCATTTCTGGCAGCATTCGCTCGCTTTGTATCGAGGCAAGGGTGTCCCCAGCAAGTGCAGTCCGACAACGGAAAAAACTTCGTAGGTGCATCCTGAGTGCTTGAAAAAGATTTCCTAAGTTCTACCCAGCAGAAAATATTATCCCACTACAGCCATCAGAATCTGTCCTGGCATTTCATCCCTCCCGGGGCACCACACATGGGAGGGTTGTGGGAGGCGGGAGTTAAGAGTTTTAAAACTCTGTTCTACAAGGCCACCTCCAACCAAAGGTATACCTTTGAAGAGTTCTCTACGCTGCTGAAAAGGGTAGAGGCGTGTTTGAACTCGCGGCCGATTTCTCCTATGTCTGAAGACCCCACCGACTCTTTAGCTTTGACCCCAGGCCATTTCCTAGTGGGCGGTCCATTGCTATCCGTGACGGAACCTGAAATCAAGGATCAGGTACCGTCTATCATTAACCGGTGGCAGCGTCTGAAGGCCGTGAGTCAGCATTTCTGCACCCGATGGAAAGACGAGTATCTGAAGGAGCTACATAAGCGCAATAAGTGGCGATTCCCTTCTAAAAACCTTGAAGTGGGCGATCTGGTGGTACTCAAAGACGACAATCTTCCATTTAATGAATGGCGTCTCGGGCGAATCCACCAAACACACCCTGGCAGTGACGGCAAAGTCCGCGTCGTCGAACTGCTGTGAAGCGTCCCGTCGCAACGTTGATCTTTCTTCCTCCAGAAGAAAGAATTCAAACCCATTGTGTAAAACTACAGTAGCGTACAGCACTTGGTCCTTCCTCCCAATTAAGAAGGGCCGAGATGCCAGTAGTAATATGTGTATTCTATCGTCCTACATTAATCCGCTTTCTTCATTTTTTGTCCCGGCAGCTTCCTGATATTCGTCAACCTAGATCCCATTTCCATGGCTCCGAGACCGTGTTCAGTACAGGCATCGAAAGAGGAGCGCAGATGTTCGCGAGGAACTGAGTCCTTCCGTTGCCGAGTCTGTCGCGGAATCCATCCTCTGAAGCGATGCCGTCGCTTCCTGCGGCTGAATGTGGAGAAGAGGATGAGGGCAGTGCTTGCGAATAAGTACTGCGCCAATTGCCTGGCCCACCAACATTCCGGAGGAAGCTGCTTAAGCGGTGATAAGTGCCGAATATGTGAGGAGGATCACCACACGCTGCTCCACTTCCATGAACAGCCACGTCGACGCACTCCCAGCTCCGTCGTACGCCGAGTCACCCCTGAGTCCTCCAGACGAAGGGTCGCACCAACGCCAGCCTCCGATCCAAAACTGACCTTGACCACACTGCTGCAGCACCGCAATCCGCATCTGATGCCCCGGCGATGGTGCGTCTTGAGACGGGGGAAAAACCTTCGACGTGAGGGCCCTGGTGGACCCTTGTTCTGCGGTATCGTCGATGGCGACGTCACTGGCCACGGCCTTTAAGTTGACAGCCGTCAATATAGGAGCAGAGAAAGCGGTGGCAGCAGTGATCCGGTCCCCAATCAGTGAAGGATGGCGATTGGAGGCGATCCTGAAGGTGGTCGATGGCTTGTGCTGCCGAACTCCAAGCGCTCCGGTGGACCCGCAGATCGCCAAAAAGTCCGAGGGCATCGTCCTGGCGGATGATACGTTCTACCGACCGTCGTCAGTGTCTTTGGTCCTGGGCGCGGATGTGATCACGGAGGTCATGTTGGAGGGGAGTCTACCCGGGGTTGGCGGGCGGCCAATTGCGATGCGCACAGTCTTTGGCTGGACCCTGTCCGGAGCGTGCCATTAGACTGCCTGGGTCTTGCACTCCTGCAAGGGGGGGAGCATGTTTATGCCCAACCGGGCAACACAAGGGTTAAAGTAGGCGGAAGCTTTCACCTCGCGCCGCTCTCCCGATGATGCCCATCGCTCTCCCCACAAAAGAACTCCCCACACTTCGCTCCAAGCGGGGCTTGGTGCCCTGCTCTTAAGTAAGCTAGAGTTAGTTTAATTATATACCTGAATATACATAGAAGTGAAGTGAAATTTCTCTGCGTGTCAACATTTTACTGGGAGGAAAAGAAGAAAAAGGGAACATTCATCTAGCTGCCCCAAACCAGAAGGAAGTTCGACCCCCCTACAAAAACAAATACAAAAAGGGTAATACCGATTTTTCGTTCTACCTAGTTAATTCAAAAAATATAACATAAAGAGCTACTTATTCCTCTCGTTTGCGACAGTTTATTTTTAACTTCATAAGTGGAAACACCTTAAATAGTATTTGTCAATATAATTCAAGACAGTTTTATTTAATTGTCCAAAAATGTTGATAAGGAATGAAAGGATTTTGAAAGTTTTCAAAGAGTGTGAAAACTTAAATGATTTTGAAATGGGATTGCTAAAGGAGATGAGCGTTTCATTCGAAAACGCTAGTACGAAGCTTAAGTTGAAAATCAAATATACATAATATAACCTAAGGCGAAAATGGATCGCAAGCGGCAGAAATCTGGCAAATTTCGTAGTTTGGCTTGAGGAAGTTTGGCTTGAGGAGTATATACCGAATATACTTCAAAGACTGCTCATCTTTTGACTTTTGTATACAAAAGGTTCAGATACACTAATACATTAAAAACTTCTCGTGTTAGACAAAATGAAGACCTTTTTAACATGCTAGCAGCCTCTTCGGACCGCTTATTGCATCACTGAGACACGTGCGATCACGAAAGGATTTGGAAAATAGCAACTATAGTCCCGAAATGTTGAGTTTATTAGATACTGATGTAAATATTGAAAATTATTTTGAAGAAAATCAGCCATCAATAGCAAATTTTCAAATTTTTTTTTTCTTTTTGTAATTATGTTAAAAAATCAAATTAAAACATTAAAAAATGTTACATAGTCGTCTAAAACAATGAAAAATTCCATTTGTGATTGAAAAAAACCGGGTTTCGATCCATTTTTAAAGGAAAAACATGCTTGGAAATATTTTCTGACTTTGACCTTGAATATTACAGCACAACGACCACTCAGCACTTTTGACAAACATTCATTTTGAAGCTTAAGGTATTCTTTATCATACGCTTTTTAAATTTTTGAAATCGCTTTATTGGTTTAGACTCTATAATTTTTGCAATGCTAAATGCCAGAAGGCCCCACTGTGCGACGTCGAAGCAGGGGCAATGATGATTCGACATACCCATACTCGGCGGGACTTAAATTCTCTAGTAGATAGAAAGCTAAATGACAATATAAAGCGACTTCCTCACTGCTGAGGAGAAGAGCACACTCCTCTGGGCGGAGCAAACAATCGAGCGGAGCCGCAAATCGAGCGAATTGGCAGTGCTGCTAGCCTTAAACGGCATTCTCCAGAGGATGGCGCGGCGTGGTGTAATGAGCTCAAAATCCTAAAATGCAAGGTTGATCCTACCCTGGAGTTGATCTCAAGAACAGTGCCTGGCCTATAGGGTCTATGGGAAGGGGCCAAGCTTGAGGTAGTGGACAGAAGTATTATTCCATCCATACCGAAGGACAAGGTCCTTCCCTCGCGAGCCGTACCGAAGAAGCAAGATTTGCAGCTATTAAGAATCCTTATGTTGTAGTTGCCCGACAGGAGTAGTCTTGCAGAGTCCTCTAGCAAATCGATCTTGAGAGCAAAATGGCGTCGGCGGAACTTCTCATAACGCTGGAGGAGGAATCCGCCGGCGTGACTTTAGTCCAGGAACAGTGGATAGCGTAGGGCAACACGGTTTCCGGTATAAAATCAGTCATATAAAGTCACCGAATTCTAGTGGACTCCATCTACATGGCACACGACAGAGATGCGCCACCGGGTAGTCGGGTTCAATAGGCGGTAGCCCTTGATCATTGGCACAGATATCAACTCCCACCACAGCTTCTGGGGCTGCCCAACAAACAGTACAAGAGGAAATACACTCGTAGATTTTATCCTTTTAACTACCTCCTACATCATCTAATATGCTAGGTCCATCATCTAATATGCTACATCCAGCACTATATACGGGTAAGGACATAGACATAAAAGAATGGCTGGTTCTAAGCAGGACATCCTTCTCCAATCACAGGTATATTCGATTCGAGGTCGACTTCGACCGAAATGCGATACCAAAAATCCGCAGAAACCCCAGAAAAACGAACTGGGACCGCTTTCAGTGACTGGTGAAGTCCGGAACTTCAGAGAACGCTAAAACAAATTCAAGAAATGTTTAAGTTACAACACAAGTGCATTATGACATTGCACTGTGGACGGAAAGCCCGATTTTTTGGCATAAAGACCAATTTTGAAGATAGATAAATTTATTTTAAAAAACATTAATAACAAAAAACATAAAGAAAAAATGAAATAACCACTAGATAACAATATTATATAAATATATTCATTATTAGAGATCTTAAGCATTTAAATATATAGATTATAAATTGAGTCTGACTCGTTATCGCTAGCATCATATTTGGAATCGTCAATGGTTTCACTACAATTAAAGGAGGGGTTTTCTTAAAGGTTAATAACTGCTGAAGGTAATACTTTAGCTTTGTTGTGTTGAGTGTCCATCCATGAAATTGTTCTTTCGAGTATTTTGCCGAGCATGGGAGAGCCCATGGCGTTTATAATATTTATTTCGTGCTTTGAACCATTTTCACCCAGGCATTCTACTGGCAAAATAGAGGCTTTCATTATTTGAAATCCATGTACTAAAATTTAATGTACTGTAGGAGACATTGGAAACCATGGATACTTACTAATATATAACAAAAACATCTCTTCGCAAATTTTAAATTTTTGTAAATTAATTGGTAATTCGCTGGTAATTGCTATCAGAATAGTGGGAGTCTATCAATATATCAAACTCAATATGCAAAACTAAGTCCAATAACATTGAATTTGAAAATGCTGTTCTCGCAGTATTGCCGTTAGTATATTTAAGATTTTGCCGTCTATTAGAGTCATGTATAATTGATAGCTCACACTAATTTCTATATTTGAAATTGTGTACACAAAATCGGACAACTTTTGGATTTGTGAGTCCAAATTTAATTTTTCTGTGAAAATGTGGTCTTTGGTTTTCTTTGTGAACTCAATATTCAAAGGTCTGCAGAATCTGATTGACTAAGGTGAACGATTTCTCCGCAATCTGCTGTCAACTTAAGGGGTATGATATGATGGTAGTCACGAAAAAAAACCTTTCACTCGTTGCATATCAAATTTTTTTTTTTCTCGCGATTAAATACTTTTCTATAACTTTTAAACTCATTATCGGTTTAATTAAAATTTCAGCATCCGAATTTTATTTTCATTTCGCGAATTCTTGCAGTCGCTTTTGTGTTTTTGTTTAAACATACATAAATCAAAACTTACAACAATACTCGCTTTAGCGGTGTTGTTGTTTTGATTATCTCTTTTGCTTTTGTGTTTTTACCGTTGTAACTAACTCTCTAACTTTTGCGGATAAATTGTTGTTGCATGTGTTCAATTTGAAGCGCTTTCCCGCTCTTTCTATTCTTTCTATTCTATTTTTGTTTGATTTGCGCTCTCTTCTTTTGTCTACCCGCGACTCTGTGATACGTGTTTTTGTTTTCGTGTATTCTTGCTCTTTCAATTCTTTAGTTGTGAAGACTTACTCTGCACATTAAGCCTTGTGTCAGAACTGGTCAGAATATTCTTATACACAGATTTTTTTACCTATCCAATTTTTATTTTTTTTATTTTTCATTCCTTTTTTTTATTGAATTAAATTTTTTGATAAAATGGTTGTCTGCTTTAAAAATAATTGCATAGTTGCCACTAATGCGGTTGACTCCCATGATTATATTCTTTGTTGGTTGTGTGACAATGCGGTTCACGTTAGGTGTGCAGGTTACACAGGCATAATCAAGGAGTCTATTGCTAAAGGTGGTTGCTTAAAATATGGATGTGATGCTTGCCGGAAGGTCGAGAATGAGATGCGCTCATTCTAGTCGGACTAGAGATAGTTTTGACACTTTAAGGGAAGGTTTTAACAAACTCCAAGCGGAGTTTAATGTGATGGAGACTCAGCTTAGAAGCTTATCGCTTAAGAATGAGTCTCCGAAACGTAAAAGGATCAGTCCTTGGGTTGTTTCTGTATCTGTAGATCCGACAGCGTCTCTTATCGTCCCAGACCGGTGTAATGCACCGTCCACTCCCAATGTACAGCAAATGATATCGTTTAAGAGCCCGGTTGTGAATGCGATTAGTAAGGAATTACCGATATCACCTGGGAATGATATCTTAAAAACAGCGCCAATTGTAGTGTCCGATGTGTCCGGGCAATTACCCATTCCAATGGAAATTGCCGATAGTTCTAAAAGTATAGAGGGCCCCGTGAACAAGTTGACTTCTGCAGTGGGTGACTTGTCCAACGTTACTGCTGCGGCTGACGCTTCGGGACCGCGGCCTCTCGTTGGCATACCACCAAAGAAACATATATTTGTTTCTAGGCTAGACCCTGCTGTCACATCTGATGATGTAATAGCCTATATTCGGAAGAAACTTAACGTCTCGAATATTGCGGTAGAAAAGCTTAAATTTTCTTATTCTCGGGACATTTCGTTCCTTAAAATTATTGTTTCTGCCAATGTCTTCGACATTATATGTCGAGAAGATTTTTGGCCGAAACATATAATAGTTAAGGAATATACTGTAAAGATCTGCTGGTGTGTCAAAAAACTAATTTCGTCCCTTAGCCTGTGTATGTCACATGACTTTATTGAGGACCTTCTAGGCTTATCCCTACCCCAAGTCAATCCTGTCCTAAATTCTAATGGAAAATCGTTAGATCTTATTTTTCTATTGGATTCTGCTTATTGTGATGTTTCTAGGATCGAACCATTTGATTCTGTTAATCATACACTATTACTTTCTAAATTGAGCGATATTGGAATTCCTCCCCATTTCCTTTCTTGGGTTCGAAAAAATTTAACAAATAGAATATTTAACAAATGGGTTCCTCTTCGAATCGTTGCTTGTATGCACTCTGTCCTGTTGATCCGTCGAATACATAACTACAAATTAACTTGGCACTATTGATGCTTTTATACCGCTCAATCACTTCTACTTGCATATTAAGAATTCGGTTGACAGTGATCCAATAAATTTTGCAAAGTAACTTCAGGTTTGGTTTCGGTCACTGATATTTCTTTGGGCTTACATTGCAATTTGGCATTCTGCACGATTTCGTAAGAAGGATATATATCACAAGGTGTCTTTTTGATTATACATCTTTGCTAAAAGTGCTGCGGCGTGCACTAAAAGGCTTGTAGAATTATATTTTGCCAGCCAGTTTTCTTTTCAGTCTTGGTCCAGCTTCTTCATACTCCACATTTGACTGAGGATGCAATTAATATGTAGCATGTTCTATAATATCAAGGGATCACTGTACTAAGTTATAAAAATATTGTATCACTTTGCTACAATATTTATGTAAATTAACACTTTCCTTGTTCTCCGTAGGAAAAAAATAAAATTTATTTAAAAATCTTTATTAGTTTTACGTTCACAAAT
Source organism: Drosophila insularis (assembly GCA_018903935.1). Classification (NCBI taxonomy): domain Eukaryota; kingdom Metazoa; phylum Arthropoda; class Insecta; order Diptera; family Drosophilidae; genus Drosophila; species Drosophila insularis. The sequence goes on from JAEIFP010002025.1 coordinate 239,711, forward strand.
CTTTTAATTTACTGGAAGACTTTAAGACAACTACTATGAACAAGGATCGCGGAGCTCCAACGAAGTTACAAGTTGCACTCAGGTTGAAGACTGATTTTGGGTTGATCGATTATGTTTGGATGAAGCCTCTGGTATTGGGCGTCGTTGGTGACAGCGACGTCTGCTGAGTCCAAAAGTCCAACGCTGGCGTGGGATCTGTTTATCGTTGAATTGAGTTAGGCGACTTGAAGTCTGGTGTACCGAACTTGATCTGTTTATTGCCGAATTGTAGAATTGGGCGACTTGCTGTCTGATGTACTGAACACGACACCATTCCCATAGGAATGTTTAGTCTGGTAGTTATTGTTTGTGCCGATGCCCATTATGACGAGTCTTGACTATTGTAAGATGAGTGTGGGCGCGGTCATAAAATATTTATAGGTTTATAGCATGCCTGGTCTTAACTCCTCCCCTCTTAAATGCGGGCGTCCTCGGTCGCTACCACATACTGTACGGGTGTGATCGGCATGAGCATCGGTGGATTGCTTTCTGTTGGTCTGTGGATGCATCGCTTCTTGATGACCCAGTAGATTATTGCTGTAATACTCAAGAGTGATAAAATGATCCAGTAGGATGATGAAATGATTACGTTAGTAGTTCCGAAGGTTCCGTCCAACGTAAGATTTTCTCCGTCAATGTTGATGGTTCCTTAAAATTGGTTTAGCAAAAGTGTGCCGGGAGCCACCTCTGAATGCGTTTTAACATGTTGATTGTTCGTAGTTTGGCAATTTGGTTTTTTTCTGTAGAAATACGCTCCTATACATTTGCTATTCTTTAAGTCAATTAAATCTTCCAGTTTACATAGTATCTTATCATTTAGATTTTTACATTTGTTCTTATTAGCTAACCCGAAGTGTTGTTTATTACATTTCAGTATATGTCCATAATCTATTTTTTCTATTGTTTTTTCATTTTTTATAGGTAGTGCCATAATTTTTTTACATTGTTCTTTTATTACCCTAGGAATACTAACAATATAAAGAAGGGCTCTGCCATCAGATGCAATGCTTACTTCGGCAAATTCTATTAGCTCTTCAATATTTACAAACGTTAGGCTTTCTTCGGCAATTGATTCAATGATATTTATTTCTGCTGGTGATAGAATTAAAGAATTTATGGTATTGGCCTTGGCCCAATCTATTGCATAAATGACATTAGTAATTTCTTCTCTCAATAAGCTTAACTTGTATTTTGACATTTCTATTTCTTTTGCTTTATCTATCATTTATCTTCTTTTCTACTAGTTTATTTATTATTACTTGTTTGTTATTATTCTTTAGCTGTTCATTGATTTTGTCGATTACAATCTTGTGATCTTGGTGATCTGGGGTACCCGCGAGCCACTTCCACGCTGTTCCAAGTATATCGAGAGAGCGTTTTGCTCTGAATCTCATTGGCTTTAGTCGTTCGATTTCATTCTCGATTCGAGTTATTTCGTAAATTAAAAAAGGGTAGTACGGATTTGTTTTCGTTTTATTTTGTACAACCTCCTTCAATACTGACAATGCCTGTTGATACTTTTCTATCTCTACCACGTGGATGATCTTAAAGGTACCATTCTGCCTTGCTGCTATTCCGGTTTCCAACATTACCACCCTAGATTTTGAGTAATCCAAGATAGTCGTGTGTCCCCAGCAGGCTGGTAACAAGATTAACCTGTCGAAAAAGGATGTTGATCAGTATTTTAGCTGATTCTTATGCACTATCCTGCCTGACATGTTTTTAACTTTTGTATTCAAATCTTCAGCTACTTTTTCTTTTTTATATCTTGGAGTTAGTTTAGAACCTAACCTTCTGTTGATCTTAACATATATTGTGTCACCTGGATCGTAAATTTTTATAGGTTCCTTTTTCTTGTTGTGATATTGTAAATCGGAATCTTGCTTATCTGAAATTTTCCTTGAAATTTTTTGCCTTTCGAGTTCTAGTTTTTCTGGTGAGTGTGCTAAGTGTACCGCAAAGAATGCTTCTATTGGTTTTTTATTAGTGGTGCTATGGATCGTTTTATTGTACTCATCTACGGCTCTGAATATTAGGTCTTCGAATTCCAGCTCAGGATGCTCAACCTTTAAACATCTCATAATTTCTGTGAATGTCAAATGGAATCTTTCTACTTGGCCATTGCTAGACGATGTATATGGTGGGGTTGTATGGACATTTATGCCTAGCTGATTATTCAAAAGAAATTTTATTGACGCGGAATTCAGGGATTTCTCATTATCCATGACTACCGTTTTGGTCACACCGAAAGCTACTAATAACTCGCGAAGTGGTACCTTTAAATGTTCCGCTGCTTTTGAATTAACTAGTTTTATTTGCACATACTTTGAGAACTTGTCTATTGCTGTTAGGATAATTTTATTCTGTGTTGAGTACAAATCTATGTGTATGATTTCTCCTGGATAACTAGGAATGGGTGATGGTTGAATTTCTTGATTTGGGGGGTGTCTTTGGTATTTTGAAAGTTTGCATGTTTGACAGACTTTACTACTGCTTCTATTTTCTTTTTCATACCGGGGAAAAAAAATTTCGATAAAATTTGTTTTTTGTTCTCCAATGCGTTTCTATGGGCTCTAACATGTTCTTTTGCTATGATTTCTTGCTGTTGGCTATGGTCATGGACATCTGTAGTTTGAATCTGCGTGAATCTTGCTTTATAGTTTCTAAAATGTTCCGGAAATATGGATTGGATCTTTCCCATAATACTTTCGGAGGTAAAAATACCATTTACCATTCTAGGATCCATTTTTGCTTTTAAAATTGTTACAAGATCACTCTCTGAATAGTTTCTCCTTACTACTGTATGTCTATGGTATGTAGGGAACGGTAATTCGAATGTCGTTGCTTCGTTATCGCCGGTGAGAATTATTAATTGGTTTTTAAAGACGTTAATGGGAATGTCCATTGTTGGTATAAGTTCATGACCTGAGCTCTCATCGCTATGCACAGTGGCTGCTGACGTGCTGCTAGCATTTATGCTAGTAGGATTTCTAGAAAGTGCGTCTGCTACTACATTTGAGCTACCCGGTTTATACTTCAACTCATAATTGTACTCCTCCAGGTAACTTTTCCATATTTTCAACTTTGCATTGTTGTTCTTCGGGCTAAGTGCATAGGTAAGCGGTTGATGATCAGTGTAGATGGTCACTTTTGACTTACCATAGAGATACATCCTCAATTTTTCCAAGGACCATACTATGGCTAACATTTCCCTCTCGTTTGTAGCATAATTTTCTTCTGTTTTAGATAACACTCTAGATATAAATGTAATCGGTCTCCCGTTTTGTTCTAGTGACGCACCTATTGCTATATTCGAGGCATCTGTAGTCAGATGGAATTTTTGATTGAAATCGGGATATGCTAATACTACGTCTTGTGAAATTAATGAATTTTTCACTTTCTCAAAAGAGTCATGTTCTTCTTTGCCAAAACGAATTTCGATTTTATTGGAAAGATTCTTTTTAGTTCTGCCATGTTCGCCACGCAATAAGGCTGTAAGGGTTATAAAAGGCTATAATAGCTGGCTAAACCCAAGAAAGACCTTAGGTGTTTTAGGTTCTTTGGTGTGGGGAAGTTTTTGATAGCCTGCACTTTTTCTGGGTTGGTTTTAACACCTTCCCTTGATATTACTACGCCTAGGAAATCAACACTATGTTTGAGGAATTTGCATTTATCTACCTGTACTTTCATGTTTGCTTCTGACAAGGTAGAGAATACTTCGGCCAAATGACGAAAATGTTCTTCCTCAGATTTGCGGAATATTATGATATCATCGATATAAACATAGCATATTTTTCCTATATGTTCTCTTAATATGTCATCAAGGGCTCTTTGAAATATTGATGGGGAATTTTTCAAACCGAAGGGGAGTCTGGTAAATTCATATTTCCCTCCGTTTACAGCGAACGCTGGTTTTTCAATATCAGATTTCTTTAGAGGAATCTGATGAAATCCACTTTTCAAGTCGAGAACAGAGAAATATTTGTTGTTGCCCAATTGAGCAATCATCTCTCCAATTTCGGCAATTGGATATTTATCCAAAAAGGTGACTGTATTTAATTTCCGATAGTCAATGACCATCCTATATTTTTTCCTTCCCAGACTGTCGCTTTTCTTTGGGACAATCCAAACAGGGGAATTATAAGGCGACCGTGAGGGTCGTATTATACCATCTTGTAGTAATTCTTGAATTTGTTCTTCAACTACTTCTCGCAACGAAGCTGGATACGGGTAATGTTTTGTATAGACTGGAGTGTCTGACGTCGTTCGAATTTCTCCTTGGACATTGGTAGCGTAAGTCAACTTCATGTCTGGGCTCGCGAACAGCGATTTGTATTCCTCTTGAAGTGCTTCTAGCTTTAATTTTTGCTGACCCGAGAGTTGATCTGAATTGATCGTGTGGACTTGCTGAGTTTGCATTTGTCTCATTTTAACAACATGAGAGTTGTTGACGTATAATAAATTTTTTCCCACATCTATAATGGCATTAAGTTCTTTTAATGTATTGTTGCCTAAGATTCCATGAATCGATTCCAAATTTGGCAGTAGAAAAAAAATTATAGGTTTGTTGGGTTCATTGAAAAGACCCAAGTGGACATGTTCCGAAATTAGGATGCGTCCACTTACAGTTCTCGCATAGAACTTGTGCTCGTTTGTTTTTACATTTCTGGCTATTTCTGGTTGGATATAATTTTTATTTGAACCGGTGTCTATTAAAAAATTGTATACTGTTCCGTCTTTGTCCCGGACTACAAAGTACGGCAAAGAGGAACATTTCATCCTAAAAAATTGACAGTATCCTCAATTTGTGGGAGAGTATCTTGAACTATGGTTTGTGATACCTCTTTATTTTGCGGAATTAACTCGGACTTATCACCTTGAGCGGTGAAATATTCTTGCTGTTGCTGATACTCTGAAAACTGTGAATATGGGACTACTTGGAAATAATCATCTTGCTCTTGATATTCGGACTGAACTTCGGACATATTAACCTGAGGTTCTTCTTGCATTGGAGTACTATATGATTCATTTTGTGCTTCAGCTCCAATGTGGAACTGTCTTTGAATTTTATTCGGAAAATTTGTTATAGGCTGGTTTACTCTTTTCAACAAAATTGGCTGTTGTGAGGGATTGGTATTTGATCTGTTTATGTAGTTTACTTTTCTGGTCATGATGGAACCGTCTACTTCCATTGGAGTGGGCTTTGGTTGCGGTTTCGGGGTGAATGGTCTAGATGGTGCATTAAAGAATTGCTGGTTATTATTTCGGAACGGATTATTCTGAGGAATATTATAGCTCTGTATCTGTCTGGGGTTATACCAGTTTGTATTAATGTGTGGTTTAGGTGGAAATACTGGAGGGTACGGTGGTTGAGGGAACATATTGTTCTTACTGTGTTGTACTGGTTTATGTGATATATTCGGACGAGGGTATTGATAACCGAGGCCGATAGAATTTTTGGCGCGTTTATTATCTACTGCATCTATTAATTGCAATGCATGTTTTAGATTAAGAGGCTGCGCCATACTTCCTCTGTCTGCTAGGTCACCATTCAAGCCTCTAATAAAAGTATCTAAAGCTCTGTCCTTTATTTGTTTTGACATGACCATTCTAACTTCTGGGCTGTGTCCCATATTCTTGATTTGATCAATAATTAAGGACATTTGTTGGTGGACTGCAAAATAGAATTCATGGATGGTACTATTCTTCTGGCTCATGGAAAATAATTGGTATTCCAGAGTACCTAGGTCTCGTCTATCCGAATACTCTTCTAAAAGACATTTCGAGATTGCATCCCAATGCAATGCGGTATCATTTGCTTTCAACACTGAGTCTGCATGACCGGTAATTTTGTCTCTAGCCGTCAACAGTATCGCGAAATATTTTGGTGTTCCCTGTAATGGAGCAAAAACCTCCATTATGCGTGAAGCTGTAGAAAACCATGTTGTAAACTCTGCTGGATTACCTGAAAATTCTCTAAGTCCTTTCACTAAATCTGGAACCCTTTCCAAATCGTTCCAATTATCACTTAAATTTGGGGTTAAATCTTTATATACTAGGTTTTCTGATTGCGACGAGTTCAAGCGCTCAATATAATTCTCCATTCTAGCTGCTAATATAAAATCTACAGCTGCATCTAAGCCTTGGATAGAAACTGCTTCTATATTTCTACCTGCAGAACCTGAGGTTGATGCCATTTGTGGCTCTGTAGCTTCACGATTTCCTGGCTGAAGAACTGAGGCTTTTACCCAACTATCATCAGGCATTTTTCAATTTAAAAAGGGAAGTATTTCACTTAAAACAACAACAGATACGTAACACAATCGCGTCGAATATGTAATCAGGTTTTTTGTAAGAATAAGCAAGTTCGCGGCGCGGTTGGAAATGGCTTTTGGTTCACAGGATAATTGTTAGTAAGGATAAATATTTTAAGGGTTAGTTGATTTATTCTTTTTTTTTTTTTGTAAAAAAAAAAACTTAACTAATTGATTTTCTTCTTTTGATTCTTTTGTTTCCTTTTTTAGGATTTAACTGATTGATTTTCTTTTTTTTCTTTTTTAACTTTCGTTTTGATTCACAATTTTCTCTTAAATCTATTCTTCTTAACTTACATTATTACTAGCATCTTCGGTGCTTTACTGATCGGCTTGTAGGAGGGCTCGCTTTTCCAACGTTGAAGGTACTAACGCTCCTGGGCAAACACTTTCGGGTTATCAGTTTTCCTCGGAACGGATCTTGGAGGAAATTGCAGCGATTGAATTTTGACCCTGTCTGATTCTTAGCGTAGTTCGATACAATGTTTTTATTTTCGTCGACACTTAAGGCATTTAACGCGTTTTACTGGTCACGATCACTGATATCTGTCACTAACACTCGATCAAGTTTTATTTAGCAGGGTCCCTGCTCGGGCGCCAATTAACACTTTCCTTGTTCTCCGTAGGAAAAAAATAAAATTTTTTTAAAAATCTTTATTAGTTTTACGTTCACAAATCTTTTAATTTACTGGAAGACTTTAAGACAACTACTATGAACAAGGATCGCGGAGCTCCAACGAAGTTACAAGTTGCACTCAGGTTGAAGACTGATTTTGGGTCGATCGATTATGTTTGGATGAAGCCTCTGGTATTGGACGTCGTTGGTGACAGCGACGTCTGCTGAGTCCAAAAGTCCAACGCTGGCGTGGGATCTGTTTATCGATGAATTGATTTAGGCGACTTGAAGTCTGGTGTACCGAACTTGATCTGTTTATTGCCGAATTGTAGAATTGGGCGACTTGCTATCTGATGTACTGAACACGACACCATTCCCATAGGAATGTTTAGTCTGGTAGTTATTGTTTGTGCCGATGCCCATTATGACGAGTCTTGACTATTGTAAGATGAGTGTGGGCGCGGTCATAAAATATTTTTGGGTTTATAGCATGCCTGGTCTTAACTTGTATACAACATTCAAGTGCCATGCCCCCATAGCATGGTGCTGGACATAGCTGTGTCGGCGAATCTAACACGCGCGACCACTCTGTCCCGAATAAGCAATATGATACATCCTCACTCTTCCACTGCGGCGGCATACGTATATATGTATATACATACTTATTTACATTCATACATTTATACATAAACAGACCGCTTCTCTACCGGCGCCATTGGCAGCGCAGTTACGCGGTCTTAGCTATACTTGACCATTGTTAGGGAAATTAAGATTCATTCAATAAATATCATAAAAAGAGTGAAGACATGTTTTGTCTGAACTTATAAAAGAAACAATTGTTTTATTTTCGGCCAATTTTTTCGAATGAAGTCGTCAATAGTACCAGCTTATTTATTTTTCAAATCTTTATGTTGATCGTCTATATTCATAAATTAATTCCTTTTTGTTTAAGTTGTTGCGCCATACATCAAGCAACTGTAGATTGTTGAATTCAGAAGTAGTTGTAATATATGTTATTTGCAACGAGGTATGCAAGAAGACGCAAATAAGAATATTATCACGAATAACTACATATGTATTTTTATTTATGGCCCCATATTAGTTCTACTCCATAATTCACGTGGACTCGGATCTAGTTCTCAAGAAAAACATATACTACAACATAAGACACATGTACAACATTGAACACATACTACACAATTCTAAACTGGAATTTATATTAAGCATACCTGGCTCTGTATTTTCCATAATTAATTACAGTTACTATTAGTTTACTGTTTACTTCCTCTAAAATAAGTCACCTTAAACTTGAGGAAATTTGTAAAGCCTGCAAACAAAAGGCACCATATCGTTCCATGACTTTTTAGACTTCATGCCAAAAAATCGGGCTTTCCGTCCGACTCTGGAAGACAGATAAACCACCTCAAAGAAATTTTAGCCGTATGCCTAAGGTATGGGCCAGTAAGCTGAAGGACAGCTCGGGTTCTATTCAAAGAAGAAAAAGCCAGCCACGTGCAGCGAAAAGACCAAAGAAAGCACATAAGTCTAACTTCATTCATGCTCAAAACGATCGAAAAGTTGTGTATGCTTGCCAGTCGTGGCATGCATGTAGAAGGGGATGGCTGTGCAGTAATGTGTTAAGTTACAGAAAAAGAACAATATAAACAAAATTATATGTATTGTGTTATATAACAAAATGTTTTTTTTTATGCTGTATTTCAAGCGTATCCCTATAATTTCTTTGTATTTTATTCTTACAATCTTTAATTGTAATGTTATCTCTATTAAGTAGAGGTGTCATATATATGTAGAATCTAACTTAAGTCCTGCTTTATTTTTTAACACAACTTTATTTCCTACTTCTATGTTAACATCTGATATTTTATCGGTGGAATATTTTTTATTTCTTTTTTTATTATTTTCTAACTTTATTTTCACACTTTTATAAGAAACGTTATATAAGGGATCTAAGAACAGTCAAAGACTGGTTAATATGGACAATGTTCATAAGCGGCCGAGGGTGTCGTGTTGAAACACATGATAAATATTGTATTCATATATCCGGATCGGTTTTATCCTCAGAAATGTACGAACAAACATATTCATCACTGTTCTATAACTTCATCTATTGTCCCTAAGATCTGGTGGTGGTGTGCACTAAACTTTATATTGTCTATCTTTAGATATTTGCACAAGTCATTTATTACTGAATTCTTATATTCTGTTCCCATGTCCGTAAAGAACGTCTTCATTGGACCTCTTTCAGAATAAAGTTTTCAAATATGGCGCTCTTATTTGGATTTGTAATGGCTACTAAATATTTTGATAAATCGCATATTAGCGTAATCGCATATCCCATTGACATTTTCCGAGCGCTATTAAAAGCTATTGTTGGTGTCTACACTAAAGTCAAAAGGTTCTTGTTTTTGATTTTTTGCATTTTGAACAACAACATGTACTCTCATACACGACAAGTCATGTTTTTGGAATAGCAGTATCTTTTCAGTTATGCTAGAGTTCTTGAAATTCCAAAATGATCCACATTGTCTGGACGTTGACGCGTAAAATGCGAAGTACGTATAAGTGGCCCATACGACACCAGGACATAGCCGTTTTGCGCGATCCCAAGCACAGAGCTGTACACCTCCCGCCCTACGGCACGATCGCGTGGACAAATACATATAAAACGGACAAAAAATTAAAATACGATTAACTACAGCTAATTACGAGCTAAATGTGATAAAATCCAGATTTGTAAATAAGAAAGAGAGGCATCTGATCTGATAACGGGATAAAAAATATTGTACTCAGAGCATTGGACTCGAAAAGGTTCATGCAAAGAATAGTTAGAATTACAGTGTTTTAAGGATAGAGGAATAAAATTCCAGATACGTCTACGGGATTCAATAGCTCAGGAGAGTCTATATCAGTCTATATCTAATTCCAGATACGTCTACGGGATTCAATAGCTCAGGAGAGTCTATATCACCTATTAAAAGTTTAACTGATTCAATAGCTCGGGAAAGTCTATATCACATATTAAAAGTTTGTAAATAAAGATAGCACCAAGCGTTACTCTACGATTAATTAAAGAAGAAAGATTGATTAAAAGAAGCCTTCTGGAGTATGATGGCAAATTGACATTGCAGAAAAGCAGAAATTGCTTTTGAACAGATTTAATTTTATTTTTACCTTTACCATATTCAAGATTCGTACTCTAATATAGGACGGAATTATGAGAATTTTGGTTGTGAACGGATCGTCAAACTCTTTCGACCATCGATTTACAAACCCAAGAACATTCATAGCTTTACTAACTGTACTAAAAGTATGAGGATTAAAAATTAGTTTATGGTCCATAAGAACACCTAAATCATTGATAATATCTAACCGCACTAAGGCAGTGCCTTTAAGATAACAAGTTGCTAAGTATGGAGTGAAGATCATTAAGATCGGATTGAAGGAGGCAAGAAGACGATATGTCTTTAAAACAGAGTTAAAGCTTAACATCATCCGCGTACATTAGCACATAAGAATGTGACGCTACCAATGGAAGATCATTTATAAAAAGAGTGAATAGCAATGGACCCAAAATGACTACCCTGAGGTACTCCAGAAATCACTTGGATCAATGCTTAGAAAGATATTGAAGAATCCAATCAAGTAAAAGGCTGGTGGCATTCCCAACTTGCGTTCAACTTGTATAAAAGCAGAGTATGATTAACAGAGTAAAAAGCTTTGCTGAAGTCAGTATAAATGACGTCAGTTTGCACGGCAGTCTTGAATCCTTTGATCGAGTGAGATGTAAATTGTAATAGGTTAGTAGTTTTCGATCTACGTTTCTTAAACCCATGTTGGGATGACGAAATAATTCAGCTACAAAAATGGTTGAATTTAGATGTTATTATTTTCTCAAATGCTTTGGGTATGGCAGACAATTTAGAAATACCCCTATAATTGGTGGCATCGGACTTCTTCCCCTTTTTATGAAGAGGAATTATATATGATTCGTTCCAGATAGGCGGGAAGGCGGCAGATGTGACAGACAGTGTAAACAACTTAAGTATTGGCTTACATAGGGCGGCTGCGCAAAACCTGAATATGCAGCCTGGTATTCCATCAGGGCCAGGTGCATATATTGATTTGACGGAACTGAGCACGCTAAGAACCGAACTTTCATCAAACACAGGGTCTAAAATGCAATTAGATGATTGCTAGTGATGAGGATAAGGAGGATTTGCTTGATAAATCGAAGAGGAATAAGTTGTTTTGAAAAATTCAGCAAACATATCGGCAATTGCCTAATCATTGTCAGTTTTATTGTTTTCGAAAGACAGGTAAGACGGGTGCACTGATGTCTTACGTTTAACATTGACAAATTTATAAAATTGCTTAGGATCGCGAGAAAACTTAAGTTTACATCGCTGAAGACAATCCTTATAGCAATGTGAATTCAGACCCATAAAATTTAATCAAGCAGCTACATATAGGGCAAAAACCGATGCTTTACCGGATTTTTAAAATTTTTTATAATATTTTGATTTTACGTTCATCAAGTTACATAACTCACGTGAGAACGAAGGAGGTCTATCAGACCATCCATCCATCATAAACACAAACATCGAAGAACGACTCAAGAGTTCTATAGCAGACAGAAATGGCAGAATCCATATCCGTGGAATAATACAGATATGACCAATCATTAATTAACAAAAGTTTTTAAAGGTTAGTAAAGTTTGTCTTGCGAAAACATCGGGTTGGAGGCATCGAGTTATTATGTCGAGACATAACCCCAAAAGGAAGGTCAATGGTTACATCCAGAGTTGGATGGAAGTTGTCTTCAGGGATCACTAAAGGATCAGTCCTGGAAACATCGCAGTTGGAAGAATCTAACACAAATACCAGATCTAGTGATCTGTTACGACTATTCCGGACAGGATTTATTTGATTTAGGGACAACTCAAGCAGACCATCTATGAAACAATGTGACGAGGAGGGCAATAGTAATAAAGAATCATATGAAAGGGTTCAAGCAATCTCAGGTAAATTAAAATCTCCCAGAACAACGAGCAAGTCTTTGTCAGAGAGGTATGAGGAAACAAGTTGAATGGCTTACAAATGGTGAATGTACACTGCCAAGTCGGACTGTGGTGGAATATACGATATATATACGATGGAATATACGTAATATAGGCAGAAAAAGAATTTAAAGAAATTTTAACACAAACAAATTCAATCTCCCGATTGAAAGACTGGACAATTTCAGACGAGAACGCTGAATCCACAGCGATCAAAACACCACCGCCATTACGGACAGTCCGATCATGTCTATATTTTGAGGGGAAAATTGAAGAATCGGCATTACCAGGTTTCAGCCAAGTTTTAGTAAAGGCAACAATATGAAAGTCAAAAGCTAAACTATCTACATAGAGTCTTGACAGTTTAGACTTAAGTCCCTGTACGTTCTGATAGGCCAGAGTTAGGAACTAAAATTGATTTTTGACTCGAACGTTATACGCAGAGTTAGATAACAGGCTAATCGGAGGCCGATTTTTTTTTTTAATTGTGTAGTCTTTTACAATAAGGTGTTCCGGCCAAAGATCTTTATGCCATATTTGGCCAAAAAGGTCTAGGAACACACTAATTTCGAAGGACGAAATGTTCCGAGTCTAGAAAAAAAGGAACTTTTCCACCGCAATGTTAGGGGCTTGAACTTTGACCTGGGTGTAGGCTATGACTTCTTCAGAAGTAGTATTGGGATCAAGCCTCGAAATAAAAATTAGCTTTTTGAGTGGAACTACAACAAGGGAACTAGAAGTGCCAGGCACAGCAGTAGCAACAGATGCAGCAGCAGCTGAAGCAGCCAACACTTTACTAGCTCCTCTTGTAACTACTTTATTGGCAATATTCCTGGGAACGGATGTTTGCCCGGATGGTTCGGAAACTACAACAGATATCGTGTTAGTAGGTGGGATACTGTCCCCAGGGGAAATTGGAAATGACTCCACACCTGCCAAAGCCGGACTGCTAAACGATATCAGCTGCTGTACATTTGGTGACATAGCGCCATCGTCGGAAGCCGAAACTGGTAAAGATCGAGGTGCCGAAGGACTGAGGGACGCGCCCATGAACATAGACCTCATTCGCGTCGGAGATTCAATCGAAAGTTTAAAACTTCTGAATTGAACCTCCATCGCCAAGGGCTCCTCTTGGAGCTTATGAACGCCAATTGCATCCCCATTTCATTAAACTTCGCATCTTGAGCTCCGAGCGACGACGCGAATCACAGCCCCATTTAAGGCCGCCACCCTGTGCAATACTATCCTTCACCTTGACTGTATAACCAGACTGTATAACATTTAAAGTGCATTACATTGTCACATCAGTAAAGAAAGTCTTACTGGTCTTGCTGGGATTATTGCAATTATATTTGCAACAGACAGACATTATTAATATTATTGATTTATCAAAAAGTAAATTATAAATCAATATTTAAATATCAAAGAAGCTAACATCGGCTGTGCCGAAGTTTATATACCCTTGCAGTCCATGGCCATAATATTTTTACATGTTCCAAACTCTTTTTCTGTATCTCAATTTATTAATGCACAGAACCTTTCAAATATCATTTCAATTTCTTCTTCTTCTTCTTCCCCATCCCTTTTTACACGCATGCCGCGATTCGCACGCATACACATATAGTTTATGTAGCGTTGCGTCTGTATGTGTGCATGCGTGTGCTCTATTTGATTTGATGATGACGTAGTAGGCAGCAAGCCGAACCGATTTATATCGGCTGTAACTTGTGTTCTATATATCCGATCAGATTCAAATTTTGGGATCTGAGATTTTATATATAATACTATCATATTGGTAAATTTCATGGCGATACTCCAATTTTTGCAATTTTTGCAAAAATGTTTCCTCCAGAGCTATATGATATAGTGGTCCGATTCTCTCATTTTTCCCAGGTAATAAAAAGCCCCCAAAAAAAATTTCATCTCGATAGCTCTTAAGATGGCTGAGTAAAACGCATACGCACAGACGGACGGACAGACGGTCAGACGGACAGACGGACATGGCTATATCAACTCAGCTTCTCATGCTGATCAAGAATATATATACTTTATAGAGTCGGAAACGTCTCCTTCTGTGCGTTACAAACATCTGACCAATTTTATAATACCCTCTACAAGGGTATAAAAATAAAGGGAAATAAATATATGTTAAGACAGGCGTATAAAAACGAGCGGTCAAACGAGAAAACAAAAGAATCGTGAGCACCAACAGCACACAAACAAAAACAAAATGTGAACTGTAAATTGAGAGCGCGGGTGGGAGCAAAAAATAGAAACAAATCAACAACAAAGCAGCGCTACAACAAGATAATATGTGCGTTTATTAATGTTTGGTATTAGTACGAATGTAAACCGTCTGTTTCGCCTTATAATAGCCCACTCTTACTAGTCCCAAAGAAAACACTTTCGGGATGTAAAGAAAAAAACTGGCGATTAGTAATTGTAATTGTAGTATCGTCAATTACACAAAAAATTGCTGTCAGATAAAATTCCGCTCCCCAGAATTGATGATATTCTTGATCAATTGGGAAGAGCAAAATATTTTTCTTGCCTTGACTTAATGTCGGGTTTTCATCAAATTGAACTAGAAGAAAAATCAAGAGATATAACGTCTTTTTCAACAAGCAATGGCTCATATCGTTTTACACGATTACCCTTCGGTCTAAAAATAGCACCTAATTCATTTCAGACAATGATGACAATAGTATTCTTACGGCTTGAGCCTATCCAAGCTTTCCTCTATATAGATGATTTAATCGTTATTGGTTGTTCTGAACAACATATGATTAAAAATTTAGTAGATGTTTTTAAACTTTGCAGAAAAAACAATCTAAAACTGCATCCAGAAAAATGCAAATTTTTTATGCATGAGGTGACATTCCTAGGTCGCAAATGCACAGACAAAGGAATCTTGCCAGACGACACAAAATTTGACGTCATCAGGAATTATCCAGTCCCAAATGATGCAGATAGTGCTAGACGTTTCGTTGCATTTTGCAATTACTATAGCTTCATAAAAAATTTCGCCGAATATTCCCGGCACATAACAAGATTATCTTCAGATGTTAGATGTTCTATCCGAATGGACAGCAGAATGCGAAAATGCATTCCAATACTTAAAAGGAAAGCTCGTTCAACCTAATCTATTGCAGTACCCAGATTTTAGCAAAGAATTTTGCATAATCACAGAAGCAAGCAAACAAGCATGTGGAGCAGTTTTAACACAAAACTATAATGGACTCCAGCTTCCAGTTTCATATGCATCAAGAGCATTCACTAAAGGTGAAAGCAACAAGAGTACTACAGAACAAAAGCTAGCAGCAATACACTGGGCAATAACATATTTTCGACCATATATATATGGAAAACATTTCACAGTGCGAACAGACCATAGACCATTAACATATTTATTCTCCATGTTCAAAACTACAGGCATGCGGCTAGAATTGGAAGAGTACGACTTAACAGTAGAGTATTTGAGAGGTAAAGATAATTTTGTGGCAGACGCCTTATCGCGGATAACTATATCCGAATTAAAAGATATGAATACAAAAGTCCTGAAAGTCACTACCAGGCAACAAAGTAGACAGAAAAACTGCGCAGTTAATAAAGAAGAACTTTTGCCAAGGCAACTTCAAAATGCTTCTAGGCCCAACGTATACGAAGTCATCAATAATGACGAGATACGGAAGGTAGTGACCTTGCGAATAACAGAATTTAAATGTTCACTGAAACATGGAAAGAAAGTTATGGCAAGAATTGATGTTAGCGATTTGTACACCAATGGAATTCTCGACTTAGGTCAGTTCTTCCAAAGAAGCAATATTGTCTACATACCATGATGATCCAATTCAAGGAGGTCATACTGGCATTACCAGAACGCTGGCAAAAATCAAAAGACACTACTATTGGAAAAATATGGGACGCCATATCAAAGAGTACATAAGGAGATGTCATAAATGCCAGGTGTCAAAAACGACGACACATACGAAGACCCCCATGATAATAACAGAAATACCAGCGAAGGCTTTTGATAAAGTTATAGTGGACACAATAGGTCCGCTACCAAAATCAGATAATGAAAATGAGTATTTTGACACATTGATATGCGATCTGACAAAATATTTAAAAATTCTGCATCTAAGAGTGTAATGTAGCTAAAGCTATATTCGAAAATTGTATACTACAGTACGGTCCAATAAAAAAACAAAATAGATAGAATAGATCCAATATACAATTTAGAGGACTACTCTAAGGAAATAAAATTTAGAATAGAAATAGCATATAAAAGGAGATAAAGTCTTATTAAGAAAAGAAATAGGTCATAAACTAGATGCTAAATATATAGGGCCTTATAAGGTAGTGAGTATAGAGGAAAAAACCATTTAAAAAATAAAAATCGGAATGATCAACCGTAAAAATAATATCGAATATAAAAAAAAAACATACATTTGTTATAATTTTCATGATACTTAAGTAATTTCACAAAAAAAAAAAACAACGAAAATAAAAAAAAGGTTTTATGGATTCAACTACTATAATTAAATCATCTAAAATATATACATACAATTCAACAGTATGTCAAAAACAAAAGAATAAAGAAAATTTGTCTCTCCAGACACGAACTAAACAAAAAAATATCAAAGAAGCTAACATCGGCTGTGCCGAAGTTTATATACCCTTGCAGTCCATGGCCATAATATTTTTACATGTTCCAAACTCTTTTTCTGTATCTCAATTCATTAATGCACAGAACCTTTCAAATATCATTTCAATTTCTTCTTCTTCTTCCCCATCCCTTTTTACACGCATGCCGCGATTCGCACGCATACACATATAGTTTATGTAGCGTTGCGTCTGTATGTGTGCATGCGTGTGCTCTATTTGATTTGATGATGACGTAGTAGGCAGCAAGCCGAACCGATTTATATCGGCTGTAACTTGTGTTCTATATATCCGAACAGATTCAGATTTTGGGATCTGAGATTTTATATATAATACTATCATGTTGGTTAATTTCATGAGGATACTCCAATTTTTTCAAATTTTGCAAAAATGTTTCCTCCAGAGCTATATGATATAGTGCTCCAATTTTTATACTTTATTTTTCCCAGGTAATAAAAAGCCCCCAAAATTTCATCCCGATAGCTCCTAAGATGGCTGAGTAAAACGCTTACGCACAGACGGACGGACAGACGGACAGACAGACATGGCTATATCAACTCAGCTTCTCATGCACATCTGACCAATTTTATAATGCCCTCTGCAAGGGTATTAAAAAAACACACTTTTTCTAATATACTCCTTTACCTTTACCTTTTTTTTTATCTTTACACAATTATCAAATAATAACACTGTGATAGTCGAAAAAAAAGACATGGCAAAATTCGATGGTTTCACCCTATTTCGGGTCTTGCGAATCGAACTGCATCATTAGTTTTTTAAGTTAACACGATGGTTTCATACAAAATTTTTTGCGGAAGTTTTTCATCAAACTTGCATTTTTTCGAAAAGGGTATTTTTTCCATTTGCTCCTAACTTCTAAAATATTTATTTTTTTTACACACTTTCTTCTGCAAAGTTTCTTAGAATTGAAAGGGCTACAAATTTTGGGAAGACATCTAGCCTGTAAATCTGCCGGTTCCCGAGCATTGGGACAAAATGTAAAAAAAATCGAATTTTGACCAAATTTTTATTTTTGTTTTCTTTCTCGCATTTTGCTAATATTGAAAATTTTCTATTCGAATTTCGATCATAATATGACAATTTATTATGCTCAATGGCAGCAGAAGAGACACCAGACCTATCTTATTTACGATTTATAATATAACCATTTAATCAAATTGGATTTTTTTTTTAGATATGTTAACAAAATTAAACTAACTGTATTTGTTTAGTTTTTGAAAAATATTTATCGATTTGCGATGGCTCATACATTGATAAAAAATGGCAACTTTGATGAAAAACTTCCGCAAAAAACTTTGTATGAAACCATCGTGATAACTTAAAAAACTAATGATGCAGTTCGATTCGCAAGACCCGAAATAGGGTAAAACCATCGAATTTTACCATGTCTTTTTTTGTTTTTTTTTAAAAACTATCACAGTGTTATTAATAACTCCATAATATTACGTTATTCTCTAAAAAGGGGAGGTGTAGTTCATTCATACAAATAAAGCGTGTGACCGCTGACCAAGCACTTTGATGCATGCGCTTCAACACTATGTATGTATGTACTGACACTCTCCCTATACACTATATATGTTAACATAGGCTAAGCAAAAGAATATTTTCCGAATAAAAATCAATTGGAATATTACCACAAAGCGACACTGACGTGTTCGACTACTCAACTTATTATCCAAGTGGAATCCGGTCTTTACAATATTAAAGTCGGCAAAACAGATGTAACAGGCAGAAGGAAGCTTTTCCGACCCCATAAAGTATATATGTATATTCTTGATCAGCATCAACGGCCGAGACGATCTAGCCATGTCCGTCCGTATTAACCCCTAGATCTCGGAGACTATTAGAGCTAGAGCCACCAAACTTGGAATGTAGTCTCGTGTAGTGTGTACAGTTATCGAGTTTCTTTCAAATTTGATCAAGATCGGATGACTATATCATATTGCTCTCATAGGAACGATCGGCCGAAAACATTGACTTTTATCAATAACTACGTTAGTTTTCACGGAATTGTCATAAAAAATAATTTTTATCAATTTAATATGCCTATCAAAGATTGTGCCAAATTTTTTTAAGATCGGGTGACTATATCATATATCATATAGCTCCCATAGGAACGATCGGGGAAAACTGTGACTCCTGTTGTATTTTTTACTACAATTAAAGCTAAAGAAATTTGGTATGTGTAAAGTTGCAGGGGTATACAAACTTCGGAACATCCGAAGTTAGCCCCGGCTCTCTGGTTTTATTCTGCTATACCCGCAATTAGTTTTTTCTTCTTTTTTCATTCCCTGAGCAAACTACGGCAAGCATATATGTATACAGTTTATGTAGCGTTTCGCCTGTGTGTGTGTGCATGAGCTCTGCTGCCCTGTTGATTGACACCGGGATATATTGACTGTAACTTGTGTTATATTTATCCGATCTAATTGAAATCATGGATTTTATGTTCAATCTCCAAAACTATCACATTAGTAAATGTCATAGCGTACTCCAACTTCCAAAACTATTTTTTTATGTCGCTATGTGATATAGTGGTCCGATCCCATAGATTTTCATCTCACCTAGGTAATAAAAATACATAATTTCGCTATACTTGTGAAAAGAAAAAGGAACGAGACGAACGCTAAACAATTTTAGCAAATACTAACATACATTTAGAAGAGATTTACCGTTACAAAGCTATAGCGGGTTTTTCGAACATACCCGAAATTGGGGTTGTCAAAAATAGCGGGGCAATGTGGCCCATCAGCGTTTTACAAGTTTTTTATTTAAAGTAAATCAATTTTTCGAAAAAGAACAGAATGTAGTTTAATATTTAAAATGTTTTCTTATAAATAAGACTTTTTGTATAACCAACAATGTTGATTGGCTTACACATTTATTATGACTTTTAATTTCATCGTTTGTATAGCAGCTACATATTTGATATAGTATTCTGATTTATCTGATTCTGGCACATGTTCATTTTAATCAATAAACAGTTTATATATCGGACTTTTATTCAAAAATAGTTATGATTTTAACTCGCCGTTTAAATTTCTACTAGTGCGCCATTTTGCCCTACCCTAGCATCTAGCTTTTAAAACTAAAAATTTTAAAATTGTGATAATTATTTGAAATAGTCGAATAGCACACCCGAAGTTAATATTTTTCGGAACCTATTTTAGCTAACATCGATCAGAATGAAAAATATAATCAATGTTTTCGAAACGTTTTCTTGGCGAATAAAAATTAATTTTCGATGTTAAAAATTACATAATATCCAAATGTAGCCTACCAAAATGCGATCTTGGGAAACTTATCAGATCGGATTGTGCTGTTATATTTCAAGACAACCCGTCTGGGTTGCCGGGTTTTATCCAAGGCGGAGTTATAGACTGTTGGTGCATGTAAATTTTATTCGTTGGTGGTAGTATTGCTCATGGGTAGCACCTCCAATACAGATAAGAACTCATCTTGCTGAAAATTCTATTCGTAGTATATTGCGGTTTTAGTGCTATTCCAACATTTTCATTTTTCAAAAGTTTTTGTGTTTGTCTTGTTGATATTTGTCCGGTTTTGAAACTCTATAATTGACCAATCACAGCAAATACCTTAAAAAACCACTTACCAATCATATGAAATCTTCCCAGAGTTTTTTTTAAGACGAATATAATTAATTCAGTTCACAGAAATTTTAGATACACACCTGTTACACATGACAAACAACGGGCCATATTGTACGTACTAAAGTTTGTTTGATTTTCTGAACTTCATTTAATTAATAACCTCGTTGCAGTCCTCGGTAGATGAGTTGTCTAAGTGGCCCAGTCAATTAGGCAACTGAACAACGAGGATC
Source organism: Drosophila insularis (assembly GCA_018903935.1). Classification (NCBI taxonomy): domain Eukaryota; kingdom Metazoa; phylum Arthropoda; class Insecta; order Diptera; family Drosophilidae; genus Drosophila; species Drosophila insularis. The sequence continues at coordinate 260,285 of JAEIFP010002025.1, forward strand.
CGGGTTCGAATCCCAGGCTAGTGTATGGATGTAGTTCTCGTCTAAGCCGAAGGTCTGAGTTGCCAGTGCTTGTAAAATATAGTTAGGTTGATAGTTTACAACTATATCCTATACTTAAAATAATAATAATAATAATAACCTCGTTCACAATTTACCAAATTCAATGAGGGATATGGTTAATAAAAGTGGAATTTATGCAACAAAATAACGGATGACATACTAATATATAGGCATTTCCGAAGTTAATCACACGACTTTCGGATGCAGAATAACATTTTATTTGTAAAATACACTAAGAAAAACTCAAAATTTGTTGCAATTCAACTATAATAATGTTTTGAAGTATTTTTACAGTACTATTAATAGTTAAAAATTTGTAGAGCCTTCAGTTTTTATCTTTCGAGAAAGAAGCTCCAAAAGAGTTGTCACTCACACGACTTACGATATATCCATATTGGCCTATATCTATAAGATGCAAATAACTAAAGTAAACGACGAATTTGGCTAGAGCAGCTCTATGGTAAGTTAAGCCTAAGGTGGTCATTAATATAGTGAAACATAAAGAATTTATGTTATTTTGTGTTGGATGCTGTGGTTGACCTTTTTGCGGAAATGCCCCTAGAATAATGCCGAGTCGATCTATCCAAGATGGTGTTTGTTTGCAAATGTCGTGTGACAAAAAATAAATATAAAGATAAATTTGAAATTCGTCGGATTCACCGAGTAGACTTACATTTTTATTTTAATATTATAAATATGGAATGATATAACAAACGACTTATGGCCAGAACAAAATTCAAGGTGAGATTAAGATCGTAGCGTTGATAACAATAAATGAAGTTAAAATATAAATATATTTGTACTCTTTAAAGCGGGAAATGCTTTGTTCTGTCTGGTTAAACTTTTTATGATTTAAAACGGACACACACACCCTCTGAATTTCTTTAATTTGGCTATACTATACTAATTTAAACATTAAATATATAAAAAGTATTCTAAAATTTATGCTAACACTGTAAGCTATTTCTTATAGAATGAATTCTTGCTTTTAAAGTAATTATCTTTGAAAAGAAAAGTAAGTTCTAAGGTGTCTAATAAATGCTTTTTGTGTATACAGCTTTGAAAATGGCGATAACCAATTATAAACAAGTTAGTTTAATCACCCCTATACACAACCAATATAAAAACGCAAAGAAGCCGTTTATGACCAATGGGAGCATTATTTTAACATGGGCAGGGCGATATCAATGAGGGGTGGATTTTCTCTGAGCTATTGGAAATTGTCTTTCAAGCTTAAGTTGTCAAAATCAAATGGTACAAATTTACATTAACACTATGAAATCAGCAGCATAATGCATTTAAATAACATTAAATTTATTTTTTGTTCTAAATTATACTGATTTTCTTCTATATGTATATTTAACTTGTTGTCTTTCTCAACAGATTGGACATAGGATTGGTTGACAACATCCTAAAAGACATGCGCAAAAATAAAGAGAGTATTGAATTTTTACCCTTATTAGTTTAAGTATTTAGAATATGAATTGCTTACCTAGTGTATCGCCAATCATTGTTAGAGCAACATATGTTGCGGGTATTTATATTTAAAGTATGGAGCAATTATCGCAATTTGTAACCAAATCATTTGAATTTAATGTAATTAATAATCGCGTTCAGAATTTACGTAATTCAATAACAAACTCTCGAATTCAAAAAATTACCGAAGCAATAGTAAATTCAAAGAGTTTAGATGTTAGTTCCTTAAAAAACTGTGCTACCCATGATGATGAGACTATGGATATAGACATAACCGAAATATCACCTATTGACAACACCACCCATGAATCTGTTAATCCTAAGAAGCACTCACAAAACAAGCAATATAAAATTGAGCAACAAATGGTGTGCATTGCAAATAAAAGTCCCCGTAAGGCTGATGAGCGAAAAGCAAAAAATTGGTTATTATCAGATCTGTTGGAAACAAGCTCAGTGACTGGAGGTAATATGAAAAAATCTACTGAAATAAATATTTCTTCTTAATGCTTATTAAGAAATAGTCGCCGGCAGTCATATTATTTATTAAGTCCAAAACTGATTTGTTTCATAGTTTATAATATTATTTTGAATTTATAAATTTATTTTAACCGCATACTATTGTAGTAGCAATGTTTATTCTTTATTTATTATATTTTATATCACAGATTTATTATTTTATTTAATTTATTTACAGCTTGTACTTTAACGTCCGTCCTCTTTGATCGTAGCCTATCAAATGAATCTCTCTCTTCGTTCGTCTGTCTCTCTTCTCATTGTTCAGTGTTAATTAACGGGCATACTGCTCTGCCACAACAGTGTTGGCAATTCCAGCATACTTTTTGGTGCTTGCTATAGTTTAAACTAGTTATCCTACTACACTATTATATTTTATATTGTACTCAATCATTTCAGTAATTTTTTCTAGAATTATTGCTTAAAATTTTTCTGTAGCACTTAATCTAAACGAACTTAACTAAAAGTTAAAGAAATTACAGGATATTGAATATATTGCACTTATTCTTGGAGGTTGTATTTAATATTTAATAGTTGTTTTTAATATGTTTAATAAATATGTGTGTATACATATACAGGTAGGTATGTAGGTATGGTTCAATGTAAATACGCTTCAAATCAGGGCTTGAAGTAACTGACTTAATGTATTTCTATAAGATTATCTTTTCTTTTGGCTTCGCCTTATGACATTCCCCCATTGCATGCTCTTCGTATGTGCTTATACATACTTTTATCAGTGATCGGTACGGTTACAATCAATTTATACTTATCTTTTGCGTCTGTGTCTAAGTACATCTAACAAACATGCCGAAGGTTATATACCCTTGCAGTCCTTGGCAATAATATTTTTACATGTTCAAAATTCCTTATCTGTAAATAATCATAATCAGCAAAACACAAACGAAACAATCAAATTACTACTCTGTCCCCTTTTATTATACCCATGTAGAGGGTATTCTAAAATTTCTAATGTTTGTAAACCTTTGAAGACGGTATTATAAAATTGGTCAGATGTTTGTAACGAACAGAAGCAGACGTTTCCGACCCCATAAAGTATATGTATTCTTGATCAGCATGAAAAGCTGAGTCGATATAGCCATGTCCATGATTGTAGCATTGGTTCTCGCGGCCACTTTAACCTCAGCAATAGTGGGTAAACCTTTCTTTAATGAAATTTCGGTCATAAACATATATTTTTGTATCACCTTTTATCAAACTCGCTCAGATCTGCTACATTATATAAGTAATTTGTTAATTTGTTGAAATATTTATTGCGAGTTTTTTATTTGGATAATCTTAAGTTTTATACATTATTTTTACACCCTTGCAAAGGGTATTATAAAATTGGTCAGAGGTTTGTTACGCACAGAAGGAGCGGTTTCCGACTCCATGGAGTATATATATTCTTTATTAGCATGAGAAGCTGATTCTGTCCGTACTCAGCCATCTTAAAAGCTATTATGATGAAATTTTTTTTTGTACTCTGTGTTACCTTTGTGAGATCAAGTATAAAAATCGATAAGATGGGATCACTATATAAAATAGTGATATACGAAAAGTAGTTCAAATTACCAATTTGATATTTTGTACACGAATTTAAGGCAGCACCCAAAATAATTTATAATATCTTAAATGTCGATAAAATATATGTTTTGATTGATATCGTATTATAAATCGATGACACCGCCCCGCATGTTCAAAATTCCTTTTCTGTAAAGTCATAATAAGCAAAACACAAAACAAAACATTCAAATTACTACTCTGTCCCCTTTTATAATACCCATGTAGAGGGTATTATAAATTTGTATACCCTTAAAGACGGTATTATAAAATTGGTCACATGTTTGTAATAAACAGAAGCAGACGTTCCCGACCCCATAAAGTATATAAATTCTTGATCAGCATGAGATGCTGAGTCAATATAGCCATGTGCGTCTGTCGGTCTGTCCGTCTGTGCGTATGCGTTTTACTCAACCATCTTAAAGCTATCGGCCTGAAATTGTTTTTCTGTGCTTTTTATTACCTGGGTCAGATTATGTATGAAATTCTCTAGGATTGGACCACTGTTTCCTATAGTTATGTACGAAAAGTTGGTGAAGCAGTTGTAGTATTGCTATGAATTCACCAATTGGATATAAAACATCAATCTGATCTGATAAATAGAATATAAATCGGATCTGCTCAACCGCTGCCGGTAGCACTGCCTGCTGCCTACAACGTCATTGCTCGAATTATCACAGCACACGCATAAACTATATGTGTATGCCAGCCAAGTAGAAGAACAAGAAATGGAAATGATATTTGAAAGGTTTATCGAAAGTAAAATACAAATTATGTGTATAGAGTTAAAAGTAGGCAACAAGGTACAGCAGAAGGGCAACTACACAGTTGCAAAGAGATTATAATGGTAAGCAGTAGTATGTCTACATAGTTGCAGAATCGAAAAATGGTGGCAGATGCCCGCAAAAGAAGTGGCGAGACGAGTTTCCAGGGACGGTAAACCATCGACGAAGTCATCCCCGAAGTCATTCCCTAATAAAACTGAAAAAATGTTAGGGAAGCAGCATGACTTGCAAAATTACGAAGTTAGATGAGTAAGATGCTAGTAAGGCTAAGTAAGTAACTGAGGTACAGAAACAATGGATAAGTAACCATAATCAAATGCTACAGAGTGGAGTAACCACGAACCACTATTTCACAGAATTAAAAAATAACGAACGGAGATTCGCTCGGAAACGCAACCTCAAGTAATGAGAACTACAAATATTAACCAGGAGATATTTAAGGTTAGATTCTGACAGCTCCAGGATATTTGAAGGGAGTAGAGTTGAAATCGATAAGCAAGACATAGATAATATGTATTAATTAAATAAATAATTTATGGGACAAGGTGCAGGCATGCCAGATATTGACAAAAAAATGCAAGATTTCAAAAATTTATGTATGATTTGGAATTTGATATCAGAAATTCATTGACAGGAATTTATTGTCAGTATTAGAAATGAGAATAAACAATAAGGAAAATTGTAAGATTAAGAATGTTGCCGTGAGAGACGAACTACCGATGTTGCCGAAAATTTAGTTACCCACATTTTCTGGAGAGCCAAAAGAACGAGACTATTTTGTTGTCTTATTTGCGGAAAAAATTAAAAAAAAGAAAGGATCTAAATCCTACTCTTAAGTTAAATTTTTTAATTTAATTAGCGTTAAGAGAAGAGAGGAGCATGGCAGCTCTTCTATTATCAGGTTCTGCGGACAATTAAAGGCAATTATATAAGTACGTTGATTTACCGATGATCAACAATGAATCCGCAAAAAATGTAAAGGGAGTGATTGATATAATTGATGAGTGAGTTGACCTAATTAAAATTAAAACAAATTTATCCGGTGAAGTTGACTTATTATTCGCACAACTCATTAATTATAAAAAAATTTGATAGAGAGGCTCATTCAATAGCTATCTAATATAATGGAATATTTGGAGCAAAGATATTGTTCGCTAAGTGCCATGAGGAAAGAAGAGAAAAACCCGCTAAAAGCTGCGTACGATAAAAAAATGATCATCCTAGCGGACGATATTTGCTTCAAAAAGCTCAATGCAGATTTCAAGGCTCGAGAAGCCAGAGTGTCGTACACAGGACCCAAGATAGAAGGTCCATAACAAACATTACAGGATATAAATCTAAAGTGTCATTAACAAAAGATGTTCGCTAAGTGCCCTAAAATAAACAAAACATTTCAATACAAAGGCCAAGAATAAATGAGAATTGCATTGGTTGAATTAGACAATGGTTATCTAAAAGATTCCAATAACAAATTGTTTAAGTCAGTGTTCAATGAAAGACGTTAGTATTTCTTGAATTTATTTATGTATTTATTAATTTATATGTAAATAGGCACTAGCACATAAACCAGTGACTAAAAGTTGTCGCAACCAACACATAAATTGGGTGGACGTCGGAGTGAGATTACAAAGGTAGAGCCGATATAACTACAATTGGTATCTGATCTTACTAAGAATAATGCACATCTTTTATAGTAAATATAGAGAACTCAGCATTGCATAGTTCGACATAGTGATAGGTCAGCAAAATACGTCTTTATTGCGTAGCTAACCATAACAGCTTAATTAACTAGGTCTTGATTGTTAACTGCTGACCATATCAGATCTACTTATGAGTGATGAGCCATCGATATCTATAATCGGATTACATAGTAACTTGACATACATTTCCATTTGCTCTATATTATGATTGTCTTAATGTTATCTTATTTTATATAATCTTACCACCAACATACTCCCGGCCGTTGAACACCTGTTGAACGTTATCCAACGTTGACCGCAAAACTGCTGAGGGCTGGGTTTGCTGCACCCAGTCAGACTAGGATTGACGATTCTCACGGTTGTCTGCTCTGGACCATTGTGCCTTGAGATTTGGGAACACCTCCTTATTCCATATAGCAATACAAGAACCAATGGTATTGTTAGCGCTACATAGGAGACGATAACATGGTGTGCCGGCTGGCTGGGGTCTTCTGGTAACTTCCAGTTTTGCTTAGTTTCCAGTTTTCCTTGAATGTTGCTTAATTCGTCGTAGCTTAGCTGCATCTTCGTGAATTGTGTTGTTGGTTGCGCTGCTTTTGTTGGGCCAATGCTGAAGTTGCATATGGCACATATGACAATTTCATTGCGTCTGTCGTAGCTATACGGTGACCTGTTACTCGGATAGCAGAACACGTCGGGTCTAGAGTTAACAATCTAGCCTTCTTGATAGTGACATTTTGTATATTATCGTCACAGGTCACTGTGAGTTCAATTGGTCTGGAGGTGGCAAAAACCCACCGATTTTAGTGATACATGACGAATGACCTGTTTGTGTGTTGTATTTGACAAGTTGATGATTTTGTGTTTTTGAATAAAAAAACAAATATGTATATTGCTCATTGTTAAGCTGATGGCATCGTTCCAAATCTGCTCTTGAGAGCCCAAAGTATTGATCCTGTTCTTTTTTGACAGCAATAATGGGAATTTTAATGTTCATAGTTACAATCCCATTCATAGTTACAAATCCATGAGCTCCAATTGCTGGAATGGGTACTAGGTTATACAGTTGCACTGTCTGCGTTGCCACTAATGGAAACGTGACTTTAAATATCACATGATTGTTTGCGATTGTGCCTTGTGCCTTCATTAATGCATATAATTGCAAGACCTCGTTATCTTGAACTGGCAATCCAAACCAAACGGAAGATTTCTCTTAAGTTGGCTCAGATGTCCCCGAAGCTGGCCTGGTGATAGTAGTAATGGGCTTATTTTGTTATGATGGGAAATGGCATCTGTAAATACTAGGGAAATTTCGGTTTGAGTTCGTTGCAAATTCCCTGCAATAAATGTCATCTGAGTAGTTAGCGTGATATACCATTGCAATGCCTTTACCGCATTGTCCTAGACCTTGGACATTTGTTGATCCATTAGTCTCATCTGATTTTCAATTGTGGCTTCGTCTCGCTTAATGATATTTAAATCGAACTTAGCCGGCTCGAGGTCAATCTTACAAAAGAAGATTATTTCAAAGGCAACACACAAAAAGGTGAGCAGGTTGTCTGTATAGCTATTTCAAGAACTACCAAGTTCTATCATCAGCAGACTTTGCTAAAGAACTCCAGAATTGCAATAGCCATACCATGTCTTCAACGCTAAAACTAGTTGGGAATTACATTGCCAACTAAATGAAGCGAAAAAAGCTGGCGAAGCCTACAATACCGAAGACCACCTTTTGTGCATACCCTTAGGCGCTATCAAACATTAGTGTAAGAGCTTCGCCCTTAACAAACTAAATTCACGACCTGTTATTTTATACACGGTATATTGTACCATATAGAAAAAAGGGTTTTTTTGGAATAAAATTCCAAAGTAACGGCATGCCTTCCGTTAGTGTTATCTGGTTAGAGATTACGACCTATTGAAATTTAAATCGAACTTAGCCGGCTCGAGGTCAATCTTACAAAAGAAGATTATTTCAAAGGCAACACACAAAAAGGTGAGCAGGTTGTCTGTATAGCTATTTCAAGAACTACCAAGTTCTATCATCAGCAGACTTTGCTAAAGAACTCCAGAATTGCAATAGCCATACCATGTATTCAACGCTAAAACTAGTTGGGAATTACATTGCCAACTAAATGAAGCGAAAAAAGCTGGCGAAGCCTACAATACCGAAGACCACCTTTTGTGCATACCCTTAGGCGTTATGAAACATTAGTGTAAGAGCTTCGCCCTTAACAAACTAAATTCACGACCTGTTATTTTATACACGGTATATTGTACCATATAGAAAAAAGGGTTTTTTTGGAATAAAATTCCAAAGTAACGGCGTGCCTTCCGTTAGTGTTATCTGGTTAGAGATTACGACCTATTGAAATTTAAATCGAACTTAGCCGGCTCGAGGTCAATCTTACAAAAGAAGATTATTTCAAAGGCAACACACAAAAAGGTGAGGTGTTGAATCAATTACAGATGTCTGGTTTTGTAGCAATAAGTAGTCTTCATTTGATTTAGCTTTTCGTATGGTGCCTGACATCTCTGTTGCATACTTTGTGTCCAGCACAGCAAATAAGCCGTTCGCAATGTTCCCAATTATATCTAAAGCCGAACGTCGTTGGCGTTCTATGTGAAGGCGATCATTTCCTGCTCGCAGCTCTGAGTTGACATGCTCGAAGTGTCTCTGCATTGCTGCATTGCAGATCGTCATTGTCAACGGTGGCAGACCGACTAACAAACGTCTTTTTGTCTTTGCTTCTGCAGGTCTTCGATTTTACGTTTTATCCCCGTCTCTCTCAGCAAGGGAGCCAATTTATGGATGGCACGCTTGTAGGTGCCTCTGGCTGTTTTAACGTCTACCACGCGGACGTATCCATCCAGGCCTGGATACAATTTGATAATTCGTCCAATCGGCCACTGCAAGATTGGCACATTATCCTCCTTTAGAATCATTGACATTGTTATATGGTTTCTTCCATTTGGATGTACCCTGCAAATCCTGTAGGTACTCCTGAGACCATTGTGTCCAGAATGTATGCTTAAGCCGTTGCACTAATTCCCATTACTCTGGAATCGATCGCTGTGTTACTGGCTCTGCATCAGGTTGAGCTACTAATGGTTCTCCGATCAATAGATGGCCTGGGGTTAGAGCTGTCAAGTCGTTGGGATCGTCTGAGTTTGGGGTTAACGGACGAGAGTTCAGCACTGCTTCAACATTGACAATGATGGTAGACAGTTGTTCAAACGTTAAATTTGCTGCCGATGCGTTTTTCAATAGTAAATGCTTAGCGGACTTCACCGCAGCTTCCCATAGTCCTCCGAAATGTGGAGACAGCGGTGGTATGAACTTAAATTGCACTCCTTTTCGGCTGCAAAACTCCTTGATAATACCTGCTGCCTTTTCTGAGTGTATTGTATCGTTCAGCTCCTTCAGTTGGTTGTTTGCTCCAACAAAGGTTGTTGCATTGTCGCAGTATAATGTCCGACATCTTTCTCTGCGTTCAATGAAGCGCTGAAGCGCACCAACAAATGAGGAGGTGGACAGGTCTCCGACCAACTCCAGGTGGACTGCCTTGATTGCAAACCATACTAATTCTGCAATGTAAGCCTTGTCGGGACGTTTTCCTCGAACTTTATGGTGGATCCAGAATGGTCCACAATAGTCTACTCCGGCGTTGAGAAAGGGTCTATTCTGAGATATCCGGTGCTCAGGTAAGTCGTCCATGACTTGTTTAAAGAACTGAGGCCGGTACTTGGTGCATGCTACGCAGCCCTGAATCACATTCGGGCCATCGGCTTCACCTTAAGGATGTGGTCCACAATAAAGATTCTCTTCATTAAGTTTTCTTAGTATACTTTTTACCACCGGATCGTTATACGGCAAGAGATGTAGATTCCTTGTTTCCGTTGATATTGGTGCTTGTCGTTGCGAAGTTGCTACTCGTATGATTGAATGTTCATCCAGTATTAGTGGCAACGTTGCCACCGTGCTTTTGCGATCCAATGGTTGATCAGGTCGTTTCTTTATGTGCCGTAATTCATATGCAAATCCTGTTTCTTGAATTTGCTTGATGATTATTCTTCGTGCTTGATCCAACTCTTCCAACTCTGAGTCGTTGGTTTCCTGTTCTGCTTGTGACAAAACCGTAGCACATACGCCACTATTCGCTGTAGCCGGCAAAATGAATTTCTGTAATTTATTCTATATATCCATTCATTCGTGTTGTTGGGAGTGGCAGTCACCATGCTGAATACCTTGGTTTTCTCCTCAGCGATATCCATCGTGTGCTCTGTAGGCTTAAATGGTGGTGGCCAGCCACGTTGTGGTCCATGCAAAAATAGTGGTCCACACAACCATAATGTATGTGAGCGAAGCTGGGCTGCTGATATGCCTCGAGACAGAACATCAGCTGCGTTGAGCGCTGATGACACATGACGCCATTGCCTTAGATGTGATACTGCATGTATTTTGGTCAACCCAGAGCCAGCACACAATGATAAATGAGAATGGCATTGGTTGAATTAGACAATGGTTATCTAAAAGATTCCAATAACAAATTGTTTAAGTTAGTATGGAAAAATGACAATGACGGTAGGCTAAAACGTGTAGGGAGTAAACCCAAAATAAAACTACTATGGAAGGTCCCAAAGAAAACCAAACTGGGTGTTGAAAGGCAGGCCTGCTTCCACCGGCGGGAACGGGGTGAAGAAATCCCTTCTGCATTTCGCCAGCAGTCACACCTCTGTCGTGGTCGGAACAGGCCACTAGCCTGCTAGCCTTGAAGTGGCAGCGATCCACGAAGAACGCAAAGTGGCACCATCGTGCGAGCGAGGTAGCAACGATGCAAACGGGAGACAGTTAGATTTAAAGCTTCTGGACGCTATTCTTATGAAACTGGCAACACCGGAAACGCCTAGTATTGAGCGTGTACTTAAGTCTTAAAGAAGAAACCATTGGAGTCAATGACCTTAAGGCCACCACTCACTGAATTCTCGTGGCCTTCAGCTACATAGCACACGACAGAGAGTCTCTACCTCCAATGGGCGGTAGCCCTACCACATCTAATTTGCAAGACCTAACAATGACTACGGGGAACGCAGGTCATCCTTCTCCGATCATACAAAACGTTCCAAGTATCACTCTGTCAGTATGTGTGTGTATGGTCTCTTCCTCTGGTGATTTTAACATCGTTTGAGCAGAGCCCATGTATATTGACTGTAACTTGCGTTGTATTTATCCGATCTTATGGCTATATTGATTCAGCTTCTGATGCTCATCAAGAGTATATGTACCTTGTGTAGTCGGAAACTTCTCCTCTTTTGCGTTACAAACATCTGACAAATTTTATGACACCATCTGCAAGGGTATATATAAAAAGTAACGCTTTGTCATGGTCTGCTTATTCACGTGTAGAATTTTTTGTGAAAAACTTGAAAACGATCGGTCAAATGGTTTTCTTGCCAGATTGCCGTCCACCGACTTTGAACATGCCGTTCATCAGAAAATAGACTTAAAGTTTTTCTTACACTCGAACAGCTTCATTAAAGGCCAATCAGTCGAAGCCCTATATATTTGTCAGTCATGTTAAAGGATATGTCGGAGAGGGCTTCCACCAAAATTACTGTCTATGCGAATGACGTAAGCATCTTGTTCCCTATTAATTTACTCTCTCCGCACAAAACGGACCTAACGGACTTGGGCCCTTTCATCCCAACTAACACATTGGATTTTCATCTTAGTTTTTCGGCTTATACTCTTATACTCTGTTTGTCTGGTGGTCGGCCGTGAAGAAGTCTACATTTTAAAAGCTTCGGTAGAAAATGCAATGAAGGGCACTCCGTTGCATAACAGAAACTCTCAGCGCCACCCCTACTAATGCCCTAGAAATGCTGCTTGTAATCAATCTACCAGACCGCCGGCCAAACTTATGGCTTACCGCCAGCAAGTTGATCAATTTACATGGGAACGGGTACACGTAGTGATGTGAGTGTGGCCACAGATCAAATGTTGGAACGAAGTAGATGCAATAACGACATACCAATTTTTTTGGGTCCCTACATTTGGGTCAAAAAATCCACGTGTACACCGACGGATCAACAATTAAGACAAAAGTGGAGGCAGCGGTGATCTGCCCAGGTCCACCTATTCAACTCTCATATAAGCTACCTGATTAGTGCATCATTTTACCAGACATTCGGTCGGCCAACATTCAGTTCAAAACTGTCCATCTCTAAAAAGATGTGTGTCTTCTGGATACAGAGCCTTCAAAGCATCGATGGCAACGAATGGACAGACAGACTGGTAAAGGCAGGCATAGAGCTACCTATTAAAAACTCCGAAGACGCTCCAATCTTGGCTATCGAGTAAACTCAAACTGGCTGCTAGCAATGCAGCAAAAGTGCAGTGGAAAACGGGATAACCAAGAGTATGTGCAGCACGCGAAACGATAGACAGGCATCAAAGATGCTAGGTTTAACCGCACGGAAAGCTTACATTTATACTCATTCTATTTGTTAATATATTTCACAACATTTTTAAATAAATCTTTCTAAAGAAAACTTGGCTTGGGACTACGTTACGAAAGGGTTATATTTTTGTTTTGTTTATATTTCCCTATTTGTTTCCTCGCCCTGTCCTTGTTTTCGTATTTCGTTTTGAGAAGTTGACATTGCAACAACCCCATTTTGACATAAGAGACAAACCAATTTTGATTGTATTTGTGTATCTAACAGCGGTAAAAACCAAAAACGAAGCCAACGAAAATTTTGCCTAAGTCCTCCACTCGAGCGTAATCGACGTTCTGATGCAAGAAAATAAAAGAGAAAAAAACCTTTAAATAAATATTTCCATGTTTTTTTATGCAACTACTTAAAGACCTCAAAATGCTTCTGTTTTAACGATTTTGAATGTACTTCGTGCTGACTTTGATATTCACACAAATGGCAGTTTGAATGTCGATTACTTCATAAAATTGCTCCTGAGAGAATAGCTGGTCTGAATGTCGGTTACTTCATAAAATTGCTTAGAAAATATAGACTGGTTACCTGCGTCTCTTAATGTGTCGGTGATACATTTAAGAGGTAATGTTTCTAATAATAACACTGTGATAGTCGAAAAAAAAGACATGTTAAAATTCGATGGTTTCACCCTATTTCGGGTCTTGTGAATCGAACTGCATCATTAGTTTTTTAAGTTATCACGATGGTTTCATACAAAGTTTTTTGCGGAAGTTTTTCATCAAACTTGCCATTTTTTCGAAAAGGGTATTTTTTCCATTTGCTCCTAACTTCTAAAATATTTATTTTTTTACACACTTTCTTCTGCAAAGTTTCTTAGAATTGAAAGGGCTACAAATTTTGGGAAGACATCTAGCCTCTAAATCTGCCCGTTCCCGAGCATTGGGACAAAATGTAAAAAAAATCGAATTTTGACCAAATTTTTATTTTTGTTTTCTTTCTCGCATTTTGCTAATATTGAAAATTTTCTATTCGAATCTTAATCATAATATGAGAATTTATTATGCTCAATGGCAGCAGAAGAGACACCAGACCTATCTTATTTACGATTTATAATATAACCATTTAATCAAATTGGATTTTTTTTTTAGATATGTTAACAAAATTAAACTAACTGTATTTGTTTAGTTTTTGAAAAATATTTATACAGTCGGTATCATAACTGCATATTATTTATTAGACAACATTATTAGTCAAGGGCGTAGCCCGGTTTAAGTACGTGGGGAGGGGGAGGGGTGCATTTAAATCAATTTACTTTTACCTCTATTGTACTGATATCGGTGGGTACCTCTGCGAGCACCGTTAAGAAATTACCTCTACTGATCATGTAAGCATAGATTTAAATCATAATAGCAATATCTGCACACAATGCAATAACAATTTGCAGAATTGGTCAAAAAGGTTACGTGCAAAAGTGGCTTTCGGCATTCCAATGATTTGGATAGATCCACAAGGTCATCATACGGGTAACTGCTACGCATGCCAGAATAAACTCGCAAAACTAAAGAAGAGTTCTATGGTTTATAAAAGTGTTCAATCTTCATAATTGCAGTACCTCACTCGGAGAATATTCCAATTCCTAGATGTCAAAGCCCAACAGAAAGATATATTCCGCCAACATTTTTCACCGAACCTGAAGAGCTACTATCAATGGATGAGCCATCGCAAATCGATAAATATTTTTCAAAAACTAAACAAAGAAAAGTTACACCAAGCATAGTTCAACGATAAGTTAAAAGGGAAGGTTAATTAACTGAAGTCGACTAGAATAAGATGGAAGGTGTACAACTGGCAAAGAGTAAAAACTGTTTTTGTACAGATTCTAATTTGTTTTGATAAAACTCATATTGAGGAAACCAAACACAAAATACATACTCTAATATGGGGCGGACTATAAAGTATAAAGTATTTTGGTAGTATATGGATCCTTGAACTTCTTCGACCAGCGCTTTATAAAGCCAAGAACACTCTTAGCCCTACTAACAGTAGTCGATATATACATTGTCCTAGACCTTGGACATTTGTTGATCCATTAGTCTCATCTGATTTTCAATTGTGGCTTCGTCTCGCTTAATGATATTTAAATCGAACTTAGCCGGCTCGAGGTCAATCTTACAAAAGAAGATTATTTCAAAGGCAACACACAAAAAGGTGAGCAGGTTGTCTGTATAGCTATTTCAAGAACTACCAAGTTCTATCATCAGCAGACTTTGCTAAAGAACTCCAGAATTGCAATAGCCATAGCATGTCTTCAACGCTAAAACTAGTTGGGAATTACATTGCCAACTAAATGAAGCGAAAAAAGCTGGCGAAGCCTACAATACCGAAGACCACCTTTTGTGCATACCCTTAGGCGCTATCAAACATTAGTGTAAGAGCTTCGCCCTTAACAAACTAAATTCACGACCTGTTATTTTATACACGGTATATTGTACCATATAGAAAAAAGGGTTTTTTTGGAATAAAATTCCAAAGTAACGGCGTGACTTCCGTTAGTGTTATCTGGTTAGAGATTACGACCTATTGAAATTTAAATCGAACTTAGCCGGCTCGAGGTCAATCTTACAAAAGAAGATTATTTCAAAGGCAACACACAAAAAGGTGAGGTGTTGAATCAATTACAGATGTCTGGTTTTGTAGCAATAAGTAGTCTTCATTTGATTTAGCTTTTCGTATGGTGCCTGACATCTCTGTTGCATACTTTGTGTCCAGCACAGCAAATAAGCCGTTCGCAATGTTCCCAATTATATCTAAAGCCGAACGTCGTTGGCGTTCTATGTGAAGGCGATCATTTCCTGCTCGCAGCTCTGAGTTGACATGCTCGAAGTGTCTCTGCATTGCTGCATTGCAGATCGTCATTGTCAACGGTGGCAGACCGACTAACAAACGTCTTTTTGTCTTTGCTTCTGCAGGTCTTCGATTTTACGTTTTATCCCCGTCTCTCTCAGCAAGGGAGCCAATTTATGGATGGCACGCTTGTAGGTGCCTCTGGCTGTTTTAACGTCTACCACGCGGACGTATCCATCCAGGCCTGGATACAATTTGATAATTCGTCCAATCGGCCACTGCAAGATTGGCACATTATCCTCCTTTAGAATCATTGACATTGTTATATGGTTTCTTCCATTTGGATGTACCCTGCAAATCCTGTAGGTACTCCTGAGACCATTGTGTCCAGAATGTATGCTTAAGCCAATGCACTAATTCCCATTACTCTGGAATCGATCGCTGTGTTACTGGCTCTGCATCAGGTTGAGCTACTAATGGTTCTCCGATCAATAGATGGCCTGGGGTTAGAGCTGTCAAGTCGTTGGGATCGTCTGAGTTTGGGGTTAACGGACGAGAGTTCAGCACTGCTTCAACATTGACAATGATGGTAGACAGTTGTTCAAACGTTAAATTTGCTGCCGATGCGTTTTTCAATAGTAAATGCTTAGCGGACTTCACCGCAGCTTCCCATAGTCCTCCGAAATGTGGAGACAGCGGTGGTATGAACTTAAATTGCACTCCTTTTCGGCTGCAAAACTCCTTGATAATACCTGCTGCCTTTTCTGAGTGTATTGTATCGTTCAGCTCCTTCAGTTGGTTGTTTGCTCCAACAAAGGTTGTTGCATTGTCGCAGTATAATGTCCGACATCTTTCTCTGCGTCCAATGAAGCGCTGAAGCGCACCAACAAATGAGGAGGTGGACAGGTCTCCGACCAACTCCAGGTGGACTGCCTTGATTGCAAACCATACTAATTCTGCAATGTAAGCCTTGTCGGGACGTTTTCCTCGAACTTTATGGTGGATCCAGAATGGTCCACAATAGTCTACTCCGGCGTTGAGAAAGGGTCTATTCTGAGATATCCGGTGCTCAGGTAAGTCGTCCATGACTTGTTTAAAGAACTGAGGCCGGTACTTGGTGCATGCTACGCAGCCCTGAATCACATTCGGGCCATCGGCTTCACCTTAAGGATGTGGTCCACAATAAAGATTCTCTTCATTAAGTTTTCTTAGTATACTTTTTACCACCGGATCGTTATACGGCAAGAGATGTAGATTCCTTGTTTCCGTTGATATTGGTGCTTGTCGTTGCGAAGTTGCTACTCGTATGATTGAATGTTCATCCAGTATTAGTGGCAACGTTGCCACCGTGCTTTTGCGATCCAATGGTTGATCAGGTCGTTTCTTTATGTGCCGTAATTCATATGCAAATCCTGTTTCTTGAATTTGCTTGATGATTATTCTTCGTGCTTGATCCAACTCTTCCAACTCTGAGTCGTTGGTTTCCTGTTCTGCTTGTGACAAAACCGTAGCACATACGCCACTATTCGCTGTAGCCGGCAAAATGAATTTCTGTAATTTATTCTATATATCCATTCATTCGTGTTGTTGGGAGTGGCAGTCACCATGCTGAATACCTTGGTTTTCTCCTCAGCGATATCCATCGTGTGCTCTGTAGGCTTAAATGGTGGTGGCCAGCCACGTTGTGGTCCATGCAAAAATAGTGGTCCATACAACCATAATGTATGTGAGCGAAGCTGGGCTGCTGATATGCCTCGAGACAGAACATCAGCTGCGTTGAGCGCTGATGACACATGACGCCATTGCCTTAGATGTGATACTGCATGTATTTTGGTCAACCCAGAGCCAGCACACAATGATAAATGAGAATGGCAATGGTTGAATTAGACAATGGTTATCTAAAAGATTCCAATAACAAATTGTTTAAGTTAGTATGGAAAAATGACAATGACGGTAGGCTAAAACGTGTAGGGAGTAAACCCAAAATAAAACTACTATGGAAGGTCCCAAAGAAAACCAAACTGGGTGTTGAAAGGCAGGCCTGCTTCCACCGGCGGGAACGGGGTGAAGAAATCCCTTCTGCATTTCGCCAGCAGTCACACCTCTGTCGTGGTCGGAACAGGCCACTAGCCTGCTAGCCTTGAAGTGGCAGCGATCCACGAAGAACGCAAAGTGGCACCATCGTGCGAGCGAGGTAGCAACGATGCAAACGGGAGACAGTTAGATTTAAAGCTTCTGGACGCTATTCTTATGAAACTGGCAACACCGGAAACGCCTAGTATTGAGCGTGTACTTAAGTCTTAAAGAAGAAACCATTGGAGTCAATGACCTTAAGGCCACCACTCACTGAATTCTCGTGGCCTTCAGCTACATAGCACACGACAGAGAGTCTCTACCTCCAATGGGCGGTAGCCCTACCACATCTAATTTGCAAGACCTAACAATGACTACGGGGAACGCAGGTCATCCTTCTCCGATCATACAAAACGTTCCAAGTATCACTCTGTCAGTATGTGTGTGTATGGTCTCTTCCTCTGGTGATTTTAACATCGTTTGAGCAGAGCCCATGTATATTGACTGTAACTTGCGTTGTATTTATCCGATCTTATGGCTATATTGATTCAGCTTCTGATGCTCATCAAGAGTATATGTACCTTGTGTAGTCGGAAACTTCTCCTCTTTTGCGTTACAAACATCTGACAAATTTTATGACACCATCTGCAAGGGTATATATAAAAAGTAACGCTTTGTCATGGTCTGCTTATTCACGTGTAGAATTTTTGTGAAAAACTTGAAAACGATCGGTCAAATGGTTTTCTTGCCAGATTGCCGTCCACCGACTTTGAACATGCCGTTCATCAGAAAATAGACTTAAAGTTTTTCTTACACTCGAACAGCTTCATTAAAGGCCAATCAGTCGAAGCCCTATATATTTGTCAGTCATGTTAAAGGATATGTCGGAGAGGGCTTCCACCAAAATTACTGTCTATGCGAATGACGTAAGCATCTTGTTCCCTATTAATTTACTCTCTCCGCACAAAACGGACCTAACGGACTTGGGCCCTTTCATCCCAACTAACACATTGGATTTTCATCTTAGTTTTTCGGCTTATACTCTTATACTCTGTTTGTCTGGTGGTCGGCCGTGAAGAAGTCTACATTTTAAAAGCTTCGGTAGAAAATGCAATGAAGGGCACTCCGTTGCATAACAGAAACTCTCAGCGCCACCCCTACTAATGCCCTAGAAATGCTGCTTGTAATCAATCTACCAGACCGCCGGCCAAACTTATGGCTTACCGCCAGCAAGTTGATCAATTTACATGGGAACGGGTACACGTAGTGATGTGAGTGTGGCCACAGATCAAATGTTGGAACGAAGTAGATGCAATAACGACATACCAATTTTTTTGGGTCCCTACATTTGGGTCAAAAAATCCACGTGTACACCGACGGATCAACAATTAAGACAAAAGTGGAGGCAGCGGTGATCTGCCCAGGTCCACCTATTCAACTCTCATATAAGCTACCTGATTAGTGCATCATTTTACCAGACATTCGGTCGGCCAACATTCAGTTCAAAACTGTCCATCTCTAAAAAGATGTGTGTCTTCTGGATACAGAGCCTTCAAAGCATCGATGGCAACGAATGGACAGACAGACTGGTAAAGGCAGGCATAGAGCTACCTATTAAAAACTCCGAAGACGCTCCAATCTTGGCTATCGAGTAAACTCAAACTGGCTGCTAGCAATGCAGCAAAAGTGCAGTGGAAAACGGGATAACCAAGAGTATGTGCAGCACGCGAAACGATAGACAGGCATCAAAGATGCTAGGTTTAACCGCACGGAAAGCTTACATTTATACTCATTCTATTTGTTAATATATTTCACAACATTTTTAAATAAATCTTTCTAAAGAAAACTTGGCTTGGGACTACGTTACGAAAGGGTTATATTTTTGTTTTGTTTATATTTCCCTATTTGTTTCCTCGCCCTGTCCTTGTTTTCGTATTTCGTTTTGAGAAGTTGACATTGCAACAACCCCATTTTGACATAAGAGACAAACCAATTTTGATTGTATTTGTGTATCTAACAGCGGTAAAAACCAAAAACGAAGCCAACGAAAATTTTGCCTAAGTCCTCCACTCGAGGGTAATCGACGTTCTGATGCAAGAAAATAAAAGAGAAAAAAACCTTTAAATAAATATTTCCATGTTTTTTTATGCAACTACTTAAAGACCTCAAAATGCTTCTGTTTTAACGATTTTGAATGTACTTCGTGCTGACTTTGATATTCACACAAATGGCAGTTTGAATGTCGATTACTTCATAAAATTGCTCCTGAGAGAATAGCTGGTCTGAATGTCGGTTACTTCATAAAATTGCTTAGAAAATATAGACTGGTTACCTGCGTCTCTTAATGTGTCGGTGATACATTTAAGAGGTAATGTTTCTAATAATAACACTGTGATAGTCGAAAAAAAAGACATGGTAAAATTCGATGGTTTCACCCTATTTCGGGTCTTGTGAATCGAACTGCATCATTAGTTTTTTAAGTTATCACGATGGTTTCATACAAAGTTTTTTGCGGAAGTTTTTCATCAAACTTGCCATTTTTTCGAAAAGGGTATTTTTTCCATTTGCTCCTAACTTCTAAAATATTAATTTTTTTTACACACTTTCTTCTGCAAAGTTTCTTAGAATTGAAAGGGCTACAAATTTTGGGAAGACATCTAGCCTCTAAATCTGCCCGTTCCCGAGCATTGGGACAAAATGTAAAAAAAATCGAATTTTGACTAAATTTTTATTTTTGTTTTCTTTCTCGCATTTTGCTAATATTGAAAATTTTCTATTCGAATCTTAATCATAATATGAGAATTTATTATGCTCAATGGCAGCAGAAGAGACACCAGACCTATCTTATTTACGATTTATAATATAACCATTTAATCAAATTGGATTTTTTTTTTAGATATGTTAACAAAATTAAACTAACTGTATTTGTTTAGTTTTTGAAAAATATTTATACAGTCGGTATCATAACTGCATATTATTTATTAGACAACATTATTAGTCAAGGGCGTAGCCCGGTTTAAGTACGTGGGGAGGGGGGAGGGGTGCATTTAAATCAATTTACTTTTACCTCTATTGTACTGATATCGGTGGGTACCTCTGCGAGCACCGTTAAGAAATTACCTCTACTGATCATGTAAGCATAGATTTAAATCATAATAGCAATATCTGCACACAATGCAATAACAATTTGCAGAATTGGTCAAAAAGGTTACGTGCAAAAGTGGCTTTCGGCATTCCAATGATTTGGATAGATCCACAAGGTCATCATACGGGTAACTGCTACGCATGCCAGAATAAACTCGCAAAACTAAAGAAGAGTTCTATGGTTTATAAAAGTGTTCAATCTTCACAATTGCAGTACCTCACTCGGAGAACATTCCAATTCCTAGATGTCAAAGCCCAACAGAAAGATATATTCCGCCAACATTTTTCACCGAACCTGAAGAGCTACTATCAATGGATGAGCCATCGCAAATCGATAAATATTTTTCAAAAACTAAACAAAGAAAAGTTACACCAAGCATAGTTCAACGATAAGTTAAAAGGGAAGGTTAATTAACTGAAGTCGACTAGAATAAGATGGAAAGTGTACAACTGGCAAAGAGTAAAAACTGTTTTTGTACAGATTCTAATTTGTTTTGATAAAACTCATATTGAGGAAACCAAACACAAAATACATACTCTAATATGGGGCGGACTAAAGAAGTATAAAGTATTTTGGTAGTATATGGATCCTTGAACTTCTTCGACCAGCGCTTTATAAAGCCAAGAACACTCTTAGCCCTACTAACAGTAGTCGATATATACTGATTAAAACCCTTTTTGCAAGGGTATAAAAATAATAAAGATACCAAAAATAAATAGGGGGAAAATTAAAAAAATTTTTTTTTTTTTTAATTTTAAGTTTGTAAAATTTAAGGAATGTTGTTTGAAAATGTAAAGAAAATAGAAATAAAACAAATATATAGGGCTTCCACTGATTGGCCTTTAATGAAGCTGTTCGAGTGTAAAAAAAACTTCAAGTCGATTTTCTCACGAACGGCATTTTCAAAGTCGGTATTTTGGTATCGTTTTCAAGTTTTTCACAAAAATTCTACACTTAAATAAGCAGACCATGACAAAGCGTTACTTTTTATATATACCCTTGCAGATGGTGTCATAAAATTTGTCAGATGTTTGTAACGCAAAAGAGGAGAAGTTTCCGACTACGAAGAGACCATACACACACATACTGACAGAGTGATACTTGGAACGTTTTGTATGATCGGAGAAGGATGACCTGCTTAGAACCCTCCACTCTCTTATGTCTACGTCTTTTCCCATGGTCAGTGTTAGGTCTAGCAAATTAGATGAGGTTGGGCTACCGCCCATTGGGTCAGACAGTTTGACCGATGGTGACTCCCTGTCGTGTGCCATGTAGCTAAAGGCTACAAGAATTCGGCGGGTGGTGGCCGTGAGTCATAGACTCCAATTGGCTCTTCTTTGAGACTTAGGTACATGCTCAATACTAGGCGATGATTTGACCGCATTAGACCACCCCGATGGCGGTCTCCCGTTTGCATCGTTGCTACCCCGCTCGCACGACCGTTTGCTGGCCGTTGCCCCTTTTGCGCTCTAAGCGGAGCGCTGCCACATCAAATCTAGCAGCTCTTCCACTTGGTTATCATATCTTTCGCTGGTCGCGTTGCGTGTTTGCGGCTCCCCTCCATCGTTTATTGTCTGATTGCCTTCTGTCCCTCCCTCAATCTTTTTGGGTCCATCTTGCCAAACCAGCCCACTGTAATTCCCTAGTTTAAACAAGTGTCAGGTTAGTAAATATTAAAACTACTTATACAGAGTATATATTGTTCCGTGCTGATACTTGTTGCTCCATGAGATTTGTTTCCCACCCATATTAAAAATGTACCGGAGATTATAAAAAAATTTTGAAACGTATCGAGTTTATTAAGTACTTTCTTGATTTTCAAAACAAATTTAATTTATTAATTTTTATGAAACATGATTTAATTTGGGAATGACATAATTAAGCACAATTCTTAATAGATTTTATCAAAAGAAGCTTCTGCGCTCTAACGTGACACCATCATCTTGTCCATCTTTATGCTCTTCTTTTCAAAATGAAGTACCTTGTACAAGCCCTGGTGTACCTCAATCTGTCCCTCACGGGAACTCTGATCAATTACACGATCAAGCTGGCTCTCAATCATGGATTGCCTTGTAGTACCTCATCGCAAACAATTTTTTATTTCTAGGCTTGCTCCAGATACTTCTGAGTCGTCTGTAGCAGCTTACATTGGTAATATATGCCCTGCTAAGGTCTTAATTCAAAAGTTTAAGTTTTCTAGGCCTCGCGAAATTTTCTTTTTTTTTTAAATTACAGTACCAAATGAGTATTTCTCAGCTATGGTAGACCCCAATTTTTGGCCAGACGGCTTGGTTGTACACGAGTTTGGGCCCAATAAGCGCTCCCGTCCGTTGATTGCCAACCTTCCTAATTTATCTTCAGCTTCAAAAAACTAATAACTTCTAGCCTTTGAATTCATTATCAAAATGTAAGAGGACTTCTTACCAAGCTCTCAAAACTGTTTGTTATTTTGGTATCTCACACACTGCCCCTTGTGAAGCCTGAAGATCCTTATCACCCTACCATTGAAGTTATTTTTTCTTATAATTCATTTAATACCATCTGAGTTTCTCGTCGTAGATGTTTTCGTAAAACAAGTTTCAATCTTCTTAACAGCCTTATTTCCTCTTTTGATTGGTTATTTCTATTTGAGTGCTGTGATATAGATTGTGCAGTGAATGTTTTCTACTCTGCTTTTAATTCTCTAATTAATAAATGCGTTCCTTATGTGAACGTCTCTACCGTCTCCAGTAAGCCGGTTTGGTTCTAGGCTATCTTATCGCCGTAATATTGAATCAAGATATTTTAAAAGGTTAAAAAAAACTGGTTCGCGACTTGACTGTGTATCTTACTGTGTAGCCAATTCTTTTTTTTTTAACGTTTAATATATTTGTTGAATCTACTCTTAAATTAGAGCCTAACAACAAGTTTGAGATATTTTTCTTACTCTAGTACTTAAGATAAATCCTGGGGATATTGCAGGCGGCCCTAATCACTAGATATTGGGTTGGTCTGTCATTTCTTTTAAGACGAGATCTATTATTAGTTCGCGTAAGCGAATTGGCAAGAACATTTGGGTGTAAAAATCTTCGACTGCGCCCTTTGTATAATATCGACATTGCTGGTACTTGCATTTCCCCATAGTACGGCTCCGTAAGTCTAGATGGGTTTCAGTACGGAGTTGTATAGGAGGACTTTATACTCTAGACGTAGAGGGGACCAAGCATTGATGATCCAATGTAAGCTACTCGCTTTCAGTTTAAGCTGTGACTTTTTTGCTTTGATGTGCTTGCGCCAAGTTAGTCTTCTGTCCAGGTGGATGCCAAGGCTTGAGGAACTGGTACGTTGTTTAGCATTAGTGCTGGACAGTTTCTTCTGTTAAGCGTAAATGTAAACTCGTTGGTAAGTCTGCAGTGTACAGCAGGTAGAGCAATGGGCCGAGTACACTGCATAGCGGAACACCAGTTTTGATTTCAAACTCAGCCGAGACGGAGCCATTACATCATTACAGCGAATTTCCAATTATAAAGGTAAGATTGCATGAGTTTGTGGGTGTATTGTGGGAGTTTTTGCTGGATTTTGAATATCAGACCCTCCAGCCAAACTCTATCGAAAGCCTGGGCAACGTCGAGAAAGACAGCCGCACAGTTTTCTTTTAGTTCGAATGCTGTTCGTATTTCGGATGTTATGCAATTGACTTGTTCAATTCATGTTTTTCGCGGAAGCCGAACTGGTGTGAAAGGATTGTGTTCTCCGATGCCAGAAATGAGTTTAGCCGGATCTGCAGGACCTTTTCAAAAAGCTTCGAAAGACAGCAAACTAATTGGCCTATAGGATGATGGCTGGGTTTTGTCCTTTCCCACTTTAGGAATCATGATGATAGTGGACTTTTTCCTAGCGTTGAACAGTTTGCAGATATATTGTATGGCGATGATAGGGAGTTCTAGGATCATTTTCGGTGTGATTAGGTCATGGCTAGGGGGCTTTTTTCGGCTTCAAATGGTTTTTAACAACTGCATTGATCTCGTCCGATTGGAGTTCCGAGTACTCACTATCCGTTCATGTGCTCGAAGGGGGAAGTACAGATGAGTTTGATGTTGGATTTGGCTGGAATACCATTTTAAGATGTGTGGCAAATACGGATGCCCTTTCTTCGTCACTGCAGGCCCATCCACCGGTTGGACTCCTTATCGGTGAAATTGTCTCTGTAGGAGCGCTTAAAGTTCGGTGAGCTTTCCACAGAGGATGTTTAGTGCTGGTTGGACTGAGTTTTTCTATGTATTTCCTTTGAGCCCAGCTTTCCTCTTGCCTTAACGCCTTAGAGAGGTTGCGATTGGCATGCCTTAGGCGAAGTTTTGCTGCTGGTGAGCGAGTAATCTGCCATTCTCTTAAAGTTAAATCTAGCAGTGTATCCGCAGTGATCCGATTACGTGGAATCCTCTTGGTTACTGCGAAATCAATCAAGTCAGGCACTTTCTGTGGATCTGTGGGCCAGTAAGTATGCCTACCCGGTGAGACGCAATCCATCTTATTGATAGGGTTGACTATTGTGTTGTACAACTGCTTGCCATTAGGATTTACCAAGCGAGATCCCCAGTGCGTATATTTGGCGTTATAGTCCCCTGCTGCAATGAAGCGATCTCCGAGTGTGTTAAAGAAATCGGTAAATTCTTTTTCAGAGATAGGAAAGCGTGGTGGGCAGTACAGGGCAACCAATGTTGTGTTGCCGCAGCTGGTTTGGACGGTTATAGCAGTTTCTTGTAGGTGCTGTGTTTCAAATCTGTTGAGGAACGAGTGTTTTATACGATTTTTGATTAGGATACCAGTCCCGCCATGAGCTTTTCCGTCTGGATTGTTTGTTGCGTAGAAGGTATATTTTTGTATTTGAAAATTATTTTTTGATGTTAAATGTGTTTCCGATATCAGCAAAACGTCGATTTCGCTTGAGTCTAGGAATAGTTTGTTCGATATTAGCGCCAGCTGTTTATATCAAAGTGGCAATCTGGCATCCCTAGTAATATTAAGGAGATCTGGCAGCGCTTAACTGAGAAAGACTGTTGGCTTCTGTTCTTGGCACTGTACAGACGTGTAGTTAAGTTCTAATAAAGTTAAATATGTATATTCGCAAATAAGTGTATTGCCCTTTCTTTTATACATAACTGCGCGACCAAATATCGCGGGGTCTCTCGGAATCAGATTTTCCAACATAGTTGAAGTTCATTTTTGTGCTTGTAGATGCCGTTAGCATTCCAAAGATATAGACGTAGGGAAGCCATTATTTATTCTCAATAAGCTTCTGGATAAGCAAGTTTTGATTCCGCATCAGTTCGTGCATACAGTTTTGCATGAACGTCATAAAAGTGGTCATGTTTTGATTGAGTGAGATCAAAAGGGCCTCTAAACCACTTGGAGTTTGCTGGCCAAGTTCTGGTGCGCTAGGTTGCGGATTCTGTAGTTGGTGGAGTGACGGGGTCTCTTTTGCGGGCTCCGTCTGTCTAGTTCGGAGCAGACTAGCGAAGGATACACTAGGACTGGTTGTAGCAGGCATGTTAGATAATCTAACAGCCTTGGCGAAGAATATCTCCGGTGTAGTTTTGGAGGCGTTGTAGGTGGCCATTGGTCCAGCGGGGGTATGCGCCCAATTAGGTGTGATTTAAGATCCTTGAAGAAAAGGACATCCTCTGTAGTTGGCCGTGTGGTTCCCTCCACAGTTGCTGCATAGTCTTAGTGCGACGTTGTTTCTGTCCTTGGTGCGAATGCCATCTTTATGATGTTCGCCGCAGCCAACACACACTGACCTAAGATTGCAATTGTTAGAGGTGTGGTTGTATTCCTGGCAGTTTTCACACTGCGGTGGTTGGTATCTCTTATGGGGCTCCACTACAGTGATTCTTCTGTGCAATAGGAGCTAAGGGTTGTAGATTGGGTGCACTTCATTAGGCTTCGACCGCTTTGCATCTGGTTGGAGCTCGATTTTAAAGAGCGGCTGTGCTACTTTGTTCCTGTTGATAATGTTGACAACGGACTTGACCGCAAACCCTTTTTCGGCTAAGGCTTCTGCTATTTCTTGAGTAGGGACCGATGGCTCAATCCCTTTTAACACAACCTGAAGCCCTTTACTGCTTTTTAGCTGGTAGGTATAAAAGTTGATATTAGCATAGCGGAGGTACTTTTCGATGATGCGGAAATTGTCCTCAGTTTGGGTTTGACATTTAATTTCTTTTATGTTACCCCTATTGAGAGGGGTTACAACAAAGTTATTTGCCATCTACTGTTTCTACTAGCTTGGCTCCACGGATGTATAATGGGGGTGGTCTAGCCGACTTAACTTTATCTACGGCTTGATCGTCTTGCTGATCGACAAGAATTTTAAAACGATTCCCGCTTAGTGGTGCCACTCATTCATTTGGTTTGGTTATTTTCGGCGTATTGCCAATTTTTTTTTTGCGGGATTAGCTTCCGCTTAGTTATTTTAATATATCTATCCATTCCAGTTGGAACAGAAGGCGTTGGGTATATTATTGTTGCTGACTCTGGGCGACTTGTCGTTGACGGCTTGAGGCAGGTCAGTACTTCGGCAGACGTTGGAGTAGTTGCAGTAGTTGCAGTAGTGGCAGTAGTTGCAGTAGTTGCTGTCAACGAGCTGACAGTGTTATCAACATATTGATGGAGAAGCACACTGATCTCTCCACGGTAAATTGCTGTTGATTGCTGAGTGGCTGGCACTTTCGGTGTTATTGCTTACGGTAGCATTCAGTGGGGTCGGTGACACCACCGAAAAGTACGCGTTGTTGCGTTGGACCGAGAGTCGACGCTCACGTTGTTGTTGTACAATTAGTTCTTGTAGCTGTTGCTGGTGGGGATCGAGAGAGCTTGGGCCCGAATGGGTGGACATGGCTTTTGCAAAAATTACGCACTTTAGTGTTGCTACTTAGTATTTATTGCTATTAGAACACACTACTAGCAATATAATTGTAAATAGGCGTCTCTGAGGCGACTGAGAGCACTACACAAATTTTTGCGAACGCGGTTTTTTTTTTTTTTACACTAAATTTTTGCGGAGTGTATTAAATAACACGTCTGCTTACGGCGGCGGTTGAAATTGTAGCCAAATCTAAAATTTGTCTCTTAAATACTCAATGCTATAATAATTATATCGTGCGATGTACGGAACCCCAAAAGATTTCACAACTTTGTTAAATCTAAACAACGCTCTTACCTACTACCTTCCACCTTCAGACTTAATGACCAGACAGCTAATTTTAATTCAGATATTGCAGATCTGTTTGCTAAATTCTTTCAGTCTACTGAAAGAACTACTGTTTCACATCCCACATCCTATCACTTCTCAAGCCCATATTCGAATTGTAAGTTATTTCATTGTATTACTGAAGACTGTATTATCTCAAGCTTATCATCTATGACGTCTTCTGTATCCGGGCCTGACAACGATACGGTTGATCGTTCTCTGCCCACTTATCCCGGGTGGGGATGTTGACGTTAATAAATAAATAAAAATAAATAAAATAAAAAACTTTTGGATTAGTATAATTTAAATATTTTCTATTACATTAATATTATATTTTTGGCGAACACGTTCTTGCCAAAGGAACTGAAAGTGTTGTATCGATAGATTTAGGCGAAGAGCTCTATAGTTAACTTATAGAGCTTTGGTATACACAATTGCAAGTTGAACACGTATTTCCAAATCCTTAACGATTAGAGTAATGAAAAAAAAACTTATAGAATTAAAATAAATATATGGATTTAAAAATTTGTTAGTGACGTACGTTTTACAACTGTGTTCTTAGTTGTATGTAGCAACTTTATTCTTAGTTGCATGTGTCATAAAAATGATTCGATTCACTCGTATTTTTATACCCTTGAACAGGGTAATAAAATTGGTCAGATATTTGTAACGCACAGAAGGAGACGTTTCCGACCCCATAAAGTATATAAGCTGAGTCGATATAGCCATGTCCGTCTATAACACTGCTCAAGTGCTGCCGGCAGCGCTGTCTGCTGCCTACTACGTCATTGCTAGAATCATCAGAGCACACGCACACACACAGACGCAACGCTACATAAACTATATGTGTATGCGTGCCAATCGCGGCATGCTTGTAAAAGGGGATGGAGAAGAAGAAGAAGAAATTGAAATGATATTTGAAAGGTTCTGTTTCATGAACTAAGTTACAGAAAAAGAATTGGAACATGTAAAAATATTATGGCCATGGACTGCAAGGGTGTATAAACTTCGGCACAGCCGATGTTAGCTTCTTTGATATTTTTCATTGTAAACCATTTTTGAGCTATTTGAAACACTTGCAGGGGTATATTAATTTTGCTCAGAAGTGAGCATAGAAGGGAGCATCTTTGACCGTAACGTTAACTCGCCCTAGACCGTTAAGGGTACAGATCTGAAATTTTGCATGTAATGTAGGCTTGTATATACTGCACAGATTGTATATCTGGGATTCAGCCGGATGACTATACAAATACAAATGGAAAAGCCACGAACATTGACTTTTCTCAGTAACTTGGTTGAATTCCAAGCTATTAGCTTAAATTTACTTTTCAATTCTGTATACCTGGTAATGACTTTACCAAATTCGATTAAAAATTCGATTTACCAATTTCGATTCGATTATAATGTAGCTCCCATAATAACGATCGGTCAAAAACAGTGACTTTTTTGACTTCGCTACTTTATTTTTGTCTTTCTGGTATTCTTTTTAATGTCTGCGCCAAACTTTATTAAGATCGGATGACTATACATATCATTATTACATAACACGTTTTTTAATGGTAAAATTAACAAACAAACTGGCAAAGTTATATTGACAGGTATATCGGCTTACCCCGGCGCTCTGGTTTTTTCTTGCCTTGTCTTCATACCTTTTTTTTGAAATAAAGACAACAAAAACGTATTTTATAATAACATTTTCTGCTTGTGCCAGTTGCCAAAACTTTATCTTCATCTTGGGAGATAGTAAAAAAGTTTAATTTGAAGCATCTCGCACCAAATTCCTTTAAAAATTTTGGTACAAATAAATAGAACAAGCCTTTATTGTAAAAAGCTTCTTTATGTTGTTCAGAATTACTTCAAAAAACGGTACAGGCACAAAGTCGTTAATAAAGGATTGAAGTCAGCTTATTAAATTTCATTTTGAGTGATAATTCTACAACGCTCTGTCAAAATCAAATTGCTGGGCTGCTTGTTTGAATATTGTGTTTTGGTATCACTCAAAACCTTTTTAACGTAATTTAGACCGTGTTTTCAATTCCAAGGTGCTCCAAACCATTACCTCCTTTCATAGTCTGGCCTACCTAGTCAAATTCAAGCCTCCACTCGCCTACGGCCACCTTTGGACTTATGGACCGCATAGTAAAACTTGTTTAAACGTATATTTTTCATGTTTCTAGTCCGATTTTTTAAAATTCGGTTGGCAGGTAGATTATGCTATGGCTAATTAGAGTGGTTGGATAGTCAAAAAATTGCAGGAGTATTCCGTTTTTTTGCAATTTTGGATGCGAAAGTGCGCGTGGAAAAATTGTAAATATGAATAATTTGCACGACCTTTCGACCTCACAACTGACGCTTCTGCCGACGGCATTGGAGCAGTGTTGTCTCAGGGCGGGAGGTCAGAACACAGCGGTCGACGAAAACCCTTAATCTAAAAGACTGCTTATTGAAGAAGGTAGCTTAGCTTTATACACAACTAAACATCCCCGACCCGGTGGAGGTGTTTTATTTGCACAAGGAGCCAGCTATGCCCCGATTCCCAGCCAATGTGGTCAGGGATGAGTTGCAAGCAATCCAAGTCCAGTCCAAGCCCAGAATGTATTTAGCGGTTTCGTTGTAGATGATTGAAAAGTATAGCTCGAAGAGAAGTGACAGAAAAATTAGGAGAGATAAGGTGAGAAGGGTTGTTAAAAAATTAGCAAGTCTACATACTAAATTAGATAATTCTTATAGCATTGTGTATTGAGCACCATGATTTTTGAACGAGCAATTGAATACGGAGCAAACTCTAAATAAAATTTATTTATTTATTTATTTGAGGAGTTGATTTTTGTTTATTCACGAACAGTGACTTTCTCAATAACTTCATTATTTTCATAGCTATTGTCATGACAGTTGGTATTTGTCAGTTTTGTATTGCTATTAATATTTGTGCCAAATTTGATCAAGATCGGGTGACTATATCATATAGCTCCCATACAAACGGCAAAGTCACGAACAGTGACTTTCTCAATAACTTCATTATTTTCATAGCTATTGTCATGACAGTTGGTATTTGTCAGTTTTGTATTGCTATTAATATTTGTGCCAAATTTGATCAAGATCGGGTGACTATATCATATAGCTCCCATACAAACGGCAAAGTCACGAACAGTGACTTTCTCAATAACTTCATTATTTTCATAGCTATTGTCATAAAAGTTGGTATTTGTCAGTTTTGTGTTCCTATTAATAGTTGTGCCAAATTTGATCAAGATCGGGTGACTATATAGCTCCCATACAAACGGCAAAGTCACAGTTCAAAGAATGGAATACTAGTTTTGGCAAAACTTAGTATTTTGCAAAATGTAGAATTTCTATTTGAGTCTCAAAACCTAACAAATCCGAGACAGGTTTATCAGTCGATTGCCTTCACGTACTATAATACGTCGTTTCTAATTGTTTATAGGAATTCACAATTCCCTATAACAAGATTTCGTAATAAAATTATGAAAGATTTAGATAAAGTTCGAGCTCTTCGAGCAACTTATAATGTGGTAGTAGTAGGGGATTTCAATATTTGCCGATTTTCCAGCACAGATCAGTTGGAAGCCCGTCTTAATGATAGGGGTTTAGTTTCTTTTTTGAATGTACCAACAACCAAACACTCAACTCAAATAGATTGGCTTTGGGGAACCAGTAATTAACCGGAGGCTATAGCTATGTCATATGCATCGCCGTATAGCCATCATGATGCAATATTTTTAAAATATAGTTTGTAAACATTAAGTAGATTAATTTAATTTTAGAAATATTTAAGTGTGTAAGATATTGTAAAAATACCTCCTCGGGGATTGTGACCTTGTCGTGGTGGGGAGGCTGAGTATGTGAAAACTTTGTGGGACAAAATTTTACTGTTCAATAAATACTTATCACAGAAACTAGCAGCAATCCAATTTTGTTTTATTTCTTACTACAATTTAGTTAAAGATATTTGATATGTGTAAAGAAAATATAAATTTCAGCAACAGTGAATAGTTTTTACAGACCGCATAAAGTTGCAAGGGTATACAAACTTCGGCACGGCCGAAGTTAACCCCGGCCCTCTGGTTATTTTATGGTTTTTAAACTTGTGTTATAAAGAGTGATTTTATACATGTTTTTTTTTTTTTTTTTTTTTAGCATTATGTTAGAAAAAGTGATTATAACATATTGTTGTCTGCAGATGGTTTTCCTAATACGGTCATAGCAGAATTTTGAGACCAGTATTTCGTTCTATTTAAAATAAAGTTAGGAGAGTTGATAAGTAAATGATCGAGGATTAAGGTGGTTAGGGAAAGGCAGAATGGACATGATTTAGGGATGTCAGGTAGTTTTTAATATCACATTTATTTGGGTTAGCTGTTTAATACAATGTGGATGTATGTCTGAAAAGATTGTGTTTTTCAGTATAATGTGTATTTTTAATGTCTTTTAATATCCGTGCTGTTATTGTTTAGTGTATATATAAGTGGAAAGAGTCTATTTATTTAGTTATTTTATTTATTTATTTATTTATTTATTTATTTACATCATCTAACACAGCAGTCGACGAAAAAGCTTAAGCTAAAGACAGATAGTAATTAATAGAAGAAGATAGCTTAGCTATATATACAACTAAACATCCCCGACCCGGTGGAGGTGTTTTAATTGCAAAAGGTGCCAGCTATGCCCCGATTCACAGCCAATGTGGTCAGGGATGAGTTGCAGCCAATCCAAGTCCAGAATATTTTCATTGGTTTCGCTGTAGATGATTAAAAAGTATAGCGTGAGGAGAAGTGCCAGAAAGATAAGGAGAAATTAGGTGAGAAAGGTTG
This sequence comes from Drosophila insularis, assembly GCA_018903935.1. Lineage (NCBI taxonomy): Eukaryota > Metazoa > Arthropoda > Insecta > Diptera > Drosophilidae > Drosophila > Drosophila insularis. The sequence goes on from JAEIFP010002025.1 coordinate 292,954, forward strand.
TTAAAAGATTGGCAAAAACACGAAAAGGTTCGTGAAGAGAGTAGTTAGTCAGACTTCTACTAAGGTGAATAGGAAAAAAGTTTCTGGTCCGACGTGAGGGAACACAAAAATATAGCGTATCTAGTAAATTAGTAGAAATGACTTCGCCGTTGACTAGTTTATGGAGAAAGAGAATGCCAAAAACGAGCCTACGATTGTAAAGTGAAGGAAGATTAATAAGAAGAAGTCTGTCAGAATAAGAAAGAAGGCGAAGACTCGGGTCCCAATTAAGACCGCGTAACGCAAACTTAAGGAATTGCTTCTGTACCGATTCAATACTACGCTGGTGAACATCATATTGCGGGTTCCACACTGGCGAGCAATATTCGAGAATAGGGCGAACTAACGAAGTCTATAAAACCTTTGTTACATAGGGATCATCAAATTCTTTGGCCCAACGTTTAATGAAGCCAAGAAGGCTGCATGCTCTATTGACAATTGAAGAAATATGAACATTAAATGAATGTTTTGGGTCAAACATAACGCCTAAGTCTTTGAACGATGGTACACAATCTAACAGAACAGACTTAATAGAGTAATGAGCTGACAAACGACTGAAAGTCATAAAATAACATTTAGAGGCATTAAGGTGTAATTTATTAACGTGGCACCTCTTGGAAAGAAGGATCATTATAGGAATAACAAATCTTGACGTCATCCGCAAACATGAGCACACGTGAATGAGCCAAGGCCAAAGGCAAATCATTTATAAACAGTGTAAATAACAGTGGGCCCAGATGACTGCCTTGGGGTACACCTGACGTAACTCGCACAAATTTAGATATCAAGAAACCAAAAGACACCTTTTGGGTTCTGTCAATGAGATACTACTTTAACCAAGCCAATAGTTTCGGGGAAAAACCCATGATGTTAAGTTTCGCGAGAAGCATAGTCTACATTCTCTAGCCGTGGTGTCAGCAAGTTCGTTGCCTTTTATATTAACATGTCCAGGAATCCATAGAATTGTAAATTTGGGAAATAGTCTAATTAATAGGTTTCTTATTTCTGCGACGTGATGAGAGTTGTTGCTAACGTTTTAAATGGAATTAAGAGAAGATAGTGGGTCGGAACAGATTATAAATTTTCCTCTCCTTGTTTGCAGGTAGAGAATGGCTTCTTGAATGGCGATTAATTCCGATGAAAAAACTGACGAATAAGTTGGGAGAAGTCCTCTTTTTATTATGTCATATTCTGTAGTAATCGCAAAACCCGTGGAACCAGAAATTTAAAAGCCGTCAGTGTAAATGAACGTAGTTGGTAATTGTTGCTCTAATTGGAATTGCCGAAATTCTTTTCTATAAACATCCGGTGGAGTTGTGCTTTTCTTCAATTTACTTAGGGTTGTGTTAACAGAACTATGGTTAAGGGCCCACGGTGGAGCTTTTTGGAGGTGTCATAGTGATGTTATTTTTTTTACTATAGGAGAAAATACGGTCTAGGGTAGACTGTCTTTTTCCTAGCCTTGGAAACTTATATTTTTTAACTAAATTTTGGATAGGTGAGTCTGAATTGTTTAGGATGGTTTTGAATAGATTGGCAGTAAGAAGTTAAATTCTGACGTCGAGGTTGGAAATGTCGGATTCAAAAAATAAATTGGTTACTGTTGTGTTGTGCGAAAGGCGCCTAAGGCAATTTTAATTCCTGCGTTTAAGATGGTTTTAATTTTTACCGGTACAAGTTGAATGGCTTACAAATGGTGAATGTACACTGCCAAGTCGGACTGTGGTGGAATATACGATATATATACGATGGAATATACGTAATATAGGCAGAAAAAGAATTTAAAGAAATTTTAACACAAACAAATTCAATCTCCCGATTGAAAGACTGGACAATTTCAGACGAGAACGCTGAATCCACAGCGATCAAAACACCACCGCCATTACGGACAGTCCGATCATGTCTATATTTTGAGGGGAAAATTGAAGAATCGGCATTACCAGGTTTCAGCCAAGTTTTAGTAAAGGCAACAATATGAAAGTCAAAAGCTAAACTATCTACATAGAGTCTTGACAGTTTAGACTTAAGTCCCCGTACGTTCTGATAGGCCAGAGTTTTTAGCGGACGTTGACGATACTATGCGCAGTACGTTCAAGTGGCCCCTACGACACCAGGACAAAGCCTGTTACGCGCGAGCCCAAGCAGATAACTGCCCACCTCCCACCCGACCGACCGAGGGGTGCAGCCGTAAAACGCACGGCGCGAATCGCGTGGACAAATACACAAGAGAAGAAACAGACAAACAAATAATACTATAGTTATCTATTAACTAAATGGGATAGGATAGATGTTTTAAGCATATTGATAGAAAACTCTGAGCTGATTACAGGGAAAAGAAGGTTGTAATCAGAGCAGAGGACCCTAAAAGGTTCATGCATGGCATAGTTAGAAGAACAACGACTAAGGGATAATGGTATCAAAGGATGTCTACTCCGTCTACATGGTACCGACAGATTTACCTGAGCTAATAACTCAGGCGAGTCGATATCACCAATTAGGAGCTTGTGCATGAAAATTGCACCAAGCATAGTTCTACGGTTAGTTAGGGAAGGAAGGTTAATCAAGAGAAGTCTACTAGAATACGAAGGCAAATTGACATTGCGATCCCAGCTTAAGCCACGAAGAGCAAATAGCAAGAACTGCTTTTGAACGGATTCAAGTCTAATCTGGTGCGACTCATATTGAGGTGACCAAATGCAAGATCCATACTCTAAAATAGGACGGACAAGCGAGGTAAAAAGAACTTTAGTTGTATAGGGGTCATCGAATTCTTTTGACCATCTTTTAATGAAACCCAGGACACTCATGGCCTTTGAGACCGTGGTGGAAATATGGGTGTTAAAATTTAACTTATGGTCCATAAGTACGCCCAAATCATTCATATTATTTAGACGTTCTAAAGGGCTATTGTTTAGAATATAAGTGACCAGTTGAGGAGAGTTACGAAAAAAGTCATTACCTTACATTTGGTAGTGTTAAGATTTAGTAGACTAAACTGGCACCAGGATTGAAAGTTTTTAAGATCAGCTTTTAGCCGACTAAATGAATCTGTATCTTTATAAGTAAGACAAAGCTTGACATCGTCAGCATACATAAGCACACGCGAATGAACAATGACTGATGGAAGATCATTAATGAATAGTGTGAAAAGCAGAGGGCCCAGATGACTACCTTGAGGTACACCAGAAGTCACAGGAATGGAAACGGAAAAAGAAGACTTAAAAAGTACCTTCTGTTTTCTATTTGTTAAATATTCTCGAACCCAAGATAGGAAAAGGGGTGGAAACCCAATGTCGCTCAGCTTCGAAAGTAATAGGGTATGATTAACGGAATCAAAGGCTTTGCTGAAGTCAGTGTATATGACATCAGTTTGTTTACCATTTTTGAACCCCTTGATAATTATTGATGTAAATTCTAAAAAGGTTAGTGGTTGTAGATCTACGTTTCACAAACCCATGTTGGGATGGCGAAATAATAGAGCTGCAAAAATGTTGCAATTGAGAAGTTATAATTTTCTCAAAAGCTTTCGGAATAGCGGACAATTTTGAGATACCCCTATAGTTAGAGGCTTCGGACTTTTTGCCATTTTTATGCAGAGGAATGATATACGACTCCTTCCAAATAGATGGAAAAGAGGAAGATTCGACAGACAATAGAAATAATTTTAAAATGGGTTTACATAATGCGTTTGCACAGAACCTGAGTACACATCCAGGAAGACCATCTGGTCCCGGAGAATAAACGGGTTTAACTAATTTAAGTTCGCTAAGAATAGAACCTTCATCAATCACTGGATTGAAAATGCAATTAGCCTTTTTAAATGATAAGGATACGGACTTGCTCGATATTCCGTTGAGGAATAAGTTGTTTTGAAAAAACTCGCAAACATATCGGCAATTGCCTGATCAGTGCTCGCTTTTTTATTTTGAAAAGATAAAAAAGATGGGTGCACAGAGGTCTTACGTTTAGAATTAACAAAATTATAAAATTGTTTAGGGTCAGAAGAAAACTGAAGCTTACACCGCTGAAGATAATTCTTATAGCATTGTGTATTAAGCATCATGAATTTTGAACGAGCGACTGTATACAGAGCATAGTCTGATGAACGACGTGTTTTTTGAAACTTCTTATAATATCGTGTCTTCACATTTTTCAAATTGCACAGCTCACGAGAGAACCAGGGAGGTTTGTTAAGCCGCTCCAGCCTACCAAGAGGCACACAAATATCAAAGAGTGAATTCAGAGTATCATAGAAAAAACGAACAGCTGAGTTCATATCTCTACAATTGTACAGATAGGACCAATCGGTAGTAGCAATGTTTTCATTAAGGCTGGCAAAGTCGGTCTTACGAAAGCACCTAGTTAGAGGTAACTCATTTGAACCAAGTAATGGTGAAAGCAAGGGCAGATCAATTTTTAAATTTAATGTAGGATGAAATTTGTCTTCTGGAAGAACAAATGGTTCGATCCTGGAAACTTCACAATAAGAAGAATCCAATACAAAAATAAGATCTACCGATTTTCCATTAGAATTTAAGACAGGATTGACTTGGGATAAAGATAAGCCTAGAAGGCCATCAATAAAGTCATGTGACAAAGAGGGCAGCAACATTGTACATTCATCTGTTGGTGACCATGCTAAAGCGGGTAAATTAAAATCACCTAAAACTATGAACATGTCTTGACTGGAGACCAAAGAGGAGACAAACTGAATTGCCTCTAAATGATTTGAATATACCACCATGTCTGCCAATGGTGGAATATAGGAACAAGTAATAAAAGCATTAAAAGATTTAAAATTTACTTTAACACCGACAAACTCAATCTCCTGGGTACTAGAAAATTGAATCATTTCAGATGATAAAGCAGCATCAACAGCTATCAGAACGCCACCACCTATGCGAGAAATCCGGTCACGTCTGAATATAGAAAAATTTGTGGAAAAAACCGATGAATCAGCAATATCAGGTTTAAGCCACGTCTCTGTAAAAGCTAGAATGTTATGCTCAAAAGAAAGACTATCTACATAGAGATTAGGAAGTTTAGATTTCAGTCCTCTAACGTTCTGGTAACCCAGGTTAAGGGACGATGCTAGTTTTTTGACACACCAGCAGATGCTGATGTGGCAGGAATAGTATTAGTTGTTGTTGTTGGCAAGCGAATCGGTTGCCGATTTTTCTTTTTTACAGTATATTCCTTAACTATTATATGTTTCGGCCAAAAATCTTCTCGACATATGATGTCCAAGATATAGGCAGAAACACTAATTTTAAAGGACGAAATGTCCCGAGAATAAGAGAATTTAAACTTCTCCACCGCAATATTCGAGACGTTAACTTTCTTCCGAATATAGGCTATTACATCATCAGATGTGACAACAGGGTCTAGCCTAGAAACAAATATATGTTTCTTTGGTGGTATGCCAACGAGAGGCCGCGGTCCCGAAGCGTCAGCCGCAGCAGTAACGTTGGACAAGTCACCCACTCCAGCAGTCAACTTGTTTACGGGGCCTTCGATACTTTTAGAACTATCGGCAATTTCCATTGGAATGGGTAATTGCCCGGACACATCGGACACTACAATTGGCGCTGTTTTTAAGATATCATTCCCAGGTGATATCGGTAATTCCTTACTAATAGCATTCACAACCGGGCTCTTAAACGATATCAATTGCTGTACATTAGGAGTGGACGGTGCATGAGACCGGTCGGGGACGATAAGAGATGCTGGCGGATCTACAGATACAGAAACACCCCAAGGACTGGTCCTTTTACGTTTCGGAGACTCATTCATAAGCGATAAACTTCTGAACTGAGGCTCCACCGCAGTAAACTCCGCTTGGAGTTTATTAAAACCTGCCCTTAAGCTGTCAAAACTATCTCTAGTCCGCCTCATGAAAGAGCGCATCTCATTCTCGACCTCCCGGCAAGCATCACATCCATATTTTAAGCCACCACCTTTAGCAATAGACTCCTTTATTCTGCCTGTGTAACCTGCACACTTAACGTGAACCGCATTGTCACACAACCAACAAAGAATATAATCATGGGAGTCAACCGCATTAGTGGCAACTATACAATTATTTTTTGAGCAGACAACCATTTTATCAAAAAGTTTAATTTAATTAAAAGGAAATACAAAAAATAAAAAATAGAAATTCTAAAGGTAAAAAATCTGTGAATAAGAATATACTGACCAGTTCTGACACAAGGGTTAATGTGCAGAGTAAGCCTTCACAACTAAAGAATTAAAAGAGATGAAAGCACAAAAACAAAAACACGTATCACAGGAACTAAAATTGATTTTTGACTCGAATGTTATTCGCAGAGTTAGATAACAGGCTAATCGGAGGCCGATTTTTCTTTTTAATTGTGTAGTCTTTTACAATAAGGTGTTCCGGCCAAAGATCTTTATGCCATATTTGGCCAAAAAGGTCTAGGAACACACTAATTTCGAAGGACGAAATGTTCCGAGTCTAGAAAAAAAGGAACTTTTCCACCGCAATGTTAGGGGCTTGAACTTTGCCCTGGGTGTAGGCTATGACTTCTTCAGAAGTAGTATTGGGATCAAGCCTCGAAAAAAAATTAGCTTTTTGAGTGGAACTACAACAAGGGAACTAGAAGTGCCAGGCACAGCAGTAGCAGCAGATGCAGCAGCAGCTGAAGCAGCCAACACTTTACTAGCTCCTCTTGTAACTACTTTATTGGCAATATTCCTGGGAACGGATGTTTGCCCGGATGGTTCGAAAACTACAACAGATATCGTGTTAGTAGGTGGGATACTGTCCCCAGGGGAAATTGGAAATGACTCCACACCTGCCAAAGCCGGACTGCTAAACGATATCAGCTGCTGTACATTTGGTGACATAGCGCCATCGTCGGAAGCCGAAACTGGTAAAGATCGAGGTGCCGAAGGACTGAGGGACGCGCCCATGAACCTGGACCTCATTCGCGTCGGAGATTCAATCGAAAGTTTAAAACTTCTGAATTGAACCTCCATCGCCAAGGGCTCCTCTTGGAGCTTATGAACGCCAATTGCATCCCCATTTCATTAAACTTCGCATCTTGAGCTCCGAGCGACGACGCGAATCACAGCCCCATTTAAGGCCGCCACCCTGTGCAATACTATCCTTCACCTTGACTGTATAACCAGACTGTATAACATTTAAAGTGCATTACATTGTCACATCAGTAAAGAAAGTCTTACTGGTCTTGCTGGGATTATTGCAATTATATTTGCAACAGACAGACATTATTAATATTATTGATTTATCAAAAAGTAAATTATAAATCAATATTTAAATATCAAAGAAGCTAACATCGGCTGTGCCGAAGTTTATATACCCTTGCAGTCCATGGCCATAATATTTTTACATGTTCCAAACTCTTTTTCTGTATCTCAATTTATTAATGCACAGAACCTTTCAAATATCATTTCAATTTCTTCTTCTTCTTCTTCCCCATCCCTTTTTACACGCATGCCGCGATTCGCACGCATACACATATAGTTTATGTAGCGTTGCGTCTGTATGTGTGCATGCGTGTGCTCTATTTGATTTGATGATGACGTAGTAGGCAGCAAGCCGAACCGATTTATATCGGCTGTAACTTGTGTTCTATATATCCGAACAGATTCAAATTTTGTGATCTGATATTTTATATATAATACTATCATGTTGGTTAATTTCATGAGGATACTCCAATTTTTGCAAATTTTGCAAAAATGTTTCCTCCCAGGTAATAAAAAGCCCCCAAAATTTCATCCCGATAGCTCCTAAGATGGCTGAGTAAAACGCTTACGCACAGACGGACAGACAGACATGGCTATATCAACTCAGCTTCTCATGCACATCTGACCAATTTTATAATGCCCTCTGCAAGGGTATTAAAAAAACACACTTTTTCTAATATACTCCTTTACCTTACCTTTTTTTTATCTTTACACAATTATCAAATAATTACACTGTGATAGTCGAAAAAAAAGACATGGCAAAATTCGATGGTTTCACCCTATTTCGGGTCTTGCAAATCGAACTGCATCATTAGTTTTTTAAGTTAACACGATGGTTTCATACAAAATTTTTGCGGAAGTTTTTCATCAAACTTGCCATTTTTTCGAAAAGGGTATTTTTTCCATTTGCTCCTAACTTCTAAAATATTTATTTTTTTTACACACTTTCTTCTGCAAAGTTTCTTAGAATTGAAAGGGCTACAAGGGAAGGGCTAAGGGAAGACATCTAGCCTCTAAATCTGCCCATTCCCGAGCATTGGGACAAAATGTAAAAAAAATCGAATTTTGACCAAATTTTTATTTTTGTTTTCTTTCTCGCATTTTGCTATATTGAAAATTTTCTTTTCAAATCTTAATCATAATATGAGAATTTATTATGCTCAACGGCAGCAGAAGAGACACCAGACCTATCTAATTTACGATTTATAATATAACCATTTAATCAAATTGGATTTTTTTTTTAGATATGTTAACAAAATTAAACTAACTGTATTTGTTTAGTTTTTGAAAAATATTTATACAGTCGGTATCATAACTGCATATTATTTATTTGACAACATTATTAGTCAAGGGCGTAGCCCGGTTTAAGTACGTGGGGAGGGGGAGGGGTGCATTTAAATCAATTTACTTTTACCTCTATTGTACTGATATCGGTGGGTACATTTGCGAGCACCGTTAAGAAATTACCTCTACTGATCATGTAAGCATAGATTTAAATCATAATTTTGACTTCAACGTTGCGCTTAGAAGTGTTTTGCATTGAGCTTAAATTAAAATTAACAAGTGTTCGACAAGTTTTGCCGTATTTTGCAACGTATGCGGAATATTTACGATCCCTCGCAATAAACGCAAAATATCACCTGGAACTGCATCAATTTATGAGGAGTACTTTAATTTACCAGTGATTAGAGATGTAAATTTGGCACCAAGCACTTTTACCTCTATTGTACTGATATCGGTGGGTACATTTGCGAGCACCGTTAAGAAATTACCTCTACTGATCATGTAAGCATAGATTTAAATCATAATTTTGACTTCAACGTTGCGCTTAGAAGTGTTTTGCATTGAGCTTAAATTAAAATTAACAAGTGTTCGACAAGTTTTGCCGTATTTTGCAACGTATGCGGAATATTTACGATCCCTCGCAATAGACGCAAAATATCACCTGGAACTGCATCAATTTATGAGGAGTACTTTAATTTACCAGTGATTAGAGACGTAAGTTTGGCACCAAGCAATATCTGCACACAATGCAATAACAATTTGCAGAATTGATCAAAAAGGTTACGTGCAAAAATGGCTTTCGGCATTCCAATGATTTGGATAGATCCACAAGGTCATCATACGGGAAACTGCTACGCATGCCAGAATAAACTCGCAAAACTAAAGAAGAGTTCTATGGTTTATAAAAGTGTTCAATCTTCACAATTGCAGTACCTCACTCGGAGAATATTCCAATTCCTAGATGTCAAAGCCCAACAGAACGATATATTCCGCCAACATTTTTCACCGAACCTGAAGAGCTACTATCAATGTATGAGCCATCGCAAATCGGAATGATCAACCGTAAAAATAATAACGAATATAAAAAAAAAATATCAAAGAAGCTAACTTCGGCTATGCCGAAGTTTATATACCCTTGCAGTATACTTGGCAATAATATTTTTCCTTTTTGAAATTTCTTTCCCTGCAACTCAATTCATCAATACACAAACAAAATATTATTTCTCTTTTTACCACAAGTTTTTCTTCTTCCATCATTTTCTAAGCAAAGCACGGCACGCATACACATACAGTTCATGTAGCGTTGCGTCTGTGTGTGTATGCGTGTGCTCTGTTGATTTGATGATGGCAGTAGTAGGCAGCAAGCAGCGCTGCCGGCAGCGTTTGAACCGATTTATATTGACTGTAACTTGTGTTCTATTTATCGGATCAGATTCAAATTTTGGGATCTGAGATTTTATATCTATTACTATCATATTGGTAAATTTCATGGGGATACTCCAATTTTTGCAAAAATGTTTCTTCTAGAGCTATATGATATAGTGGTCCGATCCCAAAGATTTTCATACTTTATCTCACCCGGGTAAAAAAAAGCTCCCAAAAAAAATTTCATCCCGATAGCTCTTAAGATGGCTGAGTAAAACGCGTACGCACCGACGGACAGACGGACAGACGGACATGGCTATATCGACTTAGCTTCTCATGCTGATCAAGAATATATATACTTTATGGGGTCGGAAACGTCTCCTTCTGTGCGTTACAAACATCTGACCAATTTTATAATACCCTCTGCAAGGGTATAAACATACATTTGTTATAATTTTCATGATACTTAAGTAATTTCACAAAAAAAAAAAAACGAAAATAAAAAAAAGGTTTTATGGATTCAACTACTATAATTAAATCATCTTAAATATATACATACAATTCAACAGTATGTCAAAAACAAAAGAATAAAGAAAATTTGTCTCTCCAGACACGAACTAAACAAAAAAATATCAAAAAAGCTTACATCGGCTGTGCCGAAGTTTTTATACCCTTGCAGTCCATGGCCATAATATTTTTACATGTTCCAAACTCTTTTTCTGTATCTCAATTTATTAATGCACAGAACCTTTCAAATATCATTTCAATTTCTTCTTCTTCTTCCCCATCCCTTTTTACACGCATGCCGCGATTCGCACGCATACACATATAGTTTATGTAGCGTTGCGTCTGTATGTGTGCATGCGTGTGCTCTATTTGATTTGATGATGACGTAGTAGGCAGCAAGCCGAACCGATTTATATCGGCTGTAACTTGTGTTCTATATATCCGAACAGATTCAAATTTTGGGATCTGATATTTTATATATAATACTATCATGTTGGTTAATTTCATGAGGATACTCCAATTTTTGCAAATTTTGCAAAAATGTTTCCTCCAGAGCTATATGATATAGTGCTCCAATTTTTATACTTTATTTTTCCCAGGTAATAAAAAGCCCCCAAAATTTCATCCCGATAGCTCCTAAGATGGCTGAGTAAAACGCTTACGCACAGACGGACAGACAGACATGGCTATATCAACTCAGCTTCTCATGCACATCTGACCAATTTTATAATGCCCTCTGCAAGGGTATTAAAAAAACACACTTTTTCTAATATACTCCTTTACCTTACCTTTTTTTTATCTTTACACAATTATCAAATAATTACACTGTGATAGTCGAAAAAAAAGACATGGCAAAATTCGATGGTTTCACCCTATTTCGGGTCTTGCAAATCGAACTGCATCATTAGTTTTTTAAGTTAACACGATGGTTTCATACAAAATTTTTTGCGGAAGTTTTTCATCAAACTTGCCATTTTTTCGAAAAGGGTATTTTTTCCATTTGCTCCTAACTTCTAAAATATTTATTTTTTTTACACACTTTCTTCTGCAAAGTTTCTTAGAATTGAAAGGGCTACAAGGGAAGGGCTAAGGGAAGACATCTAGCCTCTAAATCTGCCCGTTCCCGAGCATTGGGACAAAATGTAAAAAAAATCGAATTTTGACCAAATTTTTATTTTTGTTTTCTTTCTCGCATTTTGCTATATTGAAAATTTTCTTTTCAAATCTTAATCATAATATGAGAATTTATTATGCTCAACGGCAGCAGAAGAGACACCAGACCTATCTAATTTACGATTTATAATATAACCATTTAATCAAATTGGATTTTTTTTTTAGATATGTTAACAAAATTAAACTAACTGTATTTGTTTAGTTTTTGAAAAATATTTATACAGTCGGTATCATAACTGCATATTATTTATTTGACAACATTATTAGTCAAGGGCGTAGCCCGGTTTAAGTACGTGGGGAGGGGGAGGGGTGCATTTAAATCAATTTACTTTTACCTCTATTGTACTGATATCGGTGGGTACATTTGCGAGCACCGTTAAGAAATTACCTCTACTGATCATGTAAGCATAGATTTAAATCATAATTTTGACTTCAACGTTGCGCTTAGAAGTGTTTTGCATTGAGCTTAAATTAAAATTAACAAGTGTTCGACAAGTTTTGCCGTATTTTGCAACGTATGCGGAATATTTACGATCCCTCGCAATAAACGCAAAATATCACCTGGAACTGCATCAATTTATGAGGAGTACTTTAATTTACCAGTGATTAGAGATGTAAATTTGGCACCAAGCACTTTTACCTCTATTGTACTGATATCGGTGGGTACATTTGCGAGCACCGTTAAGAAATTACCTCTACTGATCATGTAAGCATAGATTTAAATCATAATTTTGACTTCAACGTTGCGCTTAGAAGTGTTTTGCATTGAGCTTAAATTAAAATTAACAAGTGTTCGACAAGTTTTGCCGTATTTTGCAACGTATGCGGAATATTTACGATCCCTCGCAATAGACGCAAAATATCACCTGGAACTGCATCAATTTATGAGGAGTACTTTAATTTACCAGTGATTAGAGACGTAAGTTTGGCACCAAGCAATATCTGCACACAATGCAATAACAATTTGCAGAATTGATCAAAAAGGTTACGTGCAAAAATGGCTTTCGGCATTCCAATGATTTGGATAGATCCACAAGAAGAGTTCTATGGTTTATAAAAGTGTTTAATCTTCACAATTGCAGTACCTCACTCGGAGAATATTCCAATTCCTAGATGTCAAAGCCCAACAGAAAGATATATTCCGCCAACATTTTTCACCGAACCTGAAGAGCTACTATCAATGTATGAGCCATCGCAAATCGATAAATATTTTTCAAAAACTAAACAAAGAAAAGTTACACCAAGCATAGTTCAACGATAAGTTAAAAGGGAAGGTTAATTAACTGAAGTCGACTAGAATAAGATGGAAGTTGAACAACTGGCAAAGAGTAAAAACTGTTTTTGTACAGATTCTAATTTGTTTTGATAAAACTCATATTGAGGAAACCAAACACAAAATACATACTCTAATATGGGGCGGACTAAAGAAGTATAAAGTATTTTGGTAGTATATGGATCCTTGAACTTCTTCGACCAGCGCTTTATAAAGCCAAGAACACTCTTAGCCCTACTAACAGTAGTCGATATATACTGATTAAAACCCTTTTTGCAAGGGTATAAAAATAATAAAGATACCAAAAATAAATAGGGGGAAAATTAAAAAAAATTTTTTTTTTTTTTAATTTTAAGTTTGTAAAATTTAAGGAATGTTGTTTGAAAATGTAAAGAAAATAGAAATAAAACAAATATATAGGGCTTCCACTGATTGGCCTTTAATGAAGCTGTTCGAGTGTAAAAAAAACTTCAAGTCGATTTTCTCACGAACGGCATTTTCAAAGTCGGTATTTTGGTATCGTTTTCAAGTTTTTCACAAAAATTCTACACTTAAATAAGCAGACCATGACAAAGCGTTACTTTTTATATATACCCTTGCAGATGGTGTCATAAAATTTGTCAGATGTTTGTAACGCAAAAGAGGAGAAGTTTCCGACTACGAAGAGACCATACACACACATACTGACAGAGTGATACTTGGAACGTTTTGTATGATCGGAGAAGGATGACCTGCTTAGAACCCTCCACTCTCTTATGTCTACGTCTTTTCCCATGGTCAGTGTTAGGTCTAGCAAATTAGATGAGGTTGGGCTACCGCCCATTGGGTCAGACAGTTTGACCGATGGTGACTCCCTGTCGTGTGCCATGTAGCTAAAGGCTACAAGAATTCGGCGGGTGGTGGCCGTGAGTCATAGACTCCAATTGGCTCTTCTTTGAGACTTAGGTACATGCTCAATACTAGGCGATGATTTGACCGCATTAGACCACCCCGATGGCGGTCTCCCGTTTGCATCGTTGCTACCCCGCTCGCACGACCGTTTGCTGGCCGTTGCCCCTTTTGCGCTCTAAGCGGAGCGCTGCCACATCAAATCTAGCAGCTCTTCCACTTGGTTATCATATCTTTCGCTGGTCGCGTTGCGTGTTTGCGGCTCCCCTCCATCGTTTATTGTCTGATTGCCTTCTGTCCCTCCCTCAATCTTTTTGGGTCCATCTTGCCAAACCAGCCCACTGTAATTCCCTAGTTTAAACAAGTGTCAGGTTAGTAAATATTAAAACTACTTATACAGAGTATATATTGTTCCGTGCTGATACTTGTTGCTCCATGAGATTTGTTTCCCACCCATATTAAAAATGTACCGGAGATTATAAAAAATTTTGAAACGTATCGAGTTTATTAAGTACTTTCTTGATTTTCAAAACAAATTTAATTTATTAATTTTTATGAAACATGATTTAATTTGGGAATGACATAATTAAGCACAATTCTTAATAGATTTTATCAAAAGAAGCTTCTGCGCTCTAACGTGACACCATCATCTTGTCCATCTTTATGCTCTTCTTTTCAAAATGAAGTACCTTGTACAAGCCCTGGTGTACCTCAATCTGTCCCTCACGGGAACTCTGATCAATTACACGATCAAGCTGGCTCTCAATCATGGATTGCCTTGTAGTACCTCATCGCAAACAATTTTTTTATTTCTAGGCTTGCTCCAGATACTTCTGAGTCGTCTGTAGCAGCTTACATTGGTAATATATGCCCTGCTAAGGTCTTAATTCAAAAGTTTAAGTTTTCTAGGCCTCGCGAAATTTTCTTTTTTTTTAAAATTACAGTACCAAATGAGTATTTCTCAGCTATGGTAGACCCCAATTTTTGGCCAGACGGCTTGGTTGTACACGAGTTTGGGCCCAATAAGCGCTCCCGTCCGTTGATTGCCAACCTTCCTAATTTATCTTCAGCTTCAAAAAACTAATAACTTCTAGCCTTTGAATTCATTATCAAAATGTAAGAGGACTTCTTACCAAGCTCTCAAAACTGTTTGTTATTTTGGTATCTCACACACTGCCCCTTGCGAAGCCTGAAGATCCTTATCACCCTACCATTGAAGTTATTTTTTCTTATAATTCATTTAATACCATCTGAGTTTCTCGTCGTAGATGTTTTCGTAAAACAAGTTTCAATCTTCTTAACAGCCTTATTTCCTCTTTTGATTGGTTATTTCTATTTGAGTGCTGTGATATAGATTGTGCAGTGAATGTTTTCTACTCTGCTTTTAATTCTCTAATTAATAAATGCGTTCCTTATGTGAACGTCTCTACCGTCTCCAGTAAGCCGGTTTGGTTCTAGGCTATCTTATCGCCGTAATATTGAATCAAGATATTTTAAAAGGTTAAAAAAACTGGTTCGCGACTTGACTGTGTATCTTACTGTGTAGCCAATTCTTTTTTTTTTAACGTTTAATATATTTGTTGAATCTACTCTTAAATTAGAGCCTAACAACAAGTTTGAGATATTTTTCTTACTCTAGTACTTAAGATAAATCCTGGGGATATTGCAGGCGGCCCTAATCACTAGATATTGGGTTGGTCTGTCATTTCTTTTAAGACGAGATCTATTATTAGTTCGCGTAAGCGAATTGGCAAGAACATTTGGGTGTAAAAATCTTCGACTGCGCCCTTTGTATAATATCGACATTGCTGGTACTTGCATTTCCCCATAGTACGGCTCCGTAAGTCTAGATGGGTTTCAGTACGGAGTTGTATAGGAGGACTTTATACTCTAGACGTAGAGGGGACCAAGCATTGATGATCCAATGTAAGCTACTCGCTTTCAGTTTAAGCTGTGACTTTTTTTGCTTTGATGTGCTTGCGCCAAGTTAGTCTTCTGTCCAGGTGGATGCCAAGGCTTGAGGAACTGGTACGTTGTTTAGCATTAGTGCTGGACAGTTTCTTCTGTTAAGCGTAAATGTAAACTCGTTGGTAAGTCTGCAGTGTACAGCAGGTAGAGCAATGGGCCGAGTACACTGCATAGCGGAACACTAGTTTTGATTTCAAACTCAGCCGAGACGGAGCCATTACATCATTACAGCGAATTTCCAATTATAAAGGTAAGATTGCATGAGTTTGTGGGTGTATTGTGGGAGTTTTTGCTGGATTTTGAATATCAGACCCTCCAGCCAAACTCTATCGAAAGCCTGGGCAACGTCGAGAAAGACAGCCGCACAGTTTTCTTTTAGTTCGAATGCTGTTCGTATTTCGGATGTTATGCAATTGACTTGTTCAATTCATGTTTTTCGCGGAAGCCGAACTGGTGTGAAAGGATTGTGTTCTCCGATGCCAGAAATGAGTTTAGCCGGATCTGCAGGACCTTTTCAAAAAGCTTCGAAAGACAGCAAACTAATTGGCCTATAGGATGATGGCTGGGTTTTGTCCTTTCCCACTTTAGGAATCATGATGATAGTGGACTTTTTCCTAGCGTTGAACAGTTTGCAGATATATTGTATGGCGATGATAGGGAGTTCTAGGATCATTTTCGGTGTGATTAGGTCATGGCTAGGGGCTTTTTTCGGCTTCAAATGGTTTTTAACAACTGCATTGATCTCGTCCGATTGGAGTTCCGAGTACTCACTATCCGTTCATGTGCTCGAAGGGGGAAGTACAGATGAGTTTGATGTTGGATTTGGCTGGAATACCATTTTAAGATGTGTGGCAAATACGGATGCCCTTTCTTCGTCACTGCAGGCCCATCCACCGGTTGGACTCCTTATCGGTGAAATTGTCTCTGTAGGAGCGCTTAAAGTTCGGTGAGCTTTCCACAGAGGATGTTTAGTGCTGGTTGGACTGAGTTTTTCTATGTATTTCCTTTGAGCCCAGCTTTCCTCTTGCCTTAACGCCTTAGAGAGGTTGCGATTGGCATGCCTTAGGCGAAGTTTTGCTGCTGGTGAGCGAGTAATCTGCCATTCTCTTAAAGTTAAATCTAGCAGTGTATCCGCAGTGATCCGATTACGTGGAATCCTCTTGGTTACTGCGAAATCAATCAAGTCAGGCACTTTCTGTGGATCTGTGGGCCAGTAAGTAGGCCTACCCGGTGAGACGCAATCCATCTTATTGAGAGGGTTGACTATTGTGTTGTACAACTGCTTGCCATTAGGATTTACCAAGCGAGATCCCCAGTGCGTATGTTTGGCGTTATAGTCCCCTGCTGCAATGAAGCGATCTCCGAGTGTGTTAAAGAAATCGGTAAATTCTTTTTCAGAGATAGGAAAGCGTGGTGGGCAGTACAGGGCAACCAATGTTGTGTTGCCGCAGCTGGTTTGGACGGTTATAGCAGTTTCTTGTAGGTGCTGTGTTTCAAATCTGTTGAGGAACGAGTGTTTTATACGATTTTTGATTAGGATACCAGTCCCGCCATGAGCTTTTCCGTCTGGATTGTTTGTTGCGTAGAAGGTATATTTTGGTATTTGAAAATTATTTTTTGATGTTAAATGTGTTTCCGATATCAGCAAAACGTCGATTTCGCTTGAGTCTAGGAATAGTTTGTTCGATATTAGCGCCAGCTGTTTATATCAAAGTGGCAATCTGGCATCCCTAGTAATATTAAGGAGATCTGGCAGCGCTTAACTGAGAAAGACTGTTGGCTTCTGTTCTTGGCACTGTACAGACGTGTAGTTAAGTTCTAATAAAGTTAAATATGTATATTCGCAAATAAGTGTATTGCCCTTTCTTTTATACATAACTGCGCGACCAAATATCGCGGGGTCTCTCGGAATCAGATTTTCCAACATAGTTGAAGTTCATTTTTGTGCTTGTAGATGCCGTTAGCATTCCAAAGATATAGACGTAGGGAAGCCATTATTTATTCTCAATAAGCTTCTGGATAAGCAAGTTTTGATTCCGCATCAGTTCGTGCATACAGTTTTGCATGAACGTCATAAAAGTGGTCATGTTTTGATTGAGTGAGATCAAAAGGGCCTCTAAACCACTTGGAGTTTGCTGGCCAAGTTCTGGTGCGCTAGGTTGCGGATTCTGTAGTTGGTGGAGTGACGGGGTCTCTTTTGCGGGCTCCGTCTGTCTAGTTCGGAGCAGACTAGCGAAGGATACACTAGGACTGGTTGTAGCAGGCATGTTAGATAATCTAACAGCCTTGGCGAAGAATATCTCCGGTGTAGTTTTGGAGGCGTTGTAGGTGGCCATTGGTCCAGCGGGGGGTATGCGCCCAATTAGGTGTGATTTAAGATCCTTGAAGAAAAGGACATCCTCTGTAGTTGGCCGTGTGGTTCCCTCCACAGTTGCTGCATAGTCTTAGTGCGACGTTGTTTCTGTCCTTGGTGCGAATGCCATCTTTATGATGTTCGCCGCAGCCAACACACACTGACCTAAGATTGCAATTGTTAGAGGTGTGGTTGTATTCCTGGCAGTTTTCACACTGCGGTGGTTGGTATCTCTTATGGGGCTCCACTACAGTGATTCTTCTGTGCAATAGGAGATAAGGGTTGTAGATTGGGTGCACTTCATTAGGCTTCGACCGCTTTGCATCTGGTTTTGAACTTGTGAGCTTGGATCAAATTTTTTTTTTGATGAGAAGGTTTCCATCACGTGTTTTTTTGGCAAGCAGAACTTCTCCATTGCAAGTGAAATCAATAGTTTTTTCATTGAATTGTCGTCGGTGCGTTTCATTATAAGACACTTGGGCCCAGACGTTAGTTAAGTCTTATCAGGAGGATCGGCGGTCCCCATCGTAACGGTGCTTTTACGACTTAAAGTAGATTAATTTTTGCTTTGTCTGTGTTTATGATTAAACATTGTGTTCATCTTAGATGGCTTCACCAAATCAGATGCACTAAAGAAAAGATATAATACAACTGTACTTTTGTCACAAACAACTAACCTAGCATATGATTAGAATTACAATCAGCCACACACGTTGTGGGAAAAACACTTGTAATTCTAAAATAACCCAAAATATCACAACGGCAGGATGTCAAGTGGCCGACGCCGTACCCAAAATAATTATAATTTTTCACCCCCGAATACGTGGGGGTGAGTCGCACTAGAATAAGATCTCCTAAGAATAATTATGTCCTCCTAGAGCCTAAGATTCCCTATATAAACTCCGTACTTTAGTAAATAAAATCAGTTCATATTTTGAATTCAACAACTGAAGATCGGGTTATTCTTTCCTTCGCCCTGGAAGCCCTGTTCAGTCTGTTTTGCGGTGTTAATTGTTCACTGTTTTGAAAAGTTATTGGATAACTGAATGTGATCGATTGGAGTTGAAGCGCGAACAAAAGTTTCTTGTGCCTTGTGTAAGCAAAACTCAAATTTGAACTGTCTAAAGAAAATTAAAATTAAGAGTGTCATAATAGAGCGAACAGCTGAATTCATGTGTCTACAATTGTACCGAGAAGACCAAACGGTAGTATCATTGTCTTCATTAAGGCTGACAAAGTTGGTCTTACGAAAGCATTGAGTTATAGCTACCTGATTAAAACCCAGTAATAATGATTAGTGTAGGATGAAAGTTGTCTTCAGGAAGAACAAATGTTTCGATCCTAGAAACATCACAATTGGTTCATGTGATGCAAATACAAGACCTAAAAGATTTTCCAATTGAACTAATGATACGATTGGTTCAAGATAAAGATAAGCCTAGAAGGCCATGAATAAAGTCATGTGACATAGAGGGCAGCAATTCGGTCTATTCATCCATGCATCCAACCAGAAAATTTTGTTGAAAAAACAGATTCATCAGCTATGTCAGGTTTTAGCCACGTCTCCGTAAAAGCTAAAATGTTATGATGAAAAGAAAGACTGGTATCCCAGTTTAATCGATAAATCTTGTTTTTTGGCACACCGGCAGTTGCTATTGGCAGGAGAGTCGGTGGCCGATTTTTATTTTTAACAAACTACTCTGCATTTACTGTCAAAGATATTTGCATGACAAAAATGTCCCAAGAAAAAGAAAAATTTTAACTTTTCCTCAGCAATATTCCGGACGTTAACTACCGTCAGAATATAGAATATTACATTGTCAGATGAAACATTAGCATCTAGAATAAAGAGAAATATATGTTTCTTTGTTGGTAAAATTGTTGTATACCAGGTGATTCTTGCAAAACATCACTAACCATAATCCCCACCGGTCTCTTCAACGATATCAATTGCTATATTGGGTGTAGATGGCGCATGAGACTAATGGGAAAAACTAGTCGAAACCCCAGGGGTTGGGCCTTTTCCTCTAAAGAGACTCAGTCATCAGCATTAAGCTTCTGATCTAAGTCATCACTGGTGTAAGCACAGCTGTGAGTTTATTAAAACCAGTCGAAGCTATCTCTAGGCAGCCTTATAAACATCGGCATCACATTCGCGACCTCACGACAAGCATCAAATCCATACTTGAATCTGCCACCTTTAGCATCAGACTCCTTGATTCTTCCTGTGTAACCCACACACTTAACGTGAACTGCATTGTCACACAACCAACAAAAATATAATCGTGAAAACATAAAAACATAACGTGAAAATGGCAAAAAGTTTAAATTTAAAGTCGACGTTGAACCTTGACCAGAAAGTTAAAAAATTTTTTTGGCTTAAACCCAAAACAACGCTATTTTGAAAATCTGACGACAGGCAGTTATCAGGACACAGCAACATTGATGGGATATTTATGTTGTTGCGAAAGCAGACTTCTGACATTCTTTGTAGTGTAGGAGAACTGAAACCTTTAAGGATTTGCTCGATAGGAGGTTAAGGGTTATCACTTTGCTCATTTTTGCGGTCATTAGTTATATTCTTGTGTCGATTGACTTAATGTTGGCTTCGGATAACAGGTTGTCAATTGAAATCGTACGAAAAGCTCCAGTAATCTTATTGCGAACAGGTGAGATATTTTAGGTTGCCTTCTGATAGAGATATGACTGTATCCATACAATGCATTGTGATTTAATGCTTTCTGATGACTCGCTTTTTGCGACAACAATAATCCCCCTAAAATTAATGGACTATCTTGGAAATGTGTTTTGGATGAATCGTACTCCTCAGTCGATTAGATTTTGCAGACCAGTCAAGCTTGAGTTTGTTAAAGAGACAAAAGATCATATTCTTGCTGAGAAAAAAAATTTGGATAATCAAATAAAAAATTTGTCTTCATATGTCTGCACCGTTGTAAATGGAAAATCAATTTCAGTTAAATATGATCTTCAAATGACACTTTTAGATGGAAAAGTTTTAAACATCTTGACTGAAACCAAATCTTACCAATTGTGTCCGATATGTGGAGCGAGTCCAAAAGACTTCATGGAAAATGCTAAAATGGACTCACCAAAATTTAAGCCAAGATATGAAGCATTAAAATATGGCATAAGTCCTTTACATGGTTGGATTCGATTTTTTGAATTCGTTCTTAAAATTGCATATAGACTGAAACTTAAAAAATGGCAAGTGAGAGATGAAAATGGAAAAAAAGAAATGGCGGAACAAAAAAAGACGATACAGAAGCAGATGTGGAATGCTATGGCTCTACATGTGGATAAGCCTAAGCAGAATGGCAATGGAAATACCAACGACGGCAATACAGCAAGGAGGGCGTTTGCACAACCTAAGCTACTAGCATATTTTAACAATATTTTAATTGCTATTTCTTGCCATTTTCCAATTAATCCAACACAATTTAAAAAATATTGTCAGAAAACAATTACTTTATATATGTCCTTGTATCCATGGTTTCCAATGTCGGCAACAGTCCATAAAGTGTTAATGCACGGCTACCAAATAATAGAAGCATCAATCCTTCCATTAGGTGTTCTTGGAGAGAACGCCTCAGAAGCTCGCAACAAATACTATAAGAGTGACAGGAGGTTACATGCTCGGAAGAGTACACGGCAGAAAAACATGGCAGATGTTTTCCACAGAGCAATGGATTCTTCAGATCCTCTAGTGTCGAGCATCTATCTAACAAAAAGATTGGGTCAGCAAAATAAATTACCCCTCCCATCAGACGTAATCGAACTTTTGGAATCACCAAACTTTTTATATCTTAGTAACATGAACAATAATAACAATCTTCCCGATTTTGATGCTAACAATACTGATAGTGATTCAGATTCTGACTCTGAAAATCCGTTTTCAATAGAAATTGATGTAGAAGGAGACTTTTAGGAACATTTTTAAATGTAAATTACTGATTAATAGTAATTTTGAATGAATTGTTATTTTTACTTATTAATATTAAGATTAAGTGTTAAAAAAAATGAATTAAAAACTTTTTATTAATTTAACGAGTGCTAGCTTTATTAATTACCGTACAAGTATAAATAAGAGGAAACCTATCTCATATGGGCGGCTAGAGAAGGCGTGGTCAGATCGGTCTGAAACTTAGATATATTTTTATGTGCATCGACACTATCATATGTACCAAATTTCAAGAAGGTAGCTTTAAAACTTTAGTTTTCGTCGAACTATCGGTTCGCTGGCCCAATGTGCAATGGTAAGCAATAGTCTATTTTTGAGATTATAAGGGCTTTTTATGTGTGAGTGAGTTTTTGTTGCACAATTGTATATCTAGTTGGAGAGCCTGAGAATATCACACTTACTTATACAAAAACAAAAACACGCATCACTGAGTCGTAGGAAGGCAATAGACGAGCGTAATAAACAAAAAATAGGAAAAAACGCCTGAGCGCGAGAGTTAGTTACAATGGTAAGATGTATGTACGAACACAACAGCAAAAGATATAAACACAACAACAACATCGCTATAGCATATTTTGTTGTAAGTTTAATCTATGTTAAAATATTATTTTATCTGGATCTGGAAAAATAATTTTTGATAAACCGGCAGCGAGTTTAGAATTAATTAATTTATTTCTTGATTAACTTCAAAAAGGTCGAAATCTATACAAACCCCAAAAACGGAAGGCTGGCCGTATTACACATGCTGTAAATCCTATTTTTTGAATATAGTACAATATACTACAACCTATTGGGCGTGACGCTTAGTTGTTTTAGGCCCTTTACAATAATTGCCGTACTTTTTGTCGATTCATGTAGCTTGAGTTCCCAATTCGCCATACTGAATTTGCAAATTTTGAAGGAGTTGCTAGGAAGAACTCAATTTTTTTTTTTTTTTTTGGTAAGGAATATTTTTGTGTCACTAATTTGGCGACCGTGACAATGCCACAAGCCTGTCATAAAAAAATCAAATATATATGCAATGGAAATCCGAGAAACGTAGAAAAACGGAATTTATTGACAACAACAGCAGCAATGCTTCGGTGTTGACATACACACCTACACAAACACTTACACCACCATTTCAACAACAACATCCATTAGATATCAACAGCTGCAACTATAGCAACAGCGACAACTAACAACAGCTAAGTAGAAGCATGTCCAATCGGTGGAACACGCCCACGCACAATAGATTAGTATGGGGCTCGACAATATAAAAAGAAAATATAAAGATACTCCCACTGCTTAGCCTGCTTATTTTTCGTATACCACCTAGTGATATATTGGTCCGATCCTCACGCATACACAAATAGTTTATGTAGCGTTGCGTCTTTGTGTATGCGTGTGCTCTGATGATTCGAGCATACTTTATGGCGTCGGAAACGTCTCCTTCTGTGCGTTACAAACATCTGACAAACTTTGTAATAGCTTCTGCAAGGGTACAAAAATGGGTGGAACAGAGTCTAAAGCTAAAACAAACACTGCAAACGGTAGACCTGCAAGTAGTGAACCCTTCCACACACTAAGAAAAATAAATAGTAGTTTTGGTAATCCTAACTCTAAGCTAAAGGCCTTAGTTGCTGTAGCTTAATTTCTTAAGTGACGTGAAATTTAAAATTTGGCGTAAATCTCTTAATAAGAATAACAATACTACAGATGTAATAAAATATATAATTTCTATTTTTGCTAGCGTTCTTGATATTCCAATATGATCTCTGGAGTTGGATCGTCATGAAATTAACAGTATCTCTTCTTGATCTTGTTTATTTTATTTTTCGGTTTAAGTAGCGCTATTCTTAAAATATTCAATATTTTGTTTTTTTTTATGTGCAAGGCCATTACTTTACGTACTTCCTCATTACAAATGATATTATATACGATGTGCTTAGAAAAGCTGTCAAGACTTTGGATAGTCAAATTTTTTTTGGACATTTCCTGCGCATGAATTTTTCTTTCTCTTCTTTATTTCACTTAAGTGTGGAAACTTATCTTAAATCTATGAGCGAAAACCAAGCCCTGCTTAGACAGAAGTGTGGGGAGTTCTTTTTGTGGGAAGAGCGGTAGGCATGTTCGAGAGATCGGTGCGAGGTGAAAGCTCGCCCCCCTCACCCCTTAACCATTGTGTTGCCCGTTGGGTATAAACACCTTTATTTTTGCTGGACTTTATCTATGTCGTTTGCTCTACTTATGTACACTTTTTCCCAAGGTCCTCATGGAAGGAAGATATAATTTTAGAAGTAATTTAAATTTAGATCAGGGGTAGGCACAAAGAGAGCCAACGCAAACTGTCAATGTATGTGTGTGTTTTACACTGCGAGAAAAGAAAAGTGAACAGATATTGCCTCAATTGTTCAGACGAGCGGAATCGACGAACTGCTACAAGAAAATAAAAAAGAAAACAACCCCTAAATTAATTTTTCCATGTGCATATTTTCAACAAAGCGACATAGATCCACTCGCGTCGAAATGCTGCAAGCGACTAATTCAGATTTTACGCTCTCGAGTGCAATTCGGGTTGACTTCGGCATGCACACAGATAGCAAAACGAGCAATTGCCGAACAAAAGTGCCCGCACGGGCTATGGGTGCCTACCCCTGGTTAATTTCATGACGATCCTACTCCAGAGATCATATCGGAATATCAAGAACGCTAGCAAAAATAGAAATTATATATTTTATTACATCTGTAGTATTATTATTCTTATTAAGAGATTTACGCCAAATTTTAAATTTCACGTATCTTAAGAAATTAAGCTATAGCAACTAAGGCCTTTAGCTTATTATGTGTATGTTTAACATTAAATTAAATTAACCTAGTATTAATACTATTATTTACATTTACATTTAATATTTACATTTGTATTGACTATATGGCTAAATTAGATGGTAGATATTGGTCTCTTTTAGGAATTCAATAGTTTCTTTTAAATTTCGGTATGACGTTATTTCTTTTATTGTTGATTTAAGAAATTTGGATCTCTCCTGTTGGAATAATGGGCAATCAATAAGTATATGAGAAATGTTGATTGGTGCGTTGCAGTGTGTACATACATACATATTGGAGGAGGGGATTTGTTAAGGATATGGCTGTGGGTTATATTTGCTTGTCCCAAGCTGATTCTGGTAAATTTCAATATATCAATTCGAGAGGTGTTAGTTGTTGTCGTTTGGGAAACGTTCTTGTAGTGTTGCGATGTATTGGTGAATATTAGTTCCTTGCATGTCATTGTGTTTTGTTTTAGGAAGTTTAGGAAATCCGTGGGGTTATGAGTATATTTTTCGTCAGCTGTCTCGTTTCCTGTTATTCCGCAGTGACCGGGGACCCAAAGCAGTGATGTTTTGTTATTTTCGTATTTGTTTAAAATGTTCCTAATGCATGTGGTATAAGTAGTAACTCTGTTTATTGGTGTTGTTTATTGCTTGTAGTGCGGAAATGGAGTCTGAACAGATGGTGAATTTACCTTTTTGATTGCTTGCATATACGCAGGCTGCAAGAATGGCCGCGATTTCTGCTGTGAAGATAGAGGTGTAGTCGGTAGTATTTGTTGGGAGATTACGGAGTTTTCCGTTGCTACAGCGTATGTTACTCCGTCTATGGTTTTGGAGCCGTCAGTGTACAGCAGTTTTCTGTTCGATATAGAATTTATTCCTTTGAATTTTTGTTGGTATATTAAGGCTGGTGTGTCGCATTTATGTGAAGTATGTAGTTCGGTGTTTATTATGTTTCTGTAATTGTAGAGCCAACTAGGTTTGTTTTCTGATTTATATGTAACTGGCGATATTTCAATATTAAGTTCTTTGCATTGTTGCATAGTGTGAAAAAGCGAAGAACTAGTTTTGGTATTTTTTGGTTTTTACGATTTTTTTGTAAATGTTTTCCAGCTGTGAACTCTTGGAATTTAAAGTGATATTAAAGTTTTTTTGAATTGCGTGTAATGTCCTGTATACTATTGGCAATATATTTGCTTCATATAATAAATTGTTAATTGGAGTAGTGCGGAAGGCAAGTATAATGGCTGAATGGTAAATTGTTTTGAGTTTGCTTAATACTGATTTTGGTGCATATCCATACAAGTGTATGCCAAAATCAATCTTTGACATTAATTAACATTTAGTGACGTATATAACAGTGTTTACATTGCAGCTGAATCTGTTGTTAGATAAGCATTTAATTATATTTAGCCGTTTCGCAAGTTGAGCAGATAGATTGTCTATGTAAATGGTTCCATTTGTACTTTTTTGCTATGGTAATACCTAGTATTTTAGGAGTGGATACATTTTGTAAGTGAAGCTAGTGGATTGCAGTACGATGTTACCCTTCTTTTTCCTGCAGATGCATTTTTCCACTGAGAGAGAAGCACTGAAGTAATTGCACCAATCCTTAATGTTTACAAAGAGTGGGTCGATATTCAACAGAGACTGATTCTTTTTTAATTTAGAAACTATTGTATGGTCCTCAGCGTAGGCGTTAAGGATAAGTTCCTTATGGTGGGCAACTATTTTGTTTAGCTTGTTGAAGGCTATAGCAAAGAGTATGACTGACAAAGGGGAGCCCTGCGGAATCCCGATTTATAAAGGAAGTGTATTGAAGTACGTTTTGTTATTGCGGACAGTTATTTTTCTGTTGCATAAGAAATTGCAAATGTACTTAGTGATTTTCGGACCAGTTTTCCATTCAAATAGTTCGTCTAAAATCGAGTGTGTACCCACTTTGTCGAAGGCCTTAGTGAAGTCTAATGAGATGATCGAGATGTCGTTACAGTTTGATAAAGAGGAATCCAGCAGAGCTAGGGAATCAGACACTGATTTCCGCTTTCTGAAACGCATTTGACGACTGTCTAGTAGCTTGCAGTTGGTCGCTAGCCACCACAGTCGTTTCGACACAATCTTATCGAGTAATTTAGATAAACATGGATTGAGTCAGATGGGGAGGTATGAAATAGTGTGCTTGGTTTGAGGATAGGTATGACGGTTCTGACTTTAAATTGTTGGGGGATATGGGTATTAAGGATGCTGTTATAGAGGTTTAGGATTCTTTGCAGTAACATAGGGGATAGGTTCTTAAGCATTTGGTAACTTATTTGATCTATGCCGGGTGTTTTTCCTATCAACTGATTGAGGGTTTACTGTCGTATTTGCAGTTGATACAAAATTTTGGTTTGTGGCAACTTTTATTTTCCAGAGTGTGTTCTTCAGTAGAGCAATTAGAGTACGATTTGGTTAATAAATAGCACTTGAATGTTGTGTGTCCTAGTCTAAGACATTTGCGACATTTCAAAGGAGTGAAATATATGGCCGTAAGCGAAGGTTATGGTAATGAGTCCAGTTTTTTTAGTTGTGTTGATTTCAGTCTTTAGAATTTTCCGTATTTCAGTAACATTTTGCGATTTTAGTTCATTTAATATAATGCCATCATCAATATTTCGTAGTTCGTTGAAGTAAATAACTCCCTTGGAGAAATTAACAGTTTTATGTTCCGAAACTGATATGGGAAAATCACTAAATGTGGACATTTTAATTAATTTATCAGCTTGCAGTTTATTTTTCGTTTTTATAAGTAGATCTCCTATTATTTGTTTTTAAGCCCTTGCAAAAAGGGTATATCAATTTTGCTCAGAAGTGTGCAACGCATAAAACGAAGCATCTCCGACCATATAAAGTATATATATTCTTGATCAGAACGTTGAGACGAGTTCATATAGCCATGTCCGTCCGTCCTTCCGTCCGTCTGGATCAACGCAAACTCCTCTTAGACCGTAAGAGCTACAGAGTTGAAATTTTGCATGTAGGCTTGTATACAGGCGTTGTATATCTCGGATTCAGCCGGATCGGACCACTATATCGTATAGCTCCCATACAAATGGCAAAGTCACGAACAGTGACTTTTCTCAATAACTTCGTTATTTCGTTATATTGAGCTACTATCGTGAAATTTAATATTGGTGAGTTTATTACACTTGTAAACGACTGTGCCAAATTTGATTAAGATCGGATGACTATATCGTATTGCTCCCATAGGAACGATCGGCCGAAAACAGTGACTTTTATCAATAACTTAGTTACTTTTCACGCAATTGGCATAAAAATGAATATTTATCAGTTAAATTTTATTAAAAACTGTGACTCTTGTTGTATTTTTTACCACAATTAAAGTTAAAGAATTTTGTTATGTATAAAGTTGCAAGGGTATATAAACTTCGGCACGGCCGAAGCCCCGGCTCTCTGGTTTTTACATGTTTCGACTTCTCCGTAGTCTATCACTTTTATTTTATCATAAATGGAGACACATTTTCATATTTTGAGCAACTGTTCTTTGCCTATATTTTTTTGTTTTTATTTTTGAGTTTGTTTTTGCACTTGTTTTTTGAATCGGTAAACCAGTGTCTAAAAATAGAGTGATGTCATTTGGCAAGCTAGGCTTTCAGCTATACGTAACACGTCTGATCTCTTTGAGACCACAAACTGAACAGACTGTAGTATTATCTTTTATTACATCAAAAGATAAAAATTAAAAAAAATAATAATAATTTTATATTATACAACTTTTTATATTTATACTTCATTTCTTTAAAAAGGGAAGTGTTGTATGTTGTATGCATAACAAGCATTTG
The DNA here is from genome assembly GCA_018903935.1 of Drosophila insularis. Taxonomy (NCBI): domain Eukaryota; kingdom Metazoa; phylum Arthropoda; class Insecta; order Diptera; family Drosophilidae; genus Drosophila; species Drosophila insularis. The sequence continues at coordinate 321,665 of JAEIFP010002025.1, forward strand.
CTAGAAATATGCGTACACTATGTGAAATGGTCATATGCCCAATTAAAGGCAAGAGTATAACACTCAAAAACTCAAAAAGCAGTCTACAAATATTCATATATTGCTATGCACTTCTGTTCTATCAACGCTCTCAGCGACAGAAACAATTCTCCTTGTAGATGCTTTTCGCGGTCTTAGCCTAAGTTAAATTTTGTATAACATCATAAGCACATTCACTGAAATACGTTTCAATCGAAAGTATCTACAGACATATTCGTCAACATTATTCACATTTCTATATGGCGTTACATACATAAAGCGTTACAAATACAAACAAATTTAATAAAATTAACGCAAAACAACATTTAAAAATATCAAAGAAGCTAACATTGGCTGTGCCGAAGTTTATATACCCTTGCAGTCCATGGCCATAATATTTTTACATGTTCCAAACTCCTTTTCTGTATCTCAATTCATTAATGCACAGAACCTTTCAAATATCATTCCAATTTCTTCTTATTCTTCCCCATCCCCTTTTACACGCATGCCGCGATTCGCACGCGTACACATATAGTGTATGTAGCGTTGCGTCTGTATTTTTTTTTTTTTTTTTTTTTTTTTTATTTCCATTTAATACCTCAGTTTATACTATATATAAAGCATCATTTAACAAACATTAACAAAAAGAACGAACAAAGAAACATATACTTAGGATAGACTTAGGATAGACTTTAAAATCTGCTGTCCTTTGTGGAACGGCGTAGAGGCAGTGCTTCGCAAAGGTGTTGGCAAGGTTTAGAGTGCTCCCGATCTTTGGCGTTCAGCTACACGCAGGCTGCGCATAACTATGCCTACAAAAGCGTTGATGGCGTTCCAATTGCTTGGACTTGCCACCATTTGATCTGTAAAGTTTCCCACGCATAATGAATTGCCAATATTAGTAGTTAATTTTTGCCGTTCTCTGGCAAACAGGCTACAGGTAAACAGCACATGCTCTGCGTCCTCAGCGAATCCTTCTCCGCATGGGCATGTTGGCTCCGCATCGTGACCAAACCTGTGTAGATATTGTCGGAAACAACCATGTCCACTAAGGGCTTGTGTCAAGTAGAAATTGACCTCTCCGTAATTTCTTGCTGTCCATCGACTAATGTCGGGAATAAGGCGATGCGTCCATCTTCCCTTCTCAGATTGGTTCCAGCGAGATTGCCAAAGTGTTAGGGTTTCGTTTTTGGCCGCCACCCGAGCGTCGTTTTTACTTATTCCTCTAGCCACTTCATTTGCGATGGTTGCCTGTTCCTTCACAAGCAGATCAATTGGCGCCATTCCTGCTATTACTAATGCCGCATCATCCGAGACTGTGCGGAATGCGCTGCATACTCGTAAAGCGCAGAGGCGATATGTTGATCTAATGCATCTGCTATAGCTCGCAACGGTCATGGCGTGTGCCCAAATTGGTGCTGCATATAATATAATTGATCTGGTCACGCTCATCAATAACATGCGTCTCTCCTGTTTGGGTCCTCTCGTGTTTAACATGATGCGAGAGAGAGCCCGCATCGATTCCGAAGCCTTAAGCTGGAGGTGTGTGAGGTGCTCACGAAATGATAGCCGTGTATCTATCCATACTCCGAGGTATCGTATGGCTCTTTTTGTTTCGATGGTAGTACCATCTACCTGTATTTTCGCAGTTTCGACCCTTTTCCTGCTGGAGATAAGCACCGCCTCGGTCTTGTGGGCAGCCAGAGTCAAGCTTACTGAGCTCAACCACTCTGTAATTCGGATCAATGCCGCGTTTGTAGCTTCTTCGACCTTATGCAGCTCTTTTGAGACAACCACTAGTGCGACGTCATCTGCATATCCCACAACTTCGCACCCTTGGGGCATGCTGAGCCTTAGAAGTCCGTCGTACATTGTGTTCCATAACAGAGGGCCCAAGACTGACCCCTGGGGGACTCCTGCGGATACACTGCGTACTTCTGGTCCTGTTGAGGTGGCATATCGCAATTGCCTATCCGCGAAATAGCTCCATATAATGGCTTGAAGGTATGCGGGGACTCTGAAGTGGCTTATGGAGTCTAAAATGCATCCCCAATCTGCGGAGTTAAATGCATTTTTAATGTCCAGGGTTACCACTAAGCAATACTTCTTATTACCTCCCTTCCACCGGACGCCATCTATAGCGTTCGAGGCAATATTTGCGACTTTATTTATTGCATCGGTGGTAGAACGCGCCTTCCGAAATCCATATTGATTTGGGGATAGGTCGCCTCCAGCATGAATCGCGTCATTCAGCCTGTTATATATTAGTTTCTCTAGTACCTTACCCATGGAGTCGACTAGACAAATCGGTCTATAAGACGAAGCCACCTTTGTTGGTTTTCCTGGCTTTGGCCAGGCCTTGAGGATTGTCTCTGCGGTTGCTGCCGGAACACATATGAGCGCTTTCTGGGTATCACGGTATGATAGGCGGAGACTTTTGACAGCGCCTGGCTCTAGATCAATTTTCAACTTGGTAGAAAAGGCTGCTACTATCTCTTCTACGGTTGTCTCGTTGTCTAGGTCCAGTATTTCCAGCCTTATATTATCTGTGAGAGCGCGAGTTTCAAACTTGGCGCCCAGCACATTGCCAATATCTTCTTTGAGCTTATTAAGGTTATCTGCTCTTCCCTTACTTAGCTCGAGGAGTAAGTCGCCATTCGCTGTGCGCCTCACTTTGGTAACATAACCTCCAACGGCTTTCATTTTTTCATCTTGGCTTCTGGTTACCATTTTGAGCATATCGCTATATGAGACCCCTTCAGTGCTATGCAGAATAATAGCATCTGGTCTATGCTTTAACTGAGCCCTTCTTTTTGTTTTAGACTCCACAGTTTTCCATTCAGGGTGAACTTGGGGAGCTGAGGCTTTGTGATCTTGCTGTGCATTGTTCTGGGTCTTATTTGCCCGTGTACCTTTGTGAGAAGCTTTTCGGTCGGCCAATTTTGTCCTGCTGCTTTCTTGAGGTGTCCACTGTGTCTGCACATTTATGGTATTCTCCTTTTTTTTGAGGATTGCGAATGCTGAGAGCGCAGACTTGTTCAGCGCAAAGACTCGCTGGGCTTGGTCCTTCATGTCATTGTTTACATATCTGGCGTTTCGCAGTGCTTTAGCTAGCTCACCTGACTTTTTCACCATTGACCGGAGTAGAATACCTAGGTCTTCGTTTTCAGGATCAACTGGTTCGCATATTGCGTTCATTTGATTCGGCTGCTGTGGGGCGGCATCTTCGTTGGGGTCGAGCGACCAAGCGGTTGGAGTTGACCATTGGCTCGGCTGATCTGGCGGTATTAAGACCCGCCGGGCAGAAGACCTTTGCCTATCCTCTTCGTACTCCATTTGACTGCCCGGCATTGCCATAGCGGCAGGGGCCAATGCTGGCAGGCGCTGAAGCCGTTATCTATCTAAATATCGAGTTTACCAGTAGATTCGAAATTTAGAAAATTTTCAAAATTCCAACGATCGCCAAGTGGTGCAGCCTGAAAGTATGCACCGCTTATGCACGCTGTTACGGGCTGTAAGCTTACAGTGTCTGCTACCCGTATCAGCTGTGACCGAATACGTTGACCAACACTGTTGAACAGCTGATGCTATCGAGCGCAAGGCAATTTGATGATGGAGCGAGAGAAATTCCTAAACTTTCTCACCCACACCCACACAGGATGCAAGTGAGAGGCGGGAAAAGGAGCTCAACCCCCCTGTCTGGCCACCCCTGTGCAGTGTAGGGCACCGGCAGTGAAGGTCAACCAGGTGGAGTAGTGGCTCCCGATTGAGCCCGCAGGTGTTTGGGTACGTAGCACCACCCCTAACCGACTCTGGTTAACAAGTGTGTATATTCTCAGATCTCAGGAAGCTCCTTTATTTGACGAGATTTCGGAACGACTTGGACTACGCGACCGTACTTGGTGAGAAGAAAAACTGCGTTGCGTCTGTATGTGTGCATGCGTGTGCTCTGTTGATTTGATGATGACGTATTAGGCAGCAAGCCGAACCGATTTATATCGGCTGTAACTTGTGTTCTATTTATCCGATCAGATTTAAATTTTGGGATCAGAGATTTTATATATAATACTATCATATTGGTAAATTTCATGGGGATACTCCAATTTTTGCCATTTTTGCAAAAAGGTTTCCTTCAGAGCTATATGATATAGTGCTCCGATTCTGCCAATTTTCATACTTTATTTTTCCCAGGTAATAAAAAGCCCCCCAAAAAAATTTCATCTCGATAGCTCTTAAGATGGCTGAGTAAAACGCATACGCACAGACGGACGGACAGACGGTCAGACGGACAGACGGACATGGCTATATCAACTCAGCTTCTCATGCTGATCAAGAATATATATACTTTATAGGGTCGGAAACGTCTCCTTCTTTGCGTAACAAACATCTGACCAATTTTATAATACCCTCTGCAATGGTATAAAAATGAAGTAAGTAAGTCATCTCGCCACCTTCGGTATACCATGCACCAGGCGAAACAGCAACTAACAGCAATTTACCCTGGAGAGAGCAATGTGCTTCTCCATCAATATGAATAACTGGGTCACCGATTGCACCGACAAGCACCGTCAGCGCCAAGTCACCCAGAGCCAGCCACAATAATAAATTCAACGCCTTCTGTCCAAATTGAAGTGGATAGATATTAAAATAACTAAGCGGAAGCTAATCCTACAAAAGAAAAAAAGTGGCAATACGCCGAAAATAACCAAACCAATTGAACGAGTAGCACACCTAAGAGGGAATCGTTTTAAAATTCTTGCCGATCAAGAAGATGCCCAAGCCTTCGCTGTAGTTGAATAGGCTAGACCACTCCCACTAAACATCCGTGGAGCCAACTGCACCGCCCTGATTTCGAAACTAGAAGAAATAGTAGGGGCGAATATCTTTGTTGCGACCCCTCTTAATAGGGGAAACAAAAAAGAAATTAAATGTCAAACCCAAACTGAGGATAATTTTCGCATCATCGAAAAGTACCTCCGCTATGCTAATATCAACTTTTATACCTACCAGCTAAAAAGCAGTAAAGGGCTTTAGGTTGTGTTAAAGGGGATTGAGCCATCGTTACCAACAGAAGAAATATCAGACGCGTTGGCCGAGAAAGGGTTTGCGGTTAAGTCCGTTGTCAATATGATCACCAGAAACAAAGTTGCACAGCCGCTCTTTACAATCGAGCTCCAACCAGATGCAAAGCGGTCGAAGCCAAATGCAGTGCACCACATCTACAACCTTCTGCTCCACTTGCACAGAAGAATTACCGTAGAGGAGCCCTATAAGAGACACCAACCTCCCCAGTGTAAAAACTGTCAGAAATACAACCACACCTCTATTGCAATCTTAGATCACTGTATGTCGGCTGTGGCGAACATCATGAAGATGGCATTTACACCAAGGTCAGAAATAACGTCGCACTAACCATACGGCCAATTACAGTGGATGTTCTCTCTTTAAGGATCTTAAATCACACCTAAACGGGCGCAGACCCCCAGATGGACAAAAGGTCTCCTATTACGCCTCCAAAACTACACCGGGGGGTATTTTTCGACAAGGCTGTTAGATCATCTCACATGCCTGCTTCAACTAGCCCTAGTGTATCCTTCGCTAGCGTGCTTTAAACTGGACAGACGGAGCCCGCGAATTTTCAAATACCAAAATGTACCTGCTACGCAACAAACCATCCAGACGGAAAAGCTCATGGCGGAACTGGCATCCTAATCAAAAACCGTATAAAATACTTGTTCATCAATAGATTTGAAACACAGCACCTACAACTGCATAAACATACGCACTGGGGATCTCGCCTGGTAAATCCTAAAAAACAAGCAGTTGTACAACACAGTAGTCAACCCACTCAATAAGATGGATTGCGTCTCACCGAATAGGCCTATTCGATTTGACTTGACTGATTTTGCAGAAACAAAAAGGATTTCGCGTAATAGGATCACTGCGGAGATACTGCTAGATTTAACTTACCACCACTCTCCAGTGCACTCTTTGTCTTTGCACTTGAGTTAATGCTGGGAGCAGCAGCAAGAGTACTTACACTAAATTTGTTGACAGGCCTTCAAACGGGCTAGAAAAATTAGAAACGGAAAAACGACGTCTAAGAAGAGAGAACATTTGCTGTAAGATGTAAAGGCTCCGTCTCGGCTGACTTTGAAATCAAAGCTGGTGTACCGCATGGCCATAGGAACGATCGGCCGAAAACAGTGACTTTTATCAATAACTTCGTTACTTTTCACGCAATCGGCATAAAAATGAATATTTATCAGTTTAATTTTATTAAGATCGGGGGACTATATTACATAGCTCCCATAGGAACGATCGGTGAAAAACTGTGACTCTTGTTGTATTTTTTACCACAATTAAAGTTAAAAAAATTTGTATACAGTTGCAAGGGTATAAAGCTGGTGTACCGCATGGCCATAGGAACGATCGGTCGAAAACAGTGACTTTTATCAACAACTTCGTTACTTTTCACGCAATTGGCATAAAAATGAATATTTATCAGTTTAATTTTATTAAGATCGGGAGACTATATCACATAGCTCCCATAGGAACGATCGGTAAAAAACTGAGACTCTTGTTGTATTTTTTAAAGTTAAAGAAATTTGTATAAAGTTGCAAGGGTATATAAAATTTGGCACGGCCGAAGTTAGCCCCGGCTCTCTGGTTTTAACATGTTTCGACTTCTCCGTAGTCTATCACTTTTATTTTATCATAAATGGAGACACATTTTCAAAAGTATTTTTCTTTTTATATTGATTTATATTGATATATTTTGGTTCACTGTTATTCGTTTTCAGAAGTCTATACATTAGTGAAGTCATTGTTGTATTTGTTGTCATCCGGCTATTGCCCTACGGCAGATTTTGAGCAACTGTTCTTTGCATATATTTTTTTGTTTAATTTTTGAGTTTGTTTTGTGCACTTGTTTTTTGAATCGGTAAACCAGTGTCTAAAAATAAAATGATGAGATTTGGCAAGCTAGGCTTTCAGCTATCCGTAACACGTCTGATATCTTTGAGACCACAAACTGAACAGACTGTAGTATTATCTTTTATTACATAAGATTTTATTACTAAAGATAAAAATTAAAAAAATAATAATAATTTTATATTATACAACTTTATATTACCCAATTAAAGGCAAGAGTATAACACTCAAAAACTCAAGAAGCCGTCTACAAATATTCATATACATTCAAATACATACGGCTTGCTATGCACTTCTGTTCCATCAACGCTCTCAGCGACACTACCGCAAGGCAGTGTACTCGGCCCATTGCTCTACTTGCTGTACACTGCAGACTTACCAACGAGTAAGGACTTACAACGTACACTTTTGCCGATGACACCGCAATCCTCAGCAGATTCAAATGCCCAATGCAAGCCTCTGCAAAATTAGAGGCACATCTTAAGATGGTAGAGGAATGGCTAGGAAACTGGCCTATCCAGGTCAACGCGCAGAAATGCAAACATGTTACATTTACACTCAACAGAAGAAACTGTCCAGCTCTAATGCTAAACAACGTACCAGTTCCTCAAGCCGATGATGCCACTTACCTTGGCCTCCACCTAGACAGAAGGCTAACTTGGCGCAAGCAAATCGAAGCAACAAAATCACAGCTTAAACTGAAATCGAATAGCTTACATTGGATCATCAATGCTCGCTCTCCTCTACGTCTGGAGTATAAAGACCTCCTGAAACCCATCTGGACTTACGGTGCCGTAATATGGGGAAATGCAATTACCAGCAATGTCGACATCATACAAAGGGGGGCACTCTAAGATTTTAAGATCAATCACCTGGGCTCCGTGGTACATACGGAACGACAACATTCAAAATGATCTAAATATACCTAGCGTAAAATATGAAATAGGTAGTCAAAAATAAAGTATTTTGTGAAACTAGATGCACACCCAAATGTTCTTGCCGATTTCTTACGCGAACTAATAGTAGAACTCGTCTTAAAAGAAATGACAGACCAACCCAATAACAAGTGATAAGGGTCGCCTGCAGTGTCCCCAGGATTCATCTGAAGTTCTAGACTAAGAAAAATATCTCAAACTTGTTGTTAGGCTCCAATTTAAGAGTAGATTCAACAAGTATATTAAACGTAAAAAAAAAAAAAAAAAATTCACATTTTTTCCAAAAGGTTCGCAGTTTCTTTCCCCATGTCCAGGTAAAAACAGTCACTGAAAAACATGACATACTTGTTGAATCAACGATAGTAAAGGTGCGACTTCGTCGTTAATACTTACTACAACAACATTTAACTAATCTTGTAAATTCCATAAGAAGTGGAATGGGGAGAAATAGCCTCATTCATAAAGGAACATCGCGTAGAGTTTGCAAATCGTTCAAGCAAAAAAAGTGTTAAAAAGAAGAAAAGAAAATCTTAGATATATTCCAGATGGACAGAGTCTATACCTTATTATCCCAAATGTTCTTAGCTAGGCAGCTACTTTTTATGAGTCTAATAAAGATAACATTTTTGTCCGAGTGTTGAATACTACAAATTCAAGCAGAAAATGAAAAATCGATCAAAAAAACCCGAAATGCTAAGTGACTCCGAGATAGAGGTACTGATACAGACTGATACAGACTACAGCTCATTCTGGACAAAATGTTTGAGTACTTGTAACCAAAAAAGTTTTCGCATAGTTATTGATTATCGTCAATGAATATAAAAGTATTGTCAGATAAATTTCCGTATTGTCTTAAATAGCTCCAAATTTTTTGCCTTGACTTAATGACTTAATAGTCTTCGTTTGTTCCGAAAACCACACGATTAAAAATTTAACAAAAGTTTTTTTTTTAAATTACATTCATGAAAAATGAATTTTCTTCATATGCCAAGTAAAATGCATTTGATGGTTTAAAAAAGGCTTTAATTAAACCCACATTATTAAAATATCCAGATTTCGATAACGAATTTTGCATAATTACAAATGCATGTAAATACGCCTCTGTAGCTGTTTTAACACAAAAATAAGGAAAAAAAAATATCAAAAGAGCTTGCTTCGTCTATGCCGAAGTTTACAAACCTACATTTCAGGAACGCCAGCAAAAATGAAAAGACACTGCTATACCAAAAACACGACTTGTCGTGTAAAAGAGTACATTCGTAGTTGCCGATATTCCCAAAAATCAAAACCAACAACCTTTTGACATTAATGTAGACATCAACAGTAGATTTTGATAGTGTGATAGTAGACACATTAGGTCCACAACCGCGCTCGGAAAATGTCTATGAATATGCTATTACGCTAATATTTAACAAAGTATTTAGTAGCCATTGCAAATCCAAATAAAAGCGCCATAATTGAAAACTTTATTCCGAAATAACGTCTATCGAAGTCTTTCATCAGTAATAAATGACTTGTGCAAATATCTAAAGATAGACAATATAACGTCAAGTGCACACCACCACCAGATCTTAGGGACAATAGATGAAGTTATAGAACAGTCATGAATACGTTTGTTCGTACATTTCTGCGGGTAAAACCTATTGGGATGTTTGGGTACAATATATATCATATTGTTTCAACACAACATCCTTGGCCGCTTAAGGATATTGTCCATATTAACTAGTCTTTGGGAGATTACTAAGACAGTTCTTAGATCTCTATATAACGTATCTTACAAAAGTGCGAGCATAGCGTTAGAAAATAATAAAATTAGAAATAAAAAATATTTCGATGATAAAATATCAGATGTAAGCATAGAATTAGGATATAAAGTTCTGTTAAAAAATTAAGCGTCCTGCTTCATATAAGTTCGAAGTCGTGCCGTGCGGTCATATAAGTGACGAAGTTTATATACCCTTGCAACTTTATACATACCAAATGTCCTTAACTTTAATTGTAGTAAAAAAATACAACAAGAGTCACTGTTTTTCACCGATCGTTCCTATGGGAGCTATGTGATATAGTTACCACATCTTAATAAAATTTGGCACAGTCATTAATAGGTATTTTAAACTGATAAACATTCATTTTTATGCCAATTGCGTGAAAAGAAACGAAGTTATTGATTAAAGTCACTGTTTTCGGCCGATCGTTCCTATGGCCATGCGGTGCACCAGCTTTATACCCATGCAACTTCATACAAATTTTTTTAACTTTAATTGTGGTAAAAAATACAACAAGAGTCACTGTTTTTCACCGATCGTTCCTATGGGAGCTATGTGATATAGTTACCACATTTTAATAAAATTTGGCACAGTCATTAATAGGTATTTTAAACTAATAAACATTAATTTTTATGCCAATTGCGTGAAAAGAAACGAAGTTATTGATTAAAGTCACCGTTTTCGGCCGATCGTTCCTTTGGGATGTACATGATATAGTCATTCGATCTTGATCAAATTCAGCACCGTCGTTTATAAGTGTAATAAACTCACCTATATTAACTTTTACGACAATACCTCAGAAAATAAAGACGTTTTTAGGAAAAGTCACTTTTCGTGACTTTGCCGTTTGTATGGGAGCTATATGATATAGTGGTCCGATCCGGCTGAATCCGAGATATACAGCCCCTGCAGTATCTATGTAAGTCTACATGAAAAATTTCAACTCTGTAGCTCTTATTGTCCAGTAAGAGTTTGCGTTGATTCCATACACCAGTAAAACAAATATTTGAAATTTATAATAACAAATGCATTTTCGTATTTTTAAAAAAATCTGTTCACATGCTTTTTTCAAGCATATCTTAGTATTTCGCTCACTCAAGCATACAAGCACCCTAGCACCCTCTTGATCAAATTTGTTGTTTTGCTGCATATTAGTATCAAATTTAAGTGTGCTAAATTTGATTGCACAAGGTTGAAAATTACGGGAGATAATTGATTTTTTTCAAATTACGGGGGCGGAAAGGGGCGTGGCAAAATTTTTACACATAAAATTGTCCACATTTACTAAGCAAATATACATACCAACTATGGTGGCTCTAGGTAGAATAGTTTTTGAGAAAATCGGTTTTATTTAATTTGCGGGGGCGATATGGGCGTGGCAAAATTTTTACAAATACAAAATGCGCGTATTCACTAAGCAAATATACATAGCAAATTTTGTGTCTCTAGTTGCTAAAGTGTTTGACCAAATTGGTTTTATTTAATTTGCGTGGGCGGTAGGGGGCGTGTCAAAAATTTGAAACAAACTCGATAAGCGTACATATTACACGAGACTACATACCAAATTTGGTGACTCTAGCTCTTATAGTCTCCGAGATCTATGTGTTCATACGGACGGACGGACGGACAGATATGGCTAGATCGTCTCGGCTGTTGATGCTGATCAAGAATATATATACTTTATGGGGTGGAAAAAGCTTCCTTCTGCCTGTTACATACATTTTGGCGACTTTAATATACCATTTCACCCTATGGGTGTATGGTATAAAAATCATTCTTTCAATTCTTTCTTTAAAAATGGAGGTGTAGTATGTTATATGTATAATAAGTATATTCCCTTAGCATTGTAGTATATACAATATGCGGTGACACTTTGTTCCTTTGTTTACATAAGCCAACTACACAAGTGCCGAAATATAATCATATGTGTATATATGCGGACTTGTCTGCAGGCGTGAGAACTGCAGCGTTAGCGTAGTGGCTAATGCCAAATGCGCAATCCAATGTATTTTCCGACTGAAAATATATACATCTATATATATAAAAATGAAACCCGTTTTCCTTGGTCACGGCATCACGCGTGAATGTCTGCACCGATTTCACTAATTCTTTTTTTGTTGTATTTGTTACTATTAGGAGAAGGATCTTACGGAAAAAATATCAAAAAAGCTAACATCGGCTGTGCCGAAGTTTATGTACCCTTGCAGTCCATGGCCATAATATTTTTACATGTTCCAAACTCTTTTTCTGTATCTCAATTCATTAATGCACAGAACCTTTCAAGTATCATTTCAATTTCTTCTTCTTCTTCCCCATCCCCTTTTACACGCATGCCGCGACTCGCACGCATACACATATAGTTTATGTAGCGTTGCGTCTGTATGTGTGCATGCGTGTGCTCTGTTGATTTGATGATGACGTAGTAGTCAGCAAGCCGAACCGATTTATATCGACTGTAACTTGTGTTCTATATATCCGATCAGATTCAAATTTTGGGATCTGAGATTTTATATATAATACTATCATATTGGTAAATTTGGCGATACTCCAATTTTTGCAATTTTTGCAAAAATGTTTCCTCCAGAGCTATATGATATAGTGGTCCGATTCTCCCAATTTTCATACTTTATTTTTCCCAGGTAATAAAAAGCCCCCATCCGATAGCTTTTCAAATGGCTGAGTAAAACGCATTCGCACAGACGGACGGACAGACGGACAGACATGGCTATATCAACTCAGCTTTTCATGCTGATCAAGATTATATATACTTTATAGGGAACGTCTCGGAAACGTCTCTTTGTGTGCGTTACAAATATCTGACCAATTTTATAATACCCTCTGCAAGGGTATAAAAAATTAAGAATATCTCGCAGAAATACTGAAAAATGTACATTTAATTTTGCATATCTTAAAAAACGCAAGTAACAAATGTCAATGTCATTCACAGTAGCCGGGGGCAGTTACATGTCAACCAAGTTGTAGGAAATTCATTCATTCATGCTTTAGTTACAAACGAAAAGTTACTAACGAAATAATGCCTCCTAAAAAAAGCGTTCGTTTCGAAGCATTGTTTTGAATAGGACTGAAGAGCAGGAATTGGTACGGGAAGTGGAGCGGGTAAGGCAAAGCAGAGGATTCTTATTGGAAACAGCCGAAAGGCGAGAAGCCAGGCTTGAGCATGAGCTTTTGCGAGCCCGAGAGTCGCGATCTGCACCAATTCAATTGCTTCGCTTGCAAAGAAGTAAACTGCGTAGGGGAAGGGTAGCTGAATCGCGCGCACAGATAAGACTGGATCGACATGAGGAATACCATCGTATTGCACTTTGATATGACCCAGCTGTTGATTATGGCTCCAGCCGCTATGTCGTCATTGGCCAGAAGAGTCATGTCTGCACTTACTGTCAGGCTCTGAAGTTCAATAATGAAACGAAAGGAATGTGTTGTGCTGGCGGCAAAATTAAATTACCTTAACTTGAAGCACTACCATAGCCACTGTGAACTCTACTTTTCGGATCCACTACTGAATCGAATCATATTCTATCAAACATTAGGAAATATAATTCCTGCTTCCATATGACGTCATTTGGTACGGAAATTGTGACTGCCCCATTCATGCCAACTTTCAAAGTCAAAGGGAAAACCTATCACAAAGCTGGCGCCCTGCTCCCCTTCCCAGTTAGTAAACATAAATTTCTTCAAATGTACTTCATCGGTGATGATAGAGACGAAGCCAATGCACGATCTGGAAGATAGATATATACCTCCGAAAGCAGGTCCATCATCGCGCAGCTATAGGAGCTTTTCCACAATCGAAACAATTTAAAGCGATTGGTCAAAATAGAAATAGTGGAGGTGGGGGCAAACTGGGAAAAGATTCCTAATCAGGCGGGGGCACAGCAAAGCGTGTGGTATGGCTTCGAAAACTGTCACACGAGAATTTTATATATAAGCTATATATAGCCAGCGATCGGGGCGACTCCATCAATGTTACAATTGTTAACTGTTAATTTCCCCCTCGCTTAGGTGGACGCCGTTCCCGGACTTCTGTAGGTCAACTAACTTGCGACTCGGCAGTCTGCGAATTTCCAGATAGTTGGCGAACCAAACTGCGACTACCCCAATAGTGAAACTGCTGCTCAATACTCAGTTTTGAGTATAGTCCGGTTATGTTGATTTGTGACTCGGCTGACACCATTGATTTCTTTCTGAGCACATCATATTTGTTGACAAACGTTGTTTGGTTAATGGTAATCTGGTCGCTGAATGTCACCATGTAGGTTCCATTCACCATGGTGGCGTCGTTAATGATAACCATTTCTTCGTCCACAACGATTAAAGGTGCCAGGTGTCCTGGTCGGGAACTAGAATGGGCTTAAGTTCCGGCTACTAATTGTTGCATGCATCCATTTGTGGGCGATCTTTTGCAGAATGTTGTGTTTACCGCCATTTGGCAACCATCGACTGAGAATAACTCCGTACCACAATCAGCAACTGCGTTTCTGTTATTAAAATTTAAAATTATGTTATCCCGTTTTACCGGGTAAAGGCTGATTTTTTTACAGACAGATTCTGGGTGAGGATATTGATTAAAAAATTTTGAAAAACCTTAATACTACCTACATCTAATACATCTGACACACTAATATTTGTGAGATTTTTGTTGGGTATTTCGTTGACATCCAAGTCATCGAGGATTATTGGGTTCAATAAATTCGCTTTTGTCAAAGTTGTTGTTAGAATTAAATTTTTTTTCTTGATGCTATAGGTTGGACTATCGCAAATTTAGAAAATTTATCTATACAAGTCAGAAAGAATCTTTTATCGTCGATGTGTAAAATTTCTCCTGCGTAAGCCGGTACTGGTGTGGTACCCAGCTTTTGTTTTTTTGTATGCCTGTCATATTTTGCGATAGAGCAGATCTTGCAATTTCTGTGGTAAATTTTCCAATGTTTGGGAAAAAATAGTCTTGCAAAACTTGTTTCATGTTTTCCTGGGCTGCACGGTGCGCCCTGTTATGTTCGGTCACTACAATTTCTTTTTGTTCCTACTTGTCTGGTACATCTGTAACGATGTGTTTGCAATACCAGAATTTTGTTGCCGTATATAGTTCAACCAATTTGTGCTGAATGAGAGCAAGGGTTGGCAGCTTGCAATGTATTGCGATTACCACTTCAGCATTTAAAGTGAATCAGGGTTTGATGTGCGTATAATGTGCCTGGACTTACTCTGCAAGAGAACGAATGTCCTTACCGAATGTAACTCTTCTTCCTCAATCACAATTTGATTTCGAAAACAATTTAAGGGCTTCTCGGATACATCAATAGTGTAGGTCATGGACTCTTCACTATGGTAGGTTGCCCTATCGGACTCTGATTCTGGTGCTTCGAGAGCGTTAATGTTCTGTCGCGAACGGGCGTCTGCTTCAAAATTTTCCTTTCTTGGTTTGTAAATTATTTTTGCGCCATGTCTGTCAATATATGCTTTCCAGCGTATTAATTTCGCGTTCGAATTTTTGTCTGATACGCCGAAAGTTAACGGCTGATGGTCGGTAAATATGTTTAAGTCTCTTACCCCATAAAGCTAGTTTCTCAAGTTCTTTAGTGACCACACTATGGCAAGAAGCCCCCTTTCGTTTTTTGCAAAATTTCTTCGTTATTACGCAATTCACCGGAAATCATGGTAATTGGTCTGCCTTTTTGTGAAAGGACAGCGTCTAGCCCATCACCAGATGCATCTGTGATAAGACAGAATGGTTGTCGATAATCTAAGTAAGCTAAAAATAACATCCTCCGATGGTTAAATATCTTTCAGTTTGGAAAATGTCTGCAGTTGTTCTGAAGTAAACTGGATTTTTATTTTTCAGTGAAGTTGTAATACCATATTGTATTTTGATTTAGTTTCCGAAAGTCAATTACTATCCTCTTATTTTATGGAAGCCGTTTTCATTCGTCCCTTTTTTGTCGACCAGCCAGGTGGGATTATTATTGGGAGATTTTGAGGGTCGAATTATGCCGTGCGCTAGAAGTTGTTTAACCTCTGCGTTGAAAAAGCCCGTAATGCCCATTGGGAGTGGGAATAGCTTAGAGTATTCCCCATTTGTTCGTATAGTTGCTACAGTGTATATGTTATATGGCAGAGCCTTGTCAGGATCTGCAAACGCTCCTACTCTTTTTAAATGAAATTTACTTGTGGGCAACGAGTGAAATTAATGGACTCATAGTTGCTCCGACCTTTTTTAAGGGGTCAAAACCAAGGTAAATATTTGCTGTAGTTACTCGGGCCCAAAACGCGTTTAAACTACATAAATTTGGTATCAAACGAAAGGGAAAAATTCCACGAGCACGACCTCAGGTGCGCCTTGGCGATTTATTTCGTAGTTTTTGTGTAATTAACAAAAGAAAAATTACATTTTTAGCAGGATTCTAGCTAAAAGTAGCTTTTTACGGCTAAAAGAAGCTGTTTGTTTTGAGATAGTGTTGCCAGATGCCAAATTTGGGATACTTGAATACGCGGGCTTTTTGAAACTTTTGCTCGCGCTATTCTCAACAAACGAAAATATTGCTGAGTTTACAATATTTCTTGATTTTAGAGAACAAATATAGTTCAGAATGCAATATTCGGCTGCCAGAGCAGCCGAATGTTCCTCAATTTTATAATTCAGAATAAAATATTTGGCTGCCAGGGCGGTCAAACAACGCGCCAAATAAAAAATAGCGTTTGCCAACACTAAAATCTAGCTTTAGTCGATTTTTTCACTTTTCAACTCTGAAATCTCGAGTAGCTTAAGTAAATATTTAACAAAACCAATTATGCGGTCAAAATCCTCTGAGATATTTTTCAAAAAGACCGAAAATATATATTGGACATTTTTCCGTTACCTTTAAGGTCCCATTTATGGATCTGACATTAAATGGTTTTTCTGCGAGGGTAATGAATTTTACTACGGCCATTGATCGAATATAATTTTTTGAAGCCCCCGTATCGATAAGTAGTTTAATTGTGTTTCCTTCTACTGTTCTTGTGATGAACTGTAGAAGGGAGTGTTCTCTAAAAAATTACAAGATTCTTCACCATCTGACAAGTCATCACTAGCTGCCAGGACGCTCGCCAGGCTTTAGCATGAGCGTTTGCGAGCCCGAGAGTCGCGATCTGCACCAATTCAATTGCTTCGCTTGCAAAGAAGTAAACTGCGTAGGGGAAGGGTAGCTGAATCGCGCGCACAGATAAGACTGGATCGACATGAGGAATACCATCGTATTGCACTTTGATATGACCCAGCTGTTGATTATGGCTCCAGCCGCTATGTCGTCATTGGCCAGAAGAGTCATGTCTGCACTTACTGTCAGGCTCTGAAGTTCAATAATGAAACGAAAGGAATTTGTTGTGCTGGCGGCAAAATTAAATTACCTTAACTTGAAGCACTACCATAGCCACTGTGAACTCTACTTTTCGGATCCACTACTGAATCGAATCATATTCTATCAAACATTAAGAAATATAATTCCTGCTTCCATATGACGTCATTTGGTACGGAAATTGTGACTGCCCCATTCATGCCAACTTTCAAAGTCAAAGGGAAAACCTATCACAAAGCTGGCGCCCTGCTCCCCTTCCCAGTTAGTAAACATAAATTTCTTCAAATGTACTTCATCGGTGATGATAGAGACGAAGCCAATGCACGATCTGGAAGATAGATATATACCTCCGAAAGCAGGTCCATCATCGCGCAGCTATAGGAGCTTTTCCACAATCGAAACAATTTAAAGCGATTGGTCAAAATAGAAATAGTGGAGGTGGGGGCAAACTGGGAAAAGATTCCTAATCAGGCGGGGGCACAGCAAAGCGTGTGGTATGGCTTCGAAAACTGTCACACGAGAATTTTATATATAAGCTATATATAGCCAGCGATCGGGGCGACTCCATCAATGTTACAATTGTTAACTGTTAATTTCCCCCTCGCTTAGGTGGACTCCGTTCCCGGACTTCTGTAGGTCAACTAACTTGCGACTCTGCAGTCTTCGAATTTCCAGATAGTTGGCGAACCAAACTGCGACTACCCCAATAGTGAAACTGCTGCTCAATACTCAGTTTTGAGTATAGTCCGGTTATGTTGATTTGTGACTCGGCTGACACCATTGATTTCTTTCTGAGCACATCATATTTGTTGACAAACGTTGTTTGGTTAATGGTAATCTGGTCGCTGAATGTCACCATGTAGGTTCCATTCACCATGGTGGCGTCGTTAATGATAACCATTTCTTCGTCCACAACGATTAAAGGTGCCAGGTGTCCTGGTCGGGAACTAGAATGGGCTTAAGTTCCGGCTACTAATTGTTGCATGCATCCATTTGTGGGCGATCTTTTGCAGAATGTTGTGTTTACCGCCATTTGGCAACCATCGACTGAGAATAACTCCGTACCACAATCAGCAACTGCGTTTCTGTTATTAAAATTTAAAATTATGTTATCCCGTTTTACCGGGTAAAGGCAGATTTTTTTACAGACAGATTCTGGGTGAGGATATTGATTAAAAAATTTTGAAAAACCTTAACACTACCTACATCTAATACATCTGACACACTAATATTTGTGAGATTTTTGTTGGGTATTTCGTTGACATCCAAGTCATCGAGGATTATTGGGTTCAATAAATTCGCTTTTGTCAAAGTTGTTGTTAGAATTAAATTTTTTTTTTTGATGCTATAGGTTGGACTATCGCAAATTTAGAAAATTTATCTATACAAGTCAGAAAGAATCTTTTATCGTCGATGTGTAAAATTTCTCCTGCGTAAGCCGGTACTGGTGTGGTACCCAGCTTTTGTTTTTTTGTATGCCTGTCATATTTTGCGATAGAGCAGATCTTGCAATTTCTGTGGTAAATTTTCCCATGTTTGGGAAAAAATAGTCTTGCAAAACTTGTTTCATGTTTTCCTGGGCTGCACGGTGCGCCCTGTTATGTTCGGTCACTACAATTTCTTTTTGTTCCGACTTGTCTGGTACATCTGTAACGATGTGTTTGCAATACCAGAATTTTGTTGCCGTATATAGTTCAACCAATTTGTGCTGAATGAGAGCAAGGGTTGGCAGCTTGCAATGTATTGCGATTACCACTTCAGCATTTAAAGTGAATCAGGGTTTGATGTGCGTATAATGTGCCTGGACTTACTCTGCAAGAGAACGAATGTCCTTACCGAATGTAACTCTTCTTCCTCAATCACAATTTGATTTCGAAAACAATTTAAGGGCTTCTCGGATACATCAATAGTGTAGGTCAGAGACTCTTCACTATGGTAGGTTGCCCTATCGGACTCTGATTCTGGTGCTTCGAGAGCGTTAATGTTCTGTCGCGAATGGGCGTCTGCTTCAAAATTTTCCTTTCCTGTTTTGTAAATTATTTTTGCGCCATGTCTGTCAATATATGCTTTCCAGCGTATTAATTTCGCGTTCGAATTTTTGTCTGATACGCCGAAAGTTAACGGCGGATGGTCGGTAAATATGTTTAAGTCTCTTACCCCATAAAGCTAGTTTCTCAAGTTCTTTAGTGACCACACTATGGCAAGAAGCCCCCTTTCGTTTTTTGCAAAATTTCTTCGTTATTACGCAATTCACCGGAAATCATGGTAATTGGTCTGCCTTTTTGTGAAAGGACAGCGTCTAGCCCATCACCAGATGCATCTGTGATAAGACAGAATGGTTGTCGATAATCTAAGTAAGCTAAAAATAACATCCTCCGATGGTTAAATATCTTTCAGCTTGGAAAATGTCTGCAGTTGCTCTGAAGTAAACTGGATTTTTATTTTTCAGTGAAGTTGTAATACCATCCCTAGATACGATAAATCCCAGATACTCAACTCTTTTTTTAAAACATTTGCATTTTTCCTGTGACACTCGCATCCCCGCGTCCTGTAGACTTTTAAGGACCCATCAATTTCCCTAACATGGTCTTCTTTTGTTTCGGAATAATGTTCTACTTATCTTTTTCCTAAAGACGTCATCGATGGGCCTCTGGAAGATACTGGGAGCATTTTTGAGACCGAAGGGGAGTCTGGAGACAGTTTTCTCCGTGTCTTTTTCTGCTAGTGTTATTTGATGAAATCCCGATTTAAGGTCCAATATTGTAAAATATTGGTCTTTTCTTATGTTCGACAGGATTGTTGAAGTCATTGGAATAGAGTACTTGTCATCTATAGTATTTTGATTTAGTTTCCTAAAGTCAATTACTATCCTCTTTTTATGGAAGACGTTTTCATTCGTCCCTTTTTTGTCGACCAGCCAGGTCGAATTATTATAGGGGGATTTTGAGGGTCGAATTATGCCGTGCGCTAAAAGTTGTTTAACTTCTGCGTTGAAAAAGCCCGTAATGCCCATTGGGAGTGGGAATAGCTTAGACCTTTTTTAAGGGTTCAAAACCAATTATGCGGTCAAAATCCTCTGGGATATTTATCAAAAAGACCGAAAATATATATTGGACATTTTTCCGATACCTTTGAGGTCCCATTTATGGATCTGACATTAAATGGTTTGTCTGCGAGGGTAATGAATTTTACTACGGCCATTGATCGAATATAATTTTTTGAAGCCCCCGTATCGATAAGTAGTTTAATTGTGTTTCCTTCTACTGTTCTTGTGATGAACTGTAGAAGGGAGTGTTCTCTAAAAAATTACAAGATTCTTCACCATCTGACAAGTCATCACTAGCTGCCAGGACGCTCGCCAGGCTTGAGCATGAGCGTTTGCGAGCCCGAGAGTCGCGATCTGCACCAATTCAATTGCTTCGCTTGCAAAGAAGTAAACTGCATAGGGGAAGGGTAGCTGAATCCCGCGCACAGATAAGACTGGATCGACATGAGGAATACCATCGTATTGCACTTTGATATGACCCAGCTGTTGATTATGGCTCCAGCCGCTATGTCGTCATTGGCCAGAAGAGTCATGTCTGCACTTACTGTCAGGCTCTGAAGTTCAATAATGAAACGAAAGGAATTTGTTGTGCTGGCGGCAAAATTAAATTACCTTAACTTGAAGCACTACCATAGCCACTGTGAACTCTACTTTTCGGATCCACTACTGAATCGAATCATATTCTATCAAACATTAGGAAATATAATTCCTGCTTCCATATGACGTCATTTGGTACGGAAATTGTGACTGCCCCATTCATGCCAACTTTCAAAGTCAAAGGGAAAACCTATCACAAAGCTGGCGCCCTGCTCCCCTTCCCAGTTAGTAAACATAAATTTCTTCAAATGTACTTCATCGGTGATGATAGAGACGAAGCCAATGCACGATCTGGAAGATAGATATATACCTCCGAAAGCAGGTCCATCATCTCGCAGCTATAGGAGCTTTTCCACAATCGAAACAATTTAATGCGATTGGCCAAAATAGAAATAGTGGAGGTGGGGGCAAACTGGGAAAAGATTCCTAATCAGGCGGGGGCACAGCAAAGCGTGTGGTATGGCTTCGAAAACTGTCACACGAGAATTTTATATATAAGCTATATATAGTCATATATCCAACTTCAATACACAATAACTAATAAATTTTTCGCCCCCTAAAATTTATAACTTTAAAGTAAACATCCGTTTTTTTATATAAACACTTGGACACTTGCAATAACAATTGTCCCCCTTAAAATCAAAGCGTGTGAACGCTAACTCATAATTAAAACACAGGCCAATAAAATCCGTTTTATTCATAAACAATTGAACACTTGCAATAATAATTGTCCCCCAAAAATCAAAAGCGTGAGAACGCTAATTCAGCATTAAAATTCGGGCCAATCAAATCACATCAATATCGATCACGCCATTTAAGGGCTCACAAATTTAGCCTATAAATATTACTATAAGACATTTTTGTACTTCAGTTTTTAAGTTTTCGTTCAACGAATAAAGTCCCCGCTTTTAACTCGAACAAACAATATCTTTTTTTTTCCCTTTGGAAAGACCAGATATTTAATTGGCGCAGTCGGTAGGATCGGTAAAAGTGAACTTGTTATTCTATCCGTGTGACACATAGAATTATTATCGGTGTGTTACATAGAATTAGTGAATAATCACTATAAAAATCCGATCCGACATCAAGAACTTACGGGGAGTGCTCAAAAGCCTACAACAGTGGAAAATATTTACGCCAACTGTGCGCGAAAAAATTTCCTCTACTGTGTGTTACAAAAATAAACTCCAATTGTGGAACAAAAACGCCTATTTGTGTGCGAAAAAAAAAAAAAAAACACAAAAACACCAAAAACCCAGAAAATCAACAAAACAAAATTGGCCTTAGAACTCACCGAAGCCCACCTCAATCAAGCACTGTCTTCATTAAGACAGGTGGCAAACTATGATGGAGCACCAGAGAATCTGACGTCATTCATAAGGAGGATAGATATCATCATGCACTTATATCCAACCCATGATATAAGGCAACATAACATACTGTTCAGCGCAATCGAGATGCAGCTCACTGGAGAGGCACAACGGCTCTCGCAAATTGGACAAGTCAACACCTGGCCGGAACTAAGATCATTCCTCATCAATGAATTGAAGACGCAGACCCCTTGTGAGGAACTTCTTCGACGCCTCTACAACACCAACTATACAGGAAACCTTCGTAAGTTTGTAACAGAATTAGAAGACAAATCCTATATTATCACAAATAAACTAAGTCTTGAAAACGATGCAAATAACACCGTTCTTTATACAAATGCTTTAAATAACACTATAAAAGATGTAATAAATAAAAAATTACCCGATAGATTATTTATGACGTTAGCTAGATATGATATAACAACAGTTAGCAAGCTGAAACAAGTAGCTCAAAGAGAAGGGTTATACGAGAATAGTATAACAGAAAACAGAAAATCAAATCAAAGCCAAAATCAAAACCAAAAAGGTGGAAAACCCTTTGTACCCAATAGTACTCCGTCTCAAACAAAACAATCCGATACACAAAACCAACAACTTTTCCAAGAGTTTCAACAAAAATTAAATATTGACCGGGCTCAAAATCCAATGAATTATCAGCAGCAAAATAGGTATCCAAAAAATAATGTAGCAAACCAGCCTACAAAAAGGCAAAGAGAAAGTAATAGTGGAATTAGCAAAATGGACACATCAGAAAATTTTCATCAGAATGCCTCGGATCAATCGGAAGAAGAGATAGAGACAAGTCCTTCATCAGAATAACAATGAACAATAAACCTTTGAGATGTGTAGTAGACTCAGGATCTTCTATAAATATAATGTCCGAAAACTTTTTAATTTCAAAACCTATTCAGGAGATTCCAAAATTCACATGATTGAAGGAGCAGTAGAATTAAAAGAAATCATTTTCCTTGCACCCAGCAAACTTTGTCCGACAGAACAAAAATTTTATATCCATAAATTTTCAAATAAATACGACATGTTGATAGGCAGAACTTTCCTAAAAGCCTGCAAAGCCTAGATAAATTATGAAGAAGAATACGCAAAACTAGGAAATTATACATTTTATTTCAGAGATATTGAAGAAATAGAAGAACATAACATAGAATGTTTGGACCCACCTACAGAGAGGGACCCAGACACAAATTTTGCAATTGAAAATGAAATAGTAGAAAGCAATGAGTATAGACTCGACCATTTAAACAACGAAGAAACACAAAAACTCAAAAAAGTCTTGTACGAATTCAGTGACATACAGTACCGCGAAGGTGAAAATTTGACTTTCACGAGTACAATAAAACACTCTATTCATACAAAACATGAGGACCCAATATACAAACACCCATACAAATACCCACAAATCTTTGACGAAGAAGTCAATAAACAGATTAATGAAATGATAGAACAGGGAATCATTCGAAAATCGAAATCGCCCTATTGTTCTCCAATCTGGATCGTACCTAAAAAGAGGACGCGTCCAAGGAACAAAAGTTCCGCTTAGTAATCGACTATCGTAGTCTAAATGA
>JAEIFP010002028.1:0-11751 GCA_018903935.1 Drosophila insularis
AGAGCGAAAAACGTTTGATCGCAGCACTGTCGCTACGCATCGAAAATAATTCAGTCTGCCACAGATCGCAGAACGATGAACGCATGTCTGTGTCGCTGTGTTCTCGTTTTGCATATGTATGTGTACACTCGTCGGTACATGCTCAGGCTTCGTAGTGTGTGTGAGACGTGAAGTTGTACAACATCGCATTTCAATCGCTCGCTCGCAGACTTTTTTGAGTTTTCGACGAGCTAGCGACAATGCGAGAATGAGATGCGTGCTTAACTACAGAACTCGACGACACTTCTCAAAGTCTCGACGTGGCTCTGTTGTTAGTGTGCTCGCTTAGCGATCGGGCGGCCGGGGTTCGACTCCCATCTTGGTCGAAGTTTTTCATAATGCTTTATATATTTTTTTTGATATATTTTTATTTACTTTTTATACCCTTGCAGAGGGTATTAATTAATTATAAATAAAGAAATTTACCAATATGATAGTATTATATGTAAAATCTCAGATCCCATAATTTGAATCTGATCGGATATATAGAACACAAGTTACAGCCGATAAAAATCGGTTCGGCTAGCTGCCTACTACGTCATCATCAAATCAACAGAGCACACGCATGCACACATACAGACGCAACGCTACATAAACTATGTATATGTGTATGCGTGCGAGTCGTGGCATGCGTGTAAAAGGGGATGGGGAAGAAGAAGAAGAAATTGAAATGATATTTGAAAGGTTCTGTGCATTAATGAATTGAGATACAGAAAAAGAGTTTGGAACATGTAAAAATATTATGGCCATGGACTGCAAGGGTATATAAACTTCGGCACAGCCGATGTTAGCTTCTTTGATATTTATACGCTTGCAGAGGGTATTATAAAATTGGAGAGATGTTTGTAACGCACAGAAGGAGACGTTTCCGACCATATAAAGTATATATATTCTTGATCAGCATGAGAAGCTGAGTTGATATAGCCATGTCCGTCTGTCCGTCCGTCTGTGCGTATGCGTGTGCTCTGTTGATTTGATGATGACGTAGTAAGCAGCAAGCAGCGCTGCCGGCAGCTTTATGGGGTCGGAAACGTCTCCTTCTGTTCGTTACAAACATCTGACCAATTTAATAATACCCTCTGCAAGGGTATAAAAAGTAAATAAAAATGTATCAAAAAATATATAAAACAATTATGAAAAACTTCGACCAAGATGGGAGTCGAACCCCGGCCGCCCGATCGCCAAGCGAGCACACTAACAACAGAGCCACGTCGACACTTGGAGAAGTGCCGACGAGTTCTGTAGTTAAGCACGCGTCTCATTCTCGCATTGTCGCTAGCTCGTCGAAAACTCAAAACTCTGCGAGCGAGCGATTGAAATGCGATGTTGTACAACTTCACGTCTCCACACACTACGAAGCCTGAGCATGTACCGACGAGTGTACACATACATATGCAAAACGAGAACACAGCGACACAGACATGCGTTCATCGTTCTGCGATCTGTGGCAGACTGAATTATTTTCGATGCGTAGCGACAGTGCTGCGATCAAACGTTTTTCGCTCTCGCTGCGGCCGCTCTCTGGGGTTCTAGGCTGTTCGGCTTTTGCCGAAGTTCTCTGGGGTTCCAGGCTCAGGCTAGCGTTTGTAATCAAAAAATCTTGAGTTTGACGCATCTATGTATTCTATGCTTAGTGGTAAAACGTCGGCATTTGCACGACATACGATACGGCTACGATCAAACATCGACCGATCGAGCCGCACGCAACCGCGAGCAATTTCGTACAAGCGGGAAGATGCGTGGGAGGCATAATGTATAAAATCGGCTATGTAAGAGCAAATAAGGGCAAGCGAAAAAGGGCATTGGCCCAGTGAGACAATTTAAGAGCACAGAGAGGCCACAATAGAAATGCATGCATTGACGTACAATGCATGTACAAGCATACACTCACAATACATGTATGCTATGCGTGTATGACCGCGAGAGGGAGTACCGGTGGCCTATGGGTGCTCTCTGCCTACGTCACACACAAGAGATCAAAGCAGTGAGAGCATGAACTGCCGAAATTATGAGAACAAAGTGAGGGCCAAGCAAGCCCACGAGACGGGTGCGGGGCATGCATGCATGTACATATGAAACGATAATGGTTTGTGGATTGGATAGGGGAATATGCGAACCGAAGGGGGAGGGATGAACAATGGGAAAGCCCTCTATCTGATAGATACGATATGCGGATGAATGTGCATTATATGGGAAATTAAACGATTTCGTGTGTTAATTTAATCAATATGATTATCGTTAAACAATAACTTAAGTTAATATAATTGTCATATATCATATGTATGTAAATATAATAAGGAGAGAATATGTGTGAAATTGGGTATGACAAGTGGATCAAAGGGAGCGACGGGCAAAGGCAGCGATGAAAGCAGAGAAAGTCAACGGGATACCATGGGCGGCCAATAGAAAGGCGACGCCAGCATAAGAAAGGGATGCAAGTCAATATGTACAAACGAGAAAGACAGGGACAAGGAATAAATGGGCGCGCAGCCACAAAGAAAGTGGACATATGCGCCAAAGATTTGCGGGACTTTCACCACGCATAGCAACAAGTGAATGCGTGGGTGAAAGCAGAGGGCCGATGGAAACGTACCAGCTGTATAGCGGTACCACACCAATGTGTTCCTGAGGCCATGGGAACTGCCTATATAAAGGCAACATCAAGTCATCAAGTCATCAAGTAGTGATCAAGTAACAAGTAATTAAGGCCTTACGAGTAACTTTAAGAACTTATCAAGGAAACAGAAGGAGCAAAGGAAAAACAAGGAACTATACAGGCCTTACGAGTAACCTGTACAGTTCATTTCGACAGCAACAAATCCTTAAATAGGGATAGTAAACACCGTACCCAAGCTAGAGTGAGTGGGAGAGAAGCCAAGCATTTCCAGGAGTATCCAAAGTCAATGGTAGGCACGAGGATATATCCTACTGCCGAAATTCCAGGATCTATATATCCTGACGAATACCAATTATTGAGGAACATCCTGCCAAAGCCATAAAACAAGAGCCATCTCAACGAGCATAGCAAAGAGGGTGCAGAGGTGTGGAGCACAAATCAAGCATATGATACAGACCGAGACAATAATCGGCAACAGGAGCAAGAGGAAGGCAAGAAGCGACGACGAGGGATTCAAAGTAACTCACCAACGCTGTCCAAGTCCAGACCTACCGCAGAGAAACTTGTCATAGCCAATCAAGCCCATAACGTTCGCAAATAAACGTATTATAAAAACCAAATCAATAAACAAAGCTGTTCTGATTTCACCGGGGCACAAAATAAATTTTGTTGTGCCGAACCTAGCCCAAGAGATATTATAAATATCCCGAAGGACGAGAAAGGATCGTTACAAGTTTATGTAGCGTTGCGTCTGTATGTGTGCATGCGTGTGCTCTGTTGATTTGATGATGACGTAGTAGGCAGCAAGTTGAACCGATTTATATCGGCTGTAACTTGTGTTCTTTTTATCCGATCAGATTCAAATTTTGGGATCTGAGATTTTATATGAAATACTATCATATTGGTAAATTTCATGGCGATACTCCAAATTTTGCAATTTTTTTTTTTTTTCCAGAGCTTATATGATATAGTGGTCCGATTCTCCCAATTTTCATACTTTTCCCAGGTAATAAAAAGCTCCCAAAAAAAATTTCATCCCGATAGCTCTTAAGATGGCTGAGTAAAACGCATATGCACAGACGGACGGACAGACGGACATGGCTATATCAACTCAGCTTCTCATGCTGATCAAGAATATATATACTTTATAGGGTCGGAAACGTCTTCTTCTGTGCGTTACAAACATCTGACCAATTTTATAATACCCTCTGCAAGGGTATAATTAGGAACAATAAGTACATAAGTTTAGGTTAAATATCAAAGAAGCTAACATCGACTGTGCCGAAGTTTATATACCCTTGCAGTCCATGGCCATAATATTTTTTCATGTTCCAAACTCTTTTTCTGTATCTCAATTCATTAATGCACAGAACCTTTCAAATATCATTTCAATTTCTTCTTCTTCTTCCCCATCCCCTTTTACACGCATGCCGCGATACTCCAATTTTTGCAATTTTTGCAAAAATGTTTCCTCCATTCTCCCAATTTTCATACTTTATTTTTCCCAGGTAATAAAAAGCCCCCCAAAAAAATTTCATCCCGATAGCTCTTAAGATGGCTGAGTAAAACGCATACGCACAGACGGACGGACAGACGCTCAGACGGACATGGCTATATCAACTCAGCTTCTCATGCTGATCAAGAATATATATACTTTATAGGGTCGGAAACGTCTCCTTCTGTGCGTTACAAACATCTGACCAATTTTATAATACCCTCTGCAAGGGTATAAATATCAAAGAAGCTAACATCGGCTGTGCCGAAGTTTATATACCCTTGCAGTCCATGGCCATAATATTTTTTCATGTTCCAAACTCTTTTTCTGTATCTCAATTCATTAATGCACAGAACCTTTCAAATATCATTTCAATTTCTTCTTCTTCTTCCCCATCCCCTTTTACACGCATGCCGCGACTCGCACGCATACACATATAGTTTATGTAGCGTTGCGTCTGTATGTGTGCATGCGTGTGCTCTGTTGATTTGATGATGACGTAGTAGGCAGCAAGTTGAACCGATTTATATCGGCTGTAACTTGTGTTCTATTTATCCGATCAGATTCAAATTTTGGGATCTGAGATTTTATATGAAATACTATCATATTGGTAAATTTCATGGCGATACTCCAAATTTGCAATTTTTGCAAAAATGTTTCCTCCAGAGCTATATGATATAGTGGTCCGATTCTCCCAATTTTCATACTTTTTTTTCCCAGGTAATAAAAAGCCTCCCAAAAAAAAATTTCATCCCGATAGCTCTTAAGATGGCTGAGTAAAACGCATACGCACAGACGGACGGACAGACGGACATGGCTATATCAACTCAGCTTCTCATGCTGATCAAGAATATATATACTTTATAGGGTCGGAAACGTCTCCTTCTGTGCGTTACAAACATCTGACCAATTTTATAATACCCTCTGCAAGGGTATTGTTTTAAATATCAAAGAAGCTAACATCGGCTGTGCCGAAGTTTATATACCCTTGCAGTCCATGCGCCATAATATTTTTACATGTTCCAAACTCTTTTTCTGTATCTCAATTCATTAATGCACAGAACCTTTCAAATATCATTTCAATTTCTTCTTCTTCTTCCCCATCCCCTTTTACACGCATGTTCGACGCATACACATATAGTTTATGTAGCGTTGCGTCTGTATGTGTGCATGGTGTGCTCTGTTGATTTGATGATGACGTAGTAGGCAGCAAGCGATTTATATGGCTGTACTTTGTTCTATTTATCGATCAGATTCAAATTTTGGGATCTGAGATTTTATATAATACTATCATATTGGTAAATTTCATCGCGATACTCCAATTTTGCAATTTTTGCAAAAATGTTTCCTCCAGAGCTATATGATATAGTGGTCCGATTCTCCCAATTTTCATACTTTATTTTTCCCAG
This sequence comes from Drosophila insularis, assembly GCA_018903935.1. Lineage (NCBI taxonomy): Eukaryota > Metazoa > Arthropoda > Insecta > Diptera > Drosophilidae > Drosophila > Drosophila insularis. The sequence goes on from JAEIFP010002028.1 coordinate 5,561, forward strand.
GTAATAAAAAGCCCCCAAAAAAATTTCATCCCGATAGCTCTTAAGATGGCTGAGTAAAACGCATACGCACAGACGGACGGACAGAGCAGACGGACATGGCTATATCAACTCAGCTTCTCATGCTGATCAAGAATATATATACTTTATAGGGTCGGAAACGTCTCCTTCTGTGCGTTACAAACATCTGACCAATTTTATAATACCCTCTGCAAGGGTATAAATATCAAAGAAGCTAACATCGGCTGTGCCGAAGTTTATATACCCTTGCAGTCCATGGCCATAATATTTTTTCATGTTCCAAACTCTTTTTCTGTATCTCAATTCATTAATGCACAGAACCTTTCAAATATCATTTCAATTTCTTCTTCTTCTTCCCCATTCCCCTTTTACACGCATGACGCGATTCGCACGCATACACATATAGTTTATGTAGCGTTGCGTCTGTATGTGTGCATGCGTGTGCTCTGTTGATTTGATGATGACGTAGTAGGCAGCAAGTTGAACCGATTTATATCGGCTGTAACTTGTGTTCTATTTATCCGATCAGATTCAAATTTTGGGATCTGAGATTTTATATATAATACTATCATATTGGTAAATTTCATGGCGATACTCCAATTTTTGCAAAAATGTTTCCTCCAGAGCTATATGATATAGTGGTCCGATTCTCCCAATTTTCATACTTTATTTTTCCCAGGTAATAAAAAGCCCCCAAAAAAAATTTCATCCCGATAGCTCTTAAGATGGCTGAGTAAAACGCATATGCACAGACGGACGGACAGACGGACATGGCTATATCAACTCAGCTTCTCATGCTGATCAAGAATATATATACTTTATAGGGTCGGAAACGTCTTCTTCTGTGCGTTACAAACATCTGACCAATTTTATAATACCCTCTGCAAGGGTATAAATATCAAAGAAGCTAACATCGGCTGTGCCGAAGTTTATATACCCTTGCAGTCCATGGCCATAATATTTTTTCATGTTCCAAACTCTTTTTCTGTATCTCAATTCATTAATGCACAGAACCTTTCAAATATCATTTCAATTTCTTCTTCTTCTTCCCCATTCCCTTTTACACGCATGACGCGATTCGCACGCATACACATATAGTTTATGTAGCGTTGCGTCTGTATGTGTGCATGCGTGTGCTCTGTTGATTTGATGATGACGTAGTAGGCAGCAAGTTGAACCGATTTATATCGGCTGTAACTTGTGTTCTATTTATCCGATCAGATTCAAATTTTGGGATCTGAGATTTTATATGAAATACTATCATATTGGTAAATTTCATGGCGATACTCCAAATTTGCAATTTTTGCAAAAATGTTTCCTCCAGAGCTATATGATATAGTGGTCCGATTCTCCCAATTTTCATACTTTTTTCCCAGGTAATAAAAAGCTCCCAAAAAAAATTTCATCCCGATAGCTCTTAAGATGGCTGAGTAAAACGCATATGCACAGACGGACGGACAGACGGACATGGCTATATCAACTCAGCTTCTCATGCTGATCAAGAATATATATACTTTATAGGGTCGGAAACGTCTTCTTCTGTGCGTTACAAACATCTGACCAATTTTATAATACCCTCTGCAAGGGTATAATTAGGAACAATAAGTACATAAGTTTAGGTTAAATATCAAAGAAGCTAACATCGACTGTGCCGAAGTTTATATACCCTTGCAGTCCATGGCCATAATATTTTTTCATGTTCCAAACTCTTTTTCTGTATCTCAATTCATTAATGCACAGAACCTTTCAAATATCATTTCAATTTCTTCTTCTTCTTCCCCATCCCCTTTTACACGCATGCCGCGATACTCCAATTTTTGCAAAAATGTTTCCTCCATTCTCCCAATTTTCATACTTTATTTTTCCCAGGTAATAAAAAGCCCCCCAAAAAAATTTCATCCCGATAGCTCTTAAGATGGCTGAGTAAAACGCATACGCACAGACGGACGGACAGACGCTCAGACGGACATGGCTATATCAACTCAGCTTCTCATGCTGATCAAGAATATATATACTTTATAGGGTCGGAAACGTCTCCTTCTGTGCGTTACAAACATCTGACCAATTTTATAATACCCTCTGCAAGGGTATAAATATCAAAGAAGCTAACATCGGCTGTGCCGAAGTTTATATACCCTTGCAGTCCATGGCCATAATATTTTTTCATGTTCCAAACTCTTTTTCTGTATCTCAATTCATTAATGCACAGAACCTTTCAAATATCATTTCAATTTCTTCTTCTTCTTCCCCATCCCCTTTTACACGCATGCCGCGATTCGCACGCATATACATATAGTTTATGTAGCGTTGCGTCTGTATGTGTGCATGCGTGTGCTCTGTTGATTTGATGATGACGTAGTAGGCAGCAAGTTGAACCGATTTATATCGGCTGTAACTTGTGTTCTATTTATCCGATCAGATTCAAATTTTGGGATCTGAGATTTTATATATAATACTATCATATTGGTAAATTTCATGGCGATACTCCAATTTTGCAATTTTTTGCAAAAATGTTTCCTCCAGAGCTATATGATATAGTGGTCCGATTCTCCCAATTTTCATACTTTATTTTTCCCAGGTAATAAAAAGCCCCAAAAAAATTTCATCCCGATAGCTCTTAAGATGGCTGAGTAAAACGCATACGCACAGACGGACGGACAGACGGACATGGCTATATCAACTCAGCTTCTCATGCTGATCAAGAATATATATACTTTATAGGGTCGGAAACGTCTCCTTCTGTGCGTTACAAACATCTGACCAATTTTATAATACCCTCTGCAAGGGTATAATTAGGACATAAGTCATATTTAGGTTAAATATCAAAGAAGCTAACATCGGCTGTGCCGAAGTTTATATACCCTTGCAGTCCATGGCCATAATATTTTTTCATGTTCCAAACTCTTTTTCTGTATCTCAATTCATTAATGCACAGAACCTTTCAAATATCATTTCAATTTCTTCTTCTTCTTCCCCATCCCCTCTTTACACGCATGCCGCGATACTCCAATTTTTGCAATTTTTGCAAAAATGTTTCCTCCAGAGTTATGTATTGTCGATTCTCCCAATTTTCATACTTTATTTTTCCCAGGTAATAAAAAGCCCCCCAAAAAAATTTCATCCCGATAGCTCTTAAGATGGCTGAGTAAAACGCATACGCACAGACGGACGGACAGACGGACATGGCTATATCAACTCAGCTTCTCATGCTGATCAAGAATATATATACTTTATAGGGTCGGAAACGTCTCCTTCTGTGCGTTACAAACATCTGACCAATTTTATAATACCCTCTGCAAGGGTATAAATATCAAAGAAGCTAACATCGGCTGTGCCGAAGTTTATATACCCTTGCAGTCCATGGCCATAATATTTTTACATGTTCCAAACTCTTTTTCTGTATCTAAATTCATTAATGCACAGAACCTTTCAAATATCATTTCAATTTCTTCTTCTTCTTCCCCATTCCCTTTTACACGCATGACGCGATTCGCACGCATACACATATAGTTTATGTAGCGTTGCGTCTGTATGTGTGCATGCGTGTGCTCTGTTGATTTGATGATGACGTAGTAGGCAGCAAGTTGAACCGATTTATATCGGCTGTAACTTGTGTTCTATTTATCCGATCAGATTCAAATTTTGGGATCTGAGATTTTATATGAAATACTATCATATTGGTAAATTTCATGGCGATACTCCAAATTTGCAATTTTTGCAAAAATGTTTCCTCCAGAGCTATATGATATAGTGGTCCGATTCTCCCAATTTTCATACTTTTCCCAGGTAATAAAAAGCTCCCAAAAAAAATTTCATCCCGATAGCTCTTAAGATGGCTGAGTAAAACGCATATGCACAGACGGACGGACAGACGGACATGGCTATATCAACTCAGCTTCTCATGCTGATCAAGAATATATATACTTTATAGGGTCGGAAACGTCTTCTTCTGTGCGTTACAAACATCTGACCAATTTTATAATACCCTCTGCAAGGGTATAATTAGGAACAATAAGTACATAAGTTTAGGTTAAATATCAAAGAAGCTAACATCGACTGTGCCGAAGTTTATATACCCTTGCAGTCCATGGCCATAATATTTTTTCATGTTCCAAACTCTTTTTCTGTATCTCAATTCATTAATGCACAGAACCTTTCAAATATCATTTCAATTTCTTCTTCTTCTTCCCCATCCCCTTTTACACGCATGCCGCGATACTCCAAATTTTTGCAATTTTTGCAAAAATGTTTCCTCCATTCTCCCAATTTTCATACTTTATTTTTCCCAGGTAATAAAAAGCCCCCAAAAAAATTTCATCCCGATAGCTCTTAAGATGGCTGAGTAAAACGCATACGCACAGACGGACGGACAGACGCTCAGACGGACATGGCTATATCAACTCAGCTTCTCATGCTGATCAAGAATATATATACTTTATAGGGTCGGAAACGTCTCCTTCTGTGCGTTACAAACATCTGACCAATTTTATAATACCCTCTGCAAGGGTATAAATATCAAAGAAGCTAACATCGGCTGTGCCGAAGTTTATATACCCTTGCAGTCCATGGCCATAATATTTTTTCATGTTCCAAACTCTTTTTCTGTATCTCAATTCATTAATGCACAGAACCTTTCAAATATCATTTCAATTTCTTCTTCTTCTTCCCCATCCCCTTTTACACGCATGCCGCGACTCGCACGCATACACATATGTATGTACATAGTTTATGTAGCGTTGCGTCTGTATGTGTGCATGCGTGTGCTCTGTTGATTTGATGATGACGTAGTAGGCAGCTAGCCGAACCGATTTATATCGGCTTTAACTTGTGTTCTATATATCCGATCAGATTCAAATTTTGGGATCTGAGATTTTACATATAATACTATCATATTGGTAAATTTCATTGCGATACTCCAATTTTTGCAATTTTTGCAAAAATGTTTCCTCCAGAGCTATACGATATAGTGGTCCGATTCTCCCAATTTTCATACTTTGTTTTTCCCAGGTAATAAAAAGCCCCCAAAAAAAATTTCATCCCGATAGCTCTTAAGATGGCTGAGTAAAACGCATACGCACAGACGGACGGACAGACGGACATGGCTATATCAACTCAGCTTCTCATGCTGATCAAGAATATATATACTTTATAGGGTCGGAAACGTCTCCTTCTGTGCGTTACAAACATCTGACCAATTTTATAATACCCACTGCAAGGGTATAAATATCAAAGAAGCTAACATCGGCTGTGCCGAAGTTTATATACCCTTGCAGTCCATGGCCATAATATTTTTTCATGTTCCAAACTCTTTTTCTGTATCTAAATCATAGCTTGCAAATAACTGTTAACCGTTTTTTTCCTTACGCTCTGTTCGCGAGAACAACCGAAAAAAATCATACTTTCTCGCTCTCGCTCTGAGCAAGACCCTTTGGTTGTTTTCGATTCGGTTTTCGGTTGAGCGCTAACAGTTGAGCAATTTGCTTATCGGTCTTTGAGTGAACAGCGCGTAAAGAGTGAAACGATTCACGCTCACACAGTGAGGCTCACCAAAAGACCGATTGACTGAAAAACTCAACGCAAACGGTCTTTTCAACTATTTGTCTTCTTTTCGATGCACAGTGGTACGTTGTGTAAAATTGCAACATTAAATTTCACTTTAGATCTTCTTGAAAAAATTGTATGTATTTCAGACTAATTTTTTGTTTAGAACAGGAATAGTTTTATTTTTTTAAGTATTTTATTTTGAATTAAGCTTAACAACTAATAATGAATCAATGTTTTGGGAACTTAGTGAACTACGTCGCTCGCTTAAAATAAAGTGCAAAGCTGAAAATGCTCTTTCAACGGAGACTTGAGTAGTTGCTTACTGCATCAAATTGAAAAAATTGATGCACTTTTTTATTAGTTTCACGTCCCATTTTGTTAAAATCACTGTGCTCAATCGAAACTCACAAAGCAAATTGACGCATAAAACCCACGAAACTTGACATACACACATACATGCGCAAAAGACTTTTTGAATCGTCGTTCAGAAGCAAACGGTCTCGGAATGAGCAGAGCAAAAGAGAACAGAAAAAAGTGCTCTTCGACTGAGCGCGAGCAAAATTGAAGAACACTTATTTCGCGACAGTGTGAAACGGTTAACAGTTATTTGCGAGCTATGATCTAAATTC
>JAEIFP010000202.1:0-136711 GCA_018903935.1 Drosophila insularis
CAACGCTCTTACCACAAAAAAACTGCCCAACTTCTCTCCAAAAGGGGCTTATTCTCCGCTCTTAGTTAAGTTAGTTTTTAGTTTAATTAGTAAAGTGATTAAAACAACAAGTGAAACAGCGATTTCTACGTGCCTACATTTTTTTGTGAGGAAAATACCAAAAGGAGAAAATTCATTTAGCTGCCCCCATTTAAGAAAGAAGTTCTGCCCCCCTACAATCAACCCCAAAATGGAAAAATACAGGGAAAGAGTCAAACAATTACAGAGTGATAATGTTAAGTATCATACTTTTTACTACAAACACGATATGGCATGTTGAATCAAAAAAACAAGCCACTTTCAACAAACCCAAATGTTAAAAATAAATACTATAATCAAGCAAGTTATGCACAAGTACTACGAGGAGAGTCATTTAAGCAAGAAAAATCAGCGCTTGACAAAATGAATTGAGCAGTCGTAGCTTACTACCAACCTACTAAATATGATAATCTTATTGTTGTTATCTGAAATGTCAATGGGCTTTTCAACCATCTTGATCAAATAACATTATTTATTAAGATAAACAACATTGATATAATACTTATCTTAGAAACATATTTTTCCCAAAAAAAAAGCATATAGCCATTAATGGATACGACATTATAAATGCACATTATAAACCCATCTAGCAGAGCCCAAGTTGGATTTGCCGTTATTATAAAAAACACTCTTCAATATGAATTTTCAGCATTACGGCAAACAACATGCAAGTTGCAGCGATTGAAATACAATAATATATACATACATATATGTGGAGTTATTGAATTATAGAAATTCAACAAAACTGCAATGGAACTAAACAGCAGACTTTGGGCTGAAGCTGAATCTTGACTACAGAGCTTGAAAAGCAACTAAGTACCTAAAGAGACCAGCTAGAGAGACAACTATAATTGTAGATAGCTGGGAAAAAAGCTGCAACCCCATTTCAAAATTTCCCACTAAAATGCCTTCGTTTGCTGACATACATATACATGACATACATACATACATATACATGACGTACATATACAATATATGAGACTAAAATATTTTTCAAGGCAGTGAAAATAATTATGATTGTTAAACACAGTAATCTCTAGCTATTATAGTCTTTTTAATACTTTTTACATGCCTCATAGCATTTGCTATCTCGTTCACTCTTACACACGAACACTCTATCGCCGCCACTAGCCTAGTAAAACACTTTTATATGTATATTTCGCGTGTTTGTAGTCCGATTTTATTTGGTACATTGGTGGAAATGAATTGTGTCCCGAATTTGATGTTAGTCTAGAAATTGTGGCAGGCAATCGATTTTTTCTAAATTTTGGAGGCGGAAGTGAGCGTGGCAAAAATTTTAAATAGTTATACTCTGCGCGAATACTAAGAAGTCCACGTACCAAGTTTGGTGACTTTTACTATGTTGATTTTCAAAAAAATCAGTTTTATATATCAGTTTTATTTTTAAACACACAAAATTTACCAAATAAAAAAAAAACATACCAAATTTGGTGTCTCTAGTTACTATAGTGTTTGAGAAAATCGGTTTTATTTAATTTGCGGTGGCGGTAGGGGGCGTGGCAAAAATTTGACGGACGGACGGACATGGTTAGATTGACTCGGCTGTTGATGCTGATCAAGAATATATATACTTTATGGTGCCAGAAAAGCTTACTTCTGCCTGTTCAAAATCACTTCAGTTAACGATCCACTTATATTCATAAAAGAAAATAATTAATTAAAAAAACTTCTCAGATTTTTTATGGCTTCCGAGCAGGGACAAAGTTAAGTAGCAGTGAAAATTAATAAACAGTGCAAGTCTTATATACTGCAGTGGTTAAATTTAATAATAAATTTATTGCCAATTTAATTATTTGAGTGAGTCGCGTCGGAGTGCAATAGAAAATAAAATAAATAAAATCCCCGCGTCTGCCGTGAAATCAGTGGTCTGGAGATAAGGAAAGTTCATTCCAAACCGGAGATCAAGTCCCAGGTAAAGTGCTAAAAATTGAAGAGCCAAAACGAGAAATTCTCTTTGGTAATTGTTTTGACCATCATGAGGTCGCCAGGTTTTCAATTTCTAGCACAGAAAGTACATACATAGTCTAGTTTTACAATAACAAATGCATGCACATTTTTATGTATGAACTTGCACATGTATTTGAGTTTGTGCTCTACTTATTACCTTTGCATTGTTAAGAAGCCAATTTTCGAATCGTTAGATTCCAATTTTTTAGTTAAGATACTACCATAAAAATTATTCTTCGGTGTTTGGCACCAAAAAAAAGGTTTTTTGTTGCCAAGCGCAAAAAATTCGCTTTTGTGACCCCTCTCATAATGAATAAAAATTTATACAAAAAAAAAAATAGATATATATATAGATATAAATAAAAACTGCAGTTCATTAGCTATAAAATTCTATTAGGCTATTAGTTTCTCATCAAGCTTATTTGTTCGGTGGTGTTCATGGCACTGGTGAACAGCAGGGAATGAGGGGTAGGATATTGGCAAAGGCGAAGTTTTGGTATTGGTTAGGATTTAACCGCCCCTCCACGAACTAATGTCCTTCGGGCCGGATATTCTTTCAGCTAGCATTGGTGGAAATCCTCATAAGTACAACATTTGATATTTTCAAGTCTTACTAATGCACAAGTCGCTATGAAATAGCGGGAAACTTGGCACTTTGTCTATGTGTATGTAAGTGCGAATAGGCACTTAAATACATACACATTCACAAACGGCCAAGTTTCCCGCTTTTTCATAGCGATTTGTGCATTTATATACAGTCCTTTCAGTGCAGTTTTTTCCAATTCCCTTACATATATACACATGCATACATATATGTGTGCACAGCTGTTTTTCAATCTGCAAGTGAAAGTGTTTAAGAATTGCGAATTTACAAAATACCACTTACCTTTAATTAAAGTGTAAAACACACCACGGTCTGATCATCATTCGATCGCCATAAATTATTTATGCCAAATAATTTGTATACACATATGTAAATATAATTAAATACATACATACTTATGATGTACATATGAGTTATGAGTTTCCATTTCCCTTATGGGGGAATTCTTACCATTTCCTTTCTTAGATACAAGGATGGGACTTGGGAAACTCAGGATTTTTACAGTGAGACACAACACAACACTTGATTTGCAACGTTATAAGATTTTATTTGGCTTGTAGCTTGATTCAGTTAGTTCTACGTCTAAACTAAGACTGCCGGCTCTGTCGAGCGTGGTCCTTTAAATATACCCCGAGATGCCCAATGGGCGCTGGCTGCGGCGTCATGCCGCAGTTGCTTACTTGGCTAAGTGTGTTTACAGGAAATAAAAGATGTAGGTTGCTTAGTTGACTAAAAGTGATATAGGTCGCGATGCACTTAGGTCATACGCGTGTGTGTGTGGTCTGTGTGTGTGGTCAAGGGCTGGTGTTACTTAGATCGATGGGGGGTATTTTGCCCGATACTCGTTCAGGCGTTTCTGGTAAAGTGTGCCGATCGAGTCCCGTTGTGATGTGAGAGGCCGGGGTGCGGGGCATGGTCTGATAAATGAAGGACAAGGCGTCCCAGGGGCGCTGGTTATATGAGAGGAGGCCTCGCGTGAGGATGAGTGTGCTAACTCCTCCCCCCTCAAAAATCGACGTCCCGGAGATCCTTTGTATTTATGGACGGTGATCCTGGGAGAGGGTGGTGTTTCTGGTTTTTGGAGCATCTTCTTCAGAATCCAACCTATGGAGATGGCGAGAAATACAAAGATGGCACAACCGGCCGTGATGGTGGTCCCTTTTGTTAGAGTGTTGAGGCGTCGTAAATTGTTTATGTGCAAGTTGTGAATGTATTCCACATTTAGTCGGTGTCCTTCGTTTACGACTTCAGACAAAGTTGAAGGTATTGCCACCATTCTTGTAACCGTCTGGCTTCTGAAGGTTTTATTACCGATTGTCACTGATTCGTTTGAGAATTGAATGACAAAAGTCCCGTTTAGGTTTGATTCTACAACGCCGTTTGTCATCTTACCTCTAAAGTTGGTCGTGAATATGGTGCCATCTTCCAGTAATTCAATGGGGCTTGCCGTGTTAGTTATTGAATGGCATTTTGCGGTTCCTCCTTTTATTAGTCTTGGCAGGCAAGACTCCTCATCCAGGTGAGTGATGTCTGATTCCTTACAAATGGTGATATTGCCCATGGTCTGGCAGCTCCTTGATATAATGAAGGTATCTCGTGGTCCTACCAGGATTTTTCCCGAGGGAATGTCAAGTTGCTGATTATTTGTTATGGTTGGCCTGATGATCTGCACCGAATATTCCTGTTGTAGTACTCGTGGCATTGCTATGTTGTAAAGGAGTAGGGTGCCGTTCACGAAGTGGGTTGAGCAAATTCAATGGCCTCTATGATGTTGTTGTAAGGCAGGCTTGGTGTGGTGTTGATGATATCCTGCAGCTCGTCTATGTCCAGCAGGTTCGAGTTTATCACGCCGACTTTAGCGAGTTGGCATGCTCGCACAATTTCGTCAAGCTTCCGTTCAAGTAATAAGATCTTGTTATTTTGTCGAATGCTTCTTGAATGCCGGACAAGAATTGTTTTATTATGGTGAACTGTTGGTTATTCTCTCTAATTAGAGAATCATGGGATTGTAAAATCTGGTCCCAGTCAGCTGCGTCTGGTGATCCTGCTACCCATTTCCAAGCTGAGCCTAACCATCTGATTAATCGTCTAGCCCTCTTGTTGGAGACCGTGAGTTCCTCGATTTTTGTTTTTAGATCTTTAATTTTGAGAGAGGCCAGTGTCACAAGAAGTGTATTGGTCCAGGGCTAATGACAGGTTCTCAGCAAGGCCCGCGAATGAGTCAAGAGGAATTACATGTACCAGATTTGAGTGTCCTTCAATTCTGCATCCTTTTCCTTGCTGTAGTGTCACGATTTGGGACTCATATTTAAAGATGAGAGACACAAAATGAGGGGGCTTGTATTGGAAGTAGAAGGGTGTTTTTAGTGTGAAATTAATTTTAACTTAGCTTCTAGTTGCTTAAGTGCTATGTGTATAAGTGTGTTTTTACTTAATGTGTGACTTGTGTAGCTTTTTCCCTGTTTGTGTGATTACCGTAACTTTTTTGACTTGAGCGACTCTTTCCTGAAAAAATCTTTTTGCGTGTTTCCCCTTGATTTGTTTGTTGGCTACGAGAATTTCTTGGTCGACCTCATATGACAAAGGGTTCTCCCTTTTTAAGTTCTTGGCCCTATTTGTAATTGTTTGTTGGTGTTCGAACAATCCTCTAACGTTTTCCAAGAGTGTTTCTTTGGGATTGGTGTTTTCACTCACTCCCTGAGCCGATGTTCTATTGAAAAAAAGGTCGACTGGTTTCTGCTTGGTTACGGAGTGTATGGATTGATTGTATCTTGCGACCGTCAATTTCGCCAGCTGAGCAGTGCTCAACTTCGGGTGCTCTATGCGTAGACATCGGTATATTTCCAGAAATGTTGAGTGGAACCGTTCTACTTGTCCATTCACCTCACTTTTCTGCGAAGGAGTTCGGTAAATTTCAATTTGTAGTTCGTGCAGATAGTTGATGATGATGGGACATAACAATCCTCGCTCGTTGTCCATGACTATTAATTTGGGCACTGAGAAGTATGCTAAGACGTCCACAAGTTTCTCTTTGAGGTGTATAGACGACCTGTTCTCGATAGGAAACAACATTGCGTACTTGGAGAATTTGTCAATGCACACGTAACAGCATACTCCGATAAGATCTCGAAGGACATCATCTATCATACGTTGAAATATGGCGGGGGCGTTTTTTAGTCCAAACGGGAGTCTTAGGAATTCGTATTTCCCGTTCAAGACGGAGAAGGCGGTTTTCGGTATGTCCTTCTCGCGCATCCGAACCTGATGAAATCCCGAAGTCAAATCCAGGGTGGTGAAGAATTTAGCCTTACCCAGGCTGGCCAGCGTAGAGATAATGTCAGGAATGGGATACCGGTCGGCGATAGTAACAGTGTTCAATTTCTTGAAATCGATTACCAGTCTATATTGTTTCTCGCCGTTTGGTTTTGGCTTCTTGGGTACCACCCATACGGACTTTTTGAAGGCCTGATGATTTTGTTGTCCAGCAACTTGTTGATTTGCCTCTTAACCTCTCCCATCATTGGCGCTGGGAAAGGGTAGGTGTGTGTGTAGACGGATTCCTGGTCCATCGTGCGGATTTCCGCCCTTACCTCCGTTGTCACTGTTTCTGACTCAACTAAGGGTCCAAAAATGTGGCTGAAGGAATGGATTATTTCATCAAGCAGAGGTGTATATGATTTCGGGGTGGTCATCATGTTCATGGCGGTTGAACACATCAATGTGAGTGGGATTCGCCAATGATCCCGTCAAAGTCGATCAGGTTGGGCAGGACATAAAAGGTGACAGTTGTTTCGTTCGCGAAAAGCTTAAAAAATTGGCCTTTTATGTAGTGGGTAATCTTCATGCTTCCCCCAACGGAAGAGGTGTAAAAAGGTCGTGGCAACAGTTGGCCGTGGGGGGCGTGCCGCTCCTGGATGTAATTGGCTGCGGCCCCAGTATCGATGAGGAAGGTGAGACATTCCCCATCTTTGGTAACGTACTTTAAGTACGGTACTCCGGTTCGGCTGAGTTCATAAAATTTTCAGCCTTTTTGGGGCTTCGACGGTCATCCAGTTGCTTTGACTCGCCCTTGGAATTTTCAGGAGCATCCGATCCTTCCATAGTCAAGTGATTCAAGGCTTGTCTTTGGTTGTTCGCACGATCCTCCGGTTTTCTTTGATCGGTTTTATTCCCTCCGTGATGGTGACTGTTGTTCCGGCCATAATTATTTTCCCAATTGGTTTTCTTATAGGAATTTCGTACCCTGTAGTTGTTATGTTTGTAGTCTTTACCGGACTTGTAATTTCCCTTGAAAGGGTTATCGTTGTTTCTATGATTTTTATCGGAGAGCGGGGCCCGATAATCATTGCCACCCTGGCTGGCGCTTGCCATATCGATTTGGTACTCCTGGATCCTGTCGACAACGTCTAAAGCGGCACGGTATATGGCGTTTAATGTAGTCGGGGCGAAGTGCACGAGATGTATCCTTACTTCCATGTATAGGTTGCGAATAAATTCGCTTGAGCTGTTTATTTCTTGCTGTCGGAGTGTGGATTCCTTTAGTTCAGGCGATAGAAGTCCTCCGTTAATTTTTTCTACATACAACTTGTGTAGTGCTCGAAATTTCACGTAGTAGGTTTCTACTGTGTCACGATCTTGTTTTAAGTTTCGCATGGCAGTCAGGATAGCCTCCGGGCGGCGTTGATCGGATAAGTATTTTTTTAGGACGCGTTTAATGGCTTCCCATGACGTGTGATCTCCCTCTTCTTCGTAGTAGATGTCAGCGGCTTCGTCGGTCAATTTCAGCCACACCCGCCGCATCATCATTTTATACGCAGTTTGGTTCCCACCTGACGTGACCTCAGCCAGTGCTTCTTCAATTGAGTTAATCCACCGGCCGAGTTTGGCATGACCTCCAGAATAGGACGCCAAACCGTTGCACAGGCTGTCTATATGGGCATTCAAATCGGGAGTGCAGGGAGGAGCGGGAGCGTTTAAATCGACTTGACCGATCGACTCCACTCGGGATCTCGGTTCACTATGGGTCACAGGAGTATTTACGAGGGTTTCACTGTCCGATGTGACGTAAGCGTTATCTCCTGCGGCTGCCAATTGCTCGCGTTGAGCATCTCTTTCGGCCAGTTGATTGATGACCTCCCGTAGCCTTTCAATTTCGGCAGCCAATTGCCCGATTTGAGCATCCCTTTCGGCTACGGCATTCATGGCCTCCTGTAGTGTAACGCCCACGGTTTCGTTGTCACTCATTTTTGTTTTGTTTATAGTAACCTTTTTTTTACCAAATTTTCAGATAGCTTTATATTTCCTAATGTAGGACGCGGTGTTTGTTTTTATGAGTGGATGACTCCTAAGTGTGTATGTGTGTGTGGGATTTGAATCTCACCCGTTGTGTAGCAAATTTTACAATATGTGATACTCAAAATAATATCTGTAAGAATGAAAAAATACACATTAGGATACCATATGTTAGATAGCCACCAATCAGGTAGCTCATTTACGCTGTCACCATTCCTCAATTCTTGGAAGGGGTAACAGTTTTTGTTTTTCGCGTTATTTCTGCGGAGCGTGCCTAATTGAAAATGCGTTTGTGCATGTGTTTCACATTTCTCCTTTCACCCCTTTTACGCGTTGATTCTGTCCTGCATTGTTGTTTTTTAGGAATTTTTTGTTTCTTTTACCTCAACCATCTGACTAAGCATATTCTCGCCTTCAAAAACCATAGTGGTTAGTGCTGGTGTAGGGCTTAATTTAGTATCAGCCAAGAACATGGAGCGATCGGACGAAAATTTCAACTCGACTATGCAAGCGGAAGTAATTTACTGTGACTCCTCTTCTGATGAAGAGAGAATGGAGGAGGAAATTATAGTTGTGGATTCAAGTTCCAAACCTGATGGGGATTCCACTTTCGAATTATTCCCTCGGTTTACCAGAGGCGGGTCACCGAGCTTTGATCACAGTTATAATTTATTGGAGGATGATTTAGTCAGCTCAGGAATCATTGGGCCTGATCCGGATGATGATGAGGAAACAATCCCCTTCCCATTTCCTAAGCCAGTTAACGTTGCTGAGTTGATCATTCAGGAATATCTGGATTACCCTGCACCATGTGAGGAATCGATCACCATTATACACAGGTTGAAGAGACATTCTTTAGAGTCAGTTTTCCGTTACGAGGAAAATAGAAGGCGAGCTGGGTGTCCCAACCTGAGGAGTATACTCAAGTGGACGCACCCCACTCCTGTCCGCAGACGGCCAAGATAACCTGATTAATAAACTAAACGACAGAATCAAGAGCAAGAATTTGTTTGATATTTTATTAGTTGGGGTACTAGCTCGAATTTTCGCAGCTCCTTATGAGGGCCTGGGTTTTCAACCATTCGTATGCTCCTACTTTCAGCAGTTCCCTGCTCAGAAGGAAAGTTTGGCCTTTCAACCAAGAATGAACTTTTTCCGCCCTCTCTGAAGGAGGACTTGGTTTTTCAACCAGTCATTCGAAGAATGAACTCTTTCCGCCCTCTCTGAAGGAGGACTTGGTTTTTCAACCAGTCATTCAGCAATCAAGAATGAACTCTTTCCGCCCTCTATGAAGGAGGACTTGGTTTTTCAACCAGTCATTCAGAAATCAAGAATGAACTCTTTCCGCCCTCTCTGAAGGAGGACTTGGTCTTTCAACCAGTCATTCACTAATCAAGAATGAACTCTTTCCGCCCTCTCTGAAGGAGGACTTGGTCTTTCAACCAGTCATTCACTTTTGCAAGACACCGGAAGGGGGAGTTAGATGACATATCCATCCTAGTGGCCTATATTATCATTTTCGTGTTTTTTTTTTTTTTTTTTTAATTTTGGATAGGTCAGGTTTGTGCATGAGCAATTAATTATTTTACTTTAATACGCGTCTTACTGACATGGCTTGCATTCAACTGTAGAGCTCTTCCTACTATTGTCTAGACCCGTAATGTTTCTAGATTCCCCCCGAAGGGTGGTTAGCACTATCATGGCTTCTAGAAAAATTACGGGTCCCTGCTCGGGCGCCAGTTATGAGTTTCCATTTCCCTTATGGGGGAATTCTTACCATTTCCTTCCTTAGATACAAGGATGGGACTTGGGAAACTCAGGATTTTTACAGTGAGACACAACACAACACTTGATTTGCAACGTTATAAGATTTTATTTGGCTTGTAGCTTGATTCAGTTAGTTCTACGTCTAAACTAAGACTGCCGGCTCTGTCGAGCGTGGTCCTTTAAATATACCCCGAGATGCCCAATGGGCGCTGGCTGCGGCGTCATGCCGTCGGCAGCGGCGTTGGGATCATGTTTGAAGTGGGTCGCCTCTTCCAGCGAATTCTGCTTACCGGCAATATTCAAAGAACGGCTAGGCTAGATGATACAAAAGTGCTTATGCTAGAAAAGGGAAGTGAAGTGCCTAGTGTGACCCAACGGGTGTCGTCTTGGGTCACATATCTGCTAGGGTCGCATAAACACTAGGAAACATAAGTTGATTACTTGGCTAAGTGTGTTTACAGGAAATAAAAGATGTAGGTTGCTTAGTTGACTAAAAGTGATATAGGTCGCGATGCACTTAGGTCATACGCGTGTGTGTGTGGTCAAGGGCTGGTGTTACTTAGATCGATGGGGGGTATTTTGCCCGATACTCGTTCAGGCGTTTCTGGTAAAGTGTGCCGATCGAGTCCCGTTGTGATGTGAGAGGCCGGGGTGCGGGGCATGGTCTGGTAAATGAAGGACAAGGCGTCCCAGGGGCGCTGGTTGTATAAGAGGAGGCCTCGCGTGAGGATGAGTGTGCTAACTTATGTAATAATTTTTGCCGCGGCAAGCGCACCCATATGTTTGTACATGTGTACAAATACAATCTTATTTCACCCGCACTAATTGCAGCCACTCCTATTGGCTTCCTAATTTTATTAATTTAAACTTACATAATTCAAGCAGGAAATCATGAAATTCTTTAACCAATTTAATAATAATGAAATTCACAAAACGTAAACAACGGCAGAACAGCTGACTCCCGATCAGTGCTGACACTCAAGTCTCATCAGTGCTGACAGTGACTCAGTCACGACTTTCAATCGTGATTTTTCCTATTGTGTCTAAAAATTATTTAAATTATTCAGCTTTAATGCGAAAAAAAATATTTTCTAAAGAAAAAAATAAAAATATTTGTAAATCGTTATAATTTCATTTATGCTATCTATTCTTATTCATTGCGTTCATTAAAAGGAGAGTAGACACTTCTCATTCTCACTCCTCTATCCTTAAATTATACAGTCCAGTACTTATAGCTTCGATTCAATCTCCTCTCTTGAGAGCTCCAATTCTACGAAGTATTTTTGTTCCTATTCGATTCGTAACAGCTCAGAGAACAATCCACGATGTCTCTATCCGACTTTGTTGCGATGTCGATAGTTTCTACAGATTCCAGCTGTATTTCAAGAGTGTGGCAAAGCTTTGAGAGAGCTGCAGACGGCAATTCAAGGTTGCTTAATCGGTCTTGAGCGATACGGGGCTCGTACAAACAGTTGGAATATCAAAAGCTGGCGATTTCGTGCTATCCAGAGCTTTGCTCGATAGTTGTTCTATGACCGATTTGATAACCCAAAAAATGGCCCAACGATTGCAGTTACCAAATACTGCAAATAACAGATATGCTCATTGGAGCAGATTACTTTTACGACCTTTCATCAATTTTTCAATTAAAACAAGGTCCAGGGCTTCCAACCCTTCAGAAGACTAACTTCGGATTTGGGCGGTACTTTTCTAATGTGGGATTCCTTTGAGCTATTTGAGCTGTTAACGTCGAAATTTGAGGTAGCGCCCCTCAAGAGTAAAACATTGCCTAGACTTGACACACCTACTCCTACGGACAGTAGCCAACGCCAATCTCACAGCAGAAGAGATGGAGACGCAGCCGAGGTCACGTTAAACTCAAGGCCACTCGGGGCAATAAGCCAGGTCTTGAACGACGGCAAGGCCATAATACCCGGGCACCTGTTGGTCGGAGGATCGCTGAGGGCACTGCCGCACCAGGGGACTCCGGACCAGGAGAGTCTCAGCGGTTGCTTGAGGCGATGTCGTGCTGTCTCGCCGCTCAAGTGGGTGTTCTATCAGCGATGTTCCCGGGAGTATGTGCTAGGGCTCCAAACGCGAGCATAGATCCAACATCGCTGTGGCAGACCTCGTTCTCGTTGCAGAGGACAATATACCGCCGCAGCAGTGGATAACGGGTCGAGTGGTGGCCACAAGCGTCTGGCCGGACAGCGCTATCAGGTTCGTCGACATTAGAACATCTGAAGGGTCTACCTATAATTGAGCGATTTTTTGAAGGCTTTATAGGCCTGCAAGGGGGCCGGTGTCGGTGCAGATGAGCGCTATTTATATTGATTGTGTCATCACTTGACGTTTGATGTTGGAGTTGGGTGCGAGCCGAGAGCGTCGGAGTCTCATGAAGCGAATTCGATCGCTCCGCCTAGTTAGTGAAACATAGAAAAATTAAGATATAGCGAGCGCATTTTTTTTTTGTTTCGCTATCACTTCAGTTAACGATCCACTTATATTCATAAAAGAAAATAATTAATTATAAAAACTCTTATGATTTTTTAAAATGAATTTAATAGTTAAACTAAATTAAATATACTCAACATTATTTAACTATTTTTATTTCGTTTTATGCGAATTGTATTTTATTACTCTATTTTTTTACTCTATTACTCTATTACTCTATTTTTTTTTACTCTATGTATTTTATTTTTGTTGTTATAATTTTTATCTATTTCGCAGTTATTATTCTATCTATACTAACTATCTTACATGGCCCTTTGGATCTACTGTCTAGCTTATGATGTGATTCATTCCTTACAAGTACTATATCTCCTATCGATATTTCTTTAGTATTTACTTTCTTATTGTAGATATTTTGATTAACTACTTAGTGTTTTTCTACTAATATTTGAGCTCTTTTCCGTGCGCATTGTAACTTCTTTGTCATAAGCTTCAATGTCATGTATCCCAATCTGTTTTATCTGATGAAATTTACATTCTAAGATATTCATTAAATGTTCTATGATTTCGTTCAAGGCTTCAAGCTTATATAGTTCTGAAGCTACCTGATTTTTATATTCTTTTTTGTTATAGTACATTGTACTATATGCAAAAAAGATGGTTTACAGCAAGTGTAAAACCAACATGTGTAATACGGCGGGCCTTCCGTTTTTGGTAGTTGTCTATATTTCGACCTGGAAGGCCCGCCGTATTACACATGTTGTTTTTACACTTGCTGTAAACCATCTTTTTGCAGGGTATGCACATAAAAAAGGTGGAATCTGCAGTTGCAAGCTTTGCCGTTGTTTTCTCGCTTCATGTCGTTTGAATTCCCAACTACCTTTAGCGTTGACGATATGGTATGGCCATTAAAACTGTGGATTCTTTAGCAAAGTCTGCTGATGATAGAACTTGGTGGTTCTTGAAATAGCTATACAGACAACCTGCTCACCTTTGTGCTGCCTATGATTTAAAATCTTACAAATAAATTAGTAAGATTTATTGACCTTAAGCCTAGGTAAAACTCAGTGTTAATAATAATTAAAATAATTGCTAACTTATGAACTAAAGCGCTGGCGGCTAAGGTCTTCGGCTTGGTATTTGCATATTTACAAATTTAAAAACTTACAAATTTAAAAATTTACAAATTTAGAATTTACATATTTACATACTTATAATTACAATAAGTGGTATATTTGTGTAAGGTTAAGGAATTGGATTATTTGGGATGTATTTTCTGGAGTGGGATTTGAAAGGGTGGAAAGGGGGCAGGTATTTTTGAAAATTTGGTTCCTAAGGTGCTGGGTTGCTGGGCATTCTGTAAGGATGTTGAGGATACTTGCACGTAAACAGTTTCGGCATGGGGTGATGTTGTTGGGGTCGAAATATACTTGTTGGGTCTAAGCCTTACTATTTTTATTTGGTCTCTACATGTTATTATGTTTTGGCTAAATGATTTTTAATAGTATCTTGAGTTCGTTAGGCTAGTGTTGACTTTTTGGTACCATCTATTGCAGTGTTCAATGTTATTCCTAAATTGTTGAATATTTTTGCTTTTAAGAAATTTGTTGATGTCTTTAGTGTTGAAGTTGGGGGGGCAATGTAACGGACTAAAGATTATAGACTTGGCTACCGAATCGGCAAGTTCGTTCCCTTCAATGCCACAATGGCTGGGGATCCAAAAAAGTTTTATTTTGGGTGCAGATTTGGTAAGAAGATTCCTAATTAATGTTGTATAAAAGTTGTTGTTGTCAATGTTCCCGATAGATTTTATAGATGAGAATCAGAACAAATTACAAAGTTACCTTTTCTACTTTGAATTAGTTTAATTGCGTCAAGAATGGCTATGGTTTCAGCTGATAGTATTGATGTGAAGTGCGGTAGTATACCTCTTTGTAAGGTTTCCTTTTCGGTGGTGATGGCAAAGTTAGCAGTGTTGTTTACCAACGAGCCGTCTGTATATATAAATGTGTGATTGTTGTATTTAGCCTTGAGGTCGAGGAAGTGCCGCCTATAAATACTCGTCGATGTATTGGGTTTGCTATATTTTTGTAGTGTAGTGTTTATAACGGTAGGGAAAGTCCATGGAGGGGTTATTGTTCTGTTTGGGAGCGGGAGGTAGGGTATATGGTTTTCTTTGCATAACAGTATGATTATTTCTAATGTCGATGATATTTTATATATTTTACTTCTGTTACTTTCCTTGCGTAGTCTATTTTAGATATCAATATAGATTTTGTTATGTTGATCGCAGTCCTCGGTAGATGAGTTGTCTAAGTGGCCCAGTCAATTAGGTAACTGAACAACGACGATCCGGGTTCGAATCCCAGGCTAGTGTATGGATGTAGTTTTCGTCTAAGCCGAAGGCCTTAGTTGCCAGTGCTTGTAAAATATAGTTATGTTGATAGTTTACAACTATATCCTATACTTATAATAACAATAATAATAATAATTGAATTTGGGACTTGCTTATGATATTGAGTTTATTATATAGTGTTGGTAGGATATGCTTTATGTGTGAGTCCCAACTATATTTGTTGTTAATTGTTAGTCCTAAGATTTTAAGTTCGAAGACTAGGGGGATATGGATGCGGTTGCATGATATGCTGCAAATTTTGTTTTCGGCAAATCTGAAGATGTTGGCATTTTTCCAGTGATAATACTGCTCCTGAGTATAAGCGCCATTCCGGAATATTTAAGAAGAGGTTGTCCAGATTGAGAGTTAGGTTTTTTTGTTCATTGAGGGGGATAATTAGGAAGAAATCATCTGCATAGGCACTGAATTCTATTTATTTTTTGCAAACTGATGGTGAAATTGGTGATCCTTGGGGAATGCAGTTAAAGAGTGGGTAAGGACAACTAATTACGTTTTTAATTTTAATTTGAATTTTTCTCTTTTACATGAAGTTACGGACGAAGTTTATGATTTTTGTGCCTACTTTCCAGTTAATTAGCTGGTCGGCAATGGTGTGCACTCCTACTCTATCGAAAGCCTTTGAAAAATCAAGGGCGATGATGGGGGTGTGCTTTTTGGCCCTCAAGGATTTGATTATCAAGTGATCTGTAAGATGTAGACCGTCTGAAACCGATTTACCTTGTTTAAACCCCTTTTTTGATACAAACCAGGTTTAAGGTTTAGGTTTAGGCATAGGGATGACTAGGCTAGTTTTGAAAGATTGTGGAATAAAGTTGATGACAATATTGTTGAAAAAGTCTGTGATTCTGGCTTTTTCTGAGTGAGAGGTGTTTTTAATCATACAGTAAGATATACGGTATACGGTATAAGATATAGGTATAGCGTTGTTCCTTTGAGGGAGTGTAGTGCAGATATCTATGTAATAACTGATTCAATTGATTGTGGTGAAGCGATGGGTGTGTAGTTTATTGGTTATTCTGAATATTTATTTCGAGTAAAGCTTACGTTAAAATTTTCGTCCTTCGATGGGTTGGACCAATGTTGGGCGAAGTCGTGGGCTATAGAGGTTGTATCTGTCGTTAGGATGTTTGAATCTGCGATGCAGTGAATACTTTTTGTTGGGGGGCGTGTTGGGATTAATTGTCGAGGTGAAATCTGTTGTGGAGTTGATTTTTGAAATTTTGAGCTTTCTTCGAAAGAGCGCATTGTCTTGTTTGTATTTTAATAAACAATCGACATTGCTATAGCGTTTAAATTCCTGCCAAGATTTGAACTTCTGTGGCCGAAGCTTATTCGAGATTTTGTTCCACCAAGGAGTGTTCTTGCTGAAATGCTATGGGGATGTTTGTGGTATAGTGTAATGGGCAGCTTGTAAAATTATTTTTCTTAGGTTTGCTGATTCTTTATTGATGTTTTTGTAGGGGGATTGAAAGTTCCTTGGTAGGCAGCTAAATGAATTTTCTTGTAAAATATCTTCCTTCGCCAAAGAAATTGATTAATGCCGCAATTCTCTATGATGTGTTTTATTCACCTGTAAGTTTTACACTAAAACTAGCTTAATTAAGAGCAGGGCACCAAGCCAGGCTTGGAGCGAAGTGTGGGGAGTTCTTTTGTGGGGAGAGCGATGGGCATCATCGGGAGAGCGGCGCGAGGTGAAAGCTCCCGCCTCCCTTAACCCTTGTGTTGCCCGTTTGGGCATAAACATGCTCCCCCCCTTGCAGGAGTGCAAGACCAAGGCAGTCTAATGGCACGCTCCGGACAGAGTCCAGCCAAAGACTGTGCGCATCGCAATTGGCCGCCTGCCAACCCCGGGTAGGCTTCCCTCTAACATGACCTCCGTCATCACGTCCGCGCCCAAGACCAAAGACACCGACGACGGTCGGTAGAATGTATCATCCGCCAGGACGATGCCCTCGAACTTCTCGGAGATTTGTGGGTCCATCGCAGAGCTTGGAGTGCGGCAGGACAAGCCATCGACCACCTATAGGATCGCCTCCAATCGTCATCCTTCACTGTTCGGGGACCGGATCACTGCTGCCACCGCTTTCACGCTGGGTGACTCGGATCAACGCTTGGAGTACTTGATTGATTTCGTTAGAGGTCACCTCCCCCGAGCAATCGTTTGGAAGTTTACGACACTTTCTGCCGAAACGGACCACATATCCTACCACTCTACGCCATTGTGGGCCGTGCCACCACAAATCCTTGTGTACAAGATCTGCTGGATTGTCTTCTGAATGGACGTGTTTCCATGGGGAGCTATTTGTTGCCGCCACAATTTTTGCTACCCGATTTGCGACAAACGTTGTCCATGTGCAGGGTGGCTTATTTAACCACGACAGTACGACGGTTGAATCTGACCAATAAAATGCCTCCGCATTATCAACTGGAAGTTGCGGAAGAACTGCAGCTGCCAGTTCAGCTAAAAGCTTGGCTCTGCATAATTCAAGGCGGGGCAATGAAACCGTTTTAACCGGGGCTACTCTAGATTTCGCTGCAAGAAGGCAGCACGATATGCATTGGTCATTGCTAACGCGCACGTAAATTGCGGCACTATAAGCCCGCTGTGACGCATCGCAAAAACAATGGAATTGAATGTCGGAATTTGGATCATGGAGAACCCACCGTGGAATTCGGATCTGGTCAAGGAAGTAGTAGCTCTTTGTAAAATCCTGCCACCTGTGATGGAGTTTACTGGGCAGTTGATCATCGCACCCTAGCTCTTGTAGCCAAAGCTCTTGCATAAACACTTTGGCTTGAATTACGAAGGGAGCCAGCCAGCCAGCGGGATCGAATAACTTGGCGATTTGCCCGAGGACTTCTCGCTTAGTATAAGCTGACTTGAAATCTTGGGGTGAGATGACAAAATAAAACTCATCCGTAGTCGCTTTCCATCGGATTCCAAGTGTTTTTGCTGTGCTAGCCTCTTCGATATCGAGGAAATCAGCATTCAGCAAATGACACTTTGGGATGCAACTGAGCACACTCTTCACATTCGATGTCCACTTGCGCAAAGGATAGCCAGCTGAACCAAGAGCGTCTTGAAGTTCATTGACCATTGCGATTGCAGTTTCTTCATTGTGAGCCCCTGCCAGGACATCATCGACATACATATAGGACTTGATAATATCGCAAGCCAAAGGAAATTTGGATTGTACATCACTTGCGAGTTGCTGAAGTACTGAAGTAAACGTGGGGTGTTTCGGAACAGGATCCTCTGAAATGGCGTATGGATTGGATCGACCATAATTTGGCGGTACATTTTTGTGATGTCGGCATTGAAAACTACTCGGAAAAAACGCCACTTGAGAATCTGAGTAGTGAGATCGGACTGAAGTACCGGACCAGGGTAAAGTATGTCGTTGAGACTTACTCAGTTTGTGGACTTGCTAGAGGCGTTAAAGACTACCCGTACTTTTGTTGTGGTGCTGTCGGGCTTGAAAACTGCATGGTGCGGCAAATAAAAATTGTTATTACTGCCGTCAAATGGCACCTGACGCATATGGCCCAAGTCCAAATATTCTTTGATGACGGCATCATACTCAGTTTTTGCCGGAATATTTTTTAGGAGCCGGCCTTCATTTTTTAGGAACTGAGCCAATGCCCCTGGTCTGGAATGACCAAGGTTGATGTTGGTTGGATCTCGAAACGGAAGTGAGACCGTATATCTCCCCGAAACATCTCTTCTTGTGGTCTTCTGGAAATTAACCTCGCAAACAGAATCAGAATCTTCTACCGGTTTGCCGGGTAGATCCTCCACCTCCCAAAACCTTGTAAGAAGAGTTTCAAGTGCCTACTCTCTGCTAACAGCGACCCTCGTGGTGAAAGCGGCACACGAACTAACGGGGACCCCTTGCAACGGGCCTGAAATGACCCAACCGAATCTCATCTCTTGAGCCATTAAAGATCCGCACACTTCAGTCTGGAGGCCGGAAAGGGTCACCGCTGGTATGACATCAATGCCAAGAAGTAGATCGATCTTTGCCTTTAATCTGAAGGAGGGGTCGGCTAGAGGAATATTGGGCATTCCTTCCAGTGTGGCTTGGGCTATCGTACATGACGGCAAATCATCAGCAACTTGGGACAAGACAAAAGATTCTATCTCTATCTGGACTGGAGGTCTATGCAATGACCGAATGCTTATGTGACAGACCTTCAAGGTTCTATTGACCTCTCCGTTAATGCCTGTCACTTCGGCCCTGACAGTTTGGAATGGTAACTTCATGAGCAACATTCTTTCGGATATAAAATTGGCTTCTGAAGCCGGGTCTAATAGCGCCCGTGAAGCATAAGTAGTGCCCTTGTGCCAAAAGTCCACGATGGCTGTACCTAGCAACTTATCTCGTGAGGACCTTGCCTCAGAGGTAAAGTATGTCCGGACAATATTGTGAGAACTGGGCTGCGCTAGGACCGGCGTTGGACTATTCTCCGGTCGGGCATCCTTGTGCAAGAGCGTATTGTGACGCCCCTTGCACGTCAAGCAATTGTGCTGACTCGGACAATCTTTTACTTGATGCCCTCTTGCGAAACAGTTCAGACAAAGGGACCTTTTCTATATGTATGCCACCCTCTCTGGCACCGGCATCTGAAGGAAGCGGGAACATCGACGCACCAGGTGATTCTCCTACATATGGAGATCACAAGACTTGGGTTTGGTGGTCCCCTTGGCTTTAAATGTATTAGCCTTTCGGGTGACTGGAAGTGGGTTTCGCGAAAGTTTGGATGTGGGAACCGAAATAGCAGGTCAAGAAGCGCTCTGAATTGGCTGTTGCCGATAAGTCACTTATTTTCGAATTGCTGTTTGAGTGCGTTCCGTGCGGTTTAAAAGCAATCACTTGTAAGCGGGAACTTTGCTACAATGAGGTTGGCTTCACTCTTCGTTTTCGCTAGGAGATGGTACAGTTTTTCAATGGGGGAAATTCGAAAAACGCTTATGCAGATGGCCGTTGGCCATTTGCGGTAATCTCCCGGGTGTCAATGGGTGGAAGTCGACAGCCTCGTTCTGCTGGTGCAGAGGTGGACCCATGACGGTTCGGAGGAGTAGGAGCAGACGCTTCATGGATAAGCTCGCTTAATCGCGCCGTGCATCGCTCGTAAACTTGGTAGCACTTCTCATATTTAGCTTGGATGACTACAGTTTCAGAGCTACCGTCTTTATTATCTGGGAGGCCTCGGAATTCTCATATTCCTGCTCGACCCTCTCCCACAATGCTCGAACTTGATTACGACGGACTTGAAACGTAAATACGCTGACCTCGGACAATGAAGTGAATTGGGTGTCGACTTCAAACTGAATTAGTTTATCGCCGATCGAGATACACTTCTGCATCGCCATGGTTAAAGCAACTAAAGTCCTTTTGGATTCGGACCGAGTGACTCTTAGAGCTGTTACCACAATCTGTGGATGTGGTAACGGTGTCTTGACCTTTTTTTGGCTTGCTTGACGTAGCTCTGACGTGGCTCTGAAGTGGCTTGCTGAGAGGTCGGGCTCAATGGCGCGGAATTGAGAGCTAAAGGACTAAAAAGGGTCTGAAGCGCTCTGGAAGGAGGACTAGTAGGACTGGTACTCCTCTGACGCAGACTTGGAGAAAAAACCGAAGATGTGCGCGTGGCAGCAATGATCTTAGCCCCTTAATCGTCTTTTGGTTGGCTCGTGCTCATAACCCCACAAAATGGCGATTATAATTGTAGTGTACTGGTTTAGCACGGATTGGAAATTAGTAAAAGCACAAAATGGAACGTTTGGGACCCTTGAACGCTACCAAAACACCCAATGAACTTCTTGGAACGCTTTGAAAATGAATAGAATCCACAAACACGAGTTGGAACGGTTGGCATAACTTTGAATGCTGCCTTACAAACCCAAAGACCGACTTGGGACGCCTTGAAATCGAATAAAAACCACAAACCCAAGTTCGAACGGTGGGCGTTTCTTGGAACTATGCCGAAAAAACCCAGAGACCGACTTTGAACGCCTCGAAATTGGAATTAAAACACCAATCACGACTTAGATCGATTGGAACACTTTGGGATTGGAATAATATCACCAGCCACGACTGGGAACGATTGGAATATTTATTCCAAGTTTCTACTTAGAAACGGTACCGAAAAATAAATTGAATGGCCTGGGACTCTTAGGAAGTGGCACGAAATCATTAATAACGCCTTGGAACGACTGGAACTCCTTGGAATTGGATGCCCTTCGAAACGAAACGGAATTGGAACGGAACCTCTAACGATCGGATATGGAACCGACTTTTCCCTTAAAGTAACCCTTCAATATATATACCCCACAAAGTGCCTGCCTACCCTGGCACAGCACAGCTACATTTGATCGTTTGCTTTGTGCCGGTCTTTTGGCACATGAGCTTGCAGCTGTGCCTGTATACAGCGGTTAAGATGGATTTATGTATGCACGTATATAGGCTGCAAGGGATAGCGAGATTTTTTTTTCCGCGGTTATGGAAGTTGACCAACTAGGCGATCACTTCTTCAAAAACATTTAACAACGATTTGTGTCAACAGGGCGACCATAAAAAAAATTTTTAATTTGGCTTCAGCAATCTCTGACCTAGTTAAACCCAGAAAGTACACACGAGTACTATAGTTTGACTTCAGTCAGCAATTTTTAACAAATAAAAGAAACTCAAAAAATTGTTTTAAAAAGAATACGAATATTGAAAATAAAATTAACTTTTGTTTAAAACTAAACAAAAAGGCGACTTCTATTTATTTCTTTTTCTTATTTGGCTACGCCTGACCAATTTAAGGAAGGAGTCGGAGCGTTCCCTGTCTTTGACAAAATTCGTAAACTCCCATCGCGTCAAGTACTAGTATAAATAAGCAAGTACATAAGAATATAAAAGAACATGGAGGAGTTCCATAATCAGCAGACAGAACGAGGAGAGGCAATTCAGGCCTTCATTCGGAATACCAAAAAGGATTCTATCGCCAGGAAAACGAAGCCATCATATTTCGAGGAGAAACTTGAGCTCCTGGAATACATGTGGGAGAACTTCGAAAAAAGTCATCAGGAGCTAATGGACAAATTAAATAACGTGCCAACAGAGGATGACTACTACGGTGGTAACTAATACTGTGGAAGATTGGAAGGAATATTTGGCAAAGATAAAAATAGAGAGGCAAACTCGTCAAAGAGAGGAAGAGCGAGTCATGATCAAACACTGGTTCGCAAGCAAGGTGCGCTGCTGGATTCATTGTCCAGAACATTAAGACAAATAGTGCCTGAAGAAAAAATGATTTACAAATCTGTAGTCGACAAATTATGGATGCAAATTGAAGAAATTCATTATGAGATTTATCGGCTAGCTGGCAATCCAGCCGAAGCCGGATATAATATAGCTACGTTTGTGGATGCAGAAAATACAATGCTGAAATTATGTGTGGCACCAGCAGAAAATAAAGAGATACAATCACCGCCTGTAGTGCAATCGATACAATCATTGCAACTACCCCAAATTCCCATTATAAAAATTGGATGGGGATTATCTGAAATGGCAACAATTTCATGACATCTATAAAAAGGTGGTTCATGAGTCAAATGTGGTACTTAAAATCAAACCTTTCTAGAGAAGTAGAGAGATTGATACGGCACCTGGAATTAACAGAAGCCAATTACAACATTGCTTGGTCAGTGTTGCAGGAACGATTTAATAATAAACGAGTTCTAGTAATAGCCATACTGACAAAGCTGTTTGATCACCCAAATGTGGGAAATGACGCAGCTTCTATAAAGAACTCGCATGATAATATTTTCGAATCATTACAAGCTTTAAAAACTGTAGGCGTCAATATGGATCGTCAGATGCTGTTTTAATGTTTCATATGACAAGGAAATTGGACACATATAACCACGCACTATTTGAGCAATCTCTTTTCAATACAAGGGATCTACAGGAAGTAATGGATTTCTTATCATTCTTGGAACAGCGCTTCTTAACATAAAAGGCGATTGAGAATCCAAGAAACGAAAATCGCAGCATTGAAAAGCTGAGTCCAAAGAAGACATGCGCAGCAGCATCTGGGAGAAACAGTACCTTGTGTGCTTTCTGTGAAAAATCAAAGCACAAACTCTTCCAATGTGAAAGGTTTAAAATAAAATCCGCAGCAGAGCGGCTAAATTAGGTACAGAGACACAAATTGTGTGTCAATTGCTTTAAGGCAGACCATATGGCCAAAAATTGCTCATGGAGGGGATGCTTCAAATGCGATAAAAAACATAACACAATGTTGCATTTATAAACAGGCACCCAAATAGCTACATCAGCGTCTGCAGCGTCTGCAGCGTCTGCATATGGAATTGGCAGAAAATACACTCTGTTGGCAACGGCCAAGGTAGTGGTAAAAGGGATCAATGAAAGGAAAGGAGAATTTCGAGCACTCTTGGATAGCGGCTCACAAGTAAATCTCGTCTCAGAGAGACTGGTAAAGAAGTTAAGGTTAAAAATTAACGAGACTCAGAATTAATATGTCAACGTCAGCTTCAATCACATGTATGGTAGGCATAACTAATCCAGAGGAATCTCTAGAAAGATGCTGGCAGCTAGACACACTAGAGTCAATAAAAAGGTATAGGAGTCCCGAGGAAGAGTATTGTGAAAAATTTTTTCTCGATAACCTACACACGGCGGCTGACAATCGACTAATTGTAAAGCTTCCATTTGCTGAAGAGGCTTCATCCCTTGTAGAATCTCGGGAAGTAGCCATAAGAAGATTCATGTCTTTAGAGCGGCGAATGAGCCCTGACATTAAAAAGAGTATGTGAAGTTTATGTCAGAATATGAACAGCTCGGACATATGAAGCAGGTAATGGTGGAGCAAATACCCAAGAACCATTACTTTATTTCACATCACTGTGTACTAAAGCCAGAAAGTACCACCACCAAGCTAAGAATGGTATTTGATGCATCATCCAAAACGTCATCAAGAAAATCACTGAACTACATTTTATATCCAGGACCAGTTGTACAGAGACAACTCTTTTCAATTCTACTGCGGTTCAGGACACACAAATATGTGTTCACTGCGGACATTGAAAAAATGTATCGTCAAGTTTGGATAAACCCTGCCGATCAATTCAATCAGATGATTGTGTGGAGAGAGGATACAAGTCAAGAACTAAAGTTTTATCGTTTAAAAACGGTGACTTATGGAACAACATCAGCCCCATATTTAGCGACAAAGTGTCTGGAATATTTGGCGCTAAAAAACATGTAAAATTTGTCGTCTGGAGCATTGGCATTAAAAAATGACTTTTATGTTGATGTTACGTCTTACAGGAGGAGACAGTTTACCAGAAGCCCTGCAAATAAGACACGAGCTACTAGAAATCTTGAGATCTTATGGTTTCAACTTACGAAAGTGGTGTTCAAATAGCAGTCAACTTCTAAACGAAATTCCAAAGGAAGATACGATTGCTGACATCAATCTCGGTGACACACTGGAACAAACAAGTGTCAAAACATTGGGAATCATATGGGCACCCAAAGAAGATCAATTATGTGGAAAGACTCAAAGGCATACAAAAGGAATAACCAGACGAGTGGTACTATCTGAAGTAGGTCAAATCTTCGATCCTTTAGGCCTATTCGCACCGGTAGTGGTAAGAGCGAAAATGTTTCTTCAACATGTTGCTACCGAACGAATTGAGATGGATTGTGTCCCGCCGCCGTATTTGAAGAAGCAATGAAAAGCCTACCGAGAGGATGTACAGGCTTTAAACCACATGAAAATTCCAAGGCATATTTTTGATGGCAAGATCCCCACTACGAAGGAACTGCATACATTTGTTGATGCATCAGAAAAGGCGTATGGAGCGGCAGTTTATATCCGGTCAACCTATATTTCGGTCAGATTGTTGTGCGCCAAGTCGAGAGTGGCTACTCTTGAAAAGCAGACGCTGCCCCGGCTGGAACTATGTGTAGCTGTACTTGGAACTGAACTCACGGATAGAGTTCGACAGGATCTCCAATTAGGATCAGAAAGTGTTGAATCATTTCTCTGGTCAGACTTAACAGTGGTGTTCTCTTGGATTAATTCACGGGCATCACATTTTCACACGTTTGTGGCTAATCAGTTGACCAAAATACACGCAATCTCACATCCAAGGCAATACTGTCATGTGTCATCAATACTCAACGCAGCTGATATTCTGTCTCGAGGCATATCAGCAGCCCAGCTTAGCATACATACATAATGGTTATATGGACCACTATTTTTGAATGGACCACAACGTGGCTGGCCAGCACCATTTAAGCCTACAGAGCACACTGTAACGATCCTTTTTCGTCCTTCAGGATAACTTCAATCTTTAGGGCGAGGTTCGGCACAACAAATTTTTATTTTGTGCCCCGGTGGAATTATGACACAATGATTTATATGTATAAATGTATGTTGGTGTTTATTTGTATACTTTGGGTTTTGGTGAAATATTTATATGTTATTTTACACTGATTTGGGTTGCTGTTTATACTGGCTGCGTAATTATTTGTTTTATATTCAGATTTTGTTGCTGCTTGTTGAGTCTATAAGGTTTCTCGTAAGGCCTTATAACTCGATGCTTTGCTCGTACTTGCAGATTGCTAGGCGCCGAATACTGTTAAGGTTACTCGTAAGGCCAAAAGAGATTTGTTGCTTCGCTTCTTGCTGATCAGGACTCGATGACTTGATACCTTGATCTCGACTCGACGACTTGATGATGTCCCGACTCGCTGCTCGTCTTATATAGGCATCCTGGGTCTCCAGGATCTCTTGGTGTGATACCGCTATACATCCGGTGAATTTCTATCGGCCCGTCGCTTTCATCCACGCTGTTAGCATGTGTGGTGAAAGTCCCGTACAAGTCCTTGGCGCAGCCGCATCCACTTTCTGGCCTGCTGTGCGCCCATTGAATTCTTGTCCTTGTTTCTCTGCTCTGCCCATATAGCGCCTCTGTTGCTATGCGGGCTTCCATCCCTTCTCTCCAATACTTGATTTCTCTGCTCTGATTGCATGTCCTCTCTCGTTGCTAGACGACGCTGCTCTCTCAAATGTCCTCCATTTCGCTCGTTCTCTTAACTTTTGGGAATTGTTGCTTTTCTCCCAATGCATGGATATTTTAATTCATACGAATAATATATTGATTTTCGTTAGTTTCGTTTTAGTTAATTTAAGTCAACATTACCTAAATTCGTTCGTCTACGTCATCAATACGTTATTCGCCTCGTTGACAGGGATTCCCCAAGACTCAATTTCCCCCTTCGCCCATCGATCGACGATATAGGTTTGACTTGGTATGCACACAGCCCCCACTACCCCCCGTTCGACATGCATAGCCCTCACTTTGGCTTTTTCGTTTCTCTGCTTGTCGTCGGCCTCTCCCAAGACACGCTCCGCCGTCCAGCCTCATAGAGGGCGCTCGCATCATCCACCGTTACCCGCGCTCAATCTGCACACGCATAGTGTAGGTGTGCTGTGCCTGTATTGCTGGATTCCATATATTCATGCATAATTTCTCTTAATCCTTGGTTTTACATATGTGTTGCTTCTGGTTGTTTACATGTTGTTGTGTGGAATATTATGTTCCTCACAACACGATGGATACCGCTGAGAAGAAAACCAAGGTATTCAGCATGGTGACTGCCACTCCCAACAACACAAATGAATGGATATATACGGTAACAGCGAATAGTGGCGTATGTACTATAATTTTGTCACAAGCAGAAGAGGAAACCAACGACTCAGAGTTGGAAGAGTTGGATCAAGCACGAAGAATAATCATCAAACAAATTCAAAAAACAGGATTTGCATATGAATTACGGCACTTAAAGAAACGACCTGATCAACCATTGGATCGCAAAAGCACGGTGGCAACATTCCCACTAATACTGGATGAACATTCAATCATACGAGTAGCAACTCGGCTACAACAAGCACCAGTATCAATGGAAATGGTGGTAAAAATGATACTAAGGAAGCTTCATGAAGAAAATCTTCATTGTGCACATGATGCACTACGCGGAATAGCTCGGCAACACAACCACATCATTAAGGTGAAGCCGAAAACGCCCCGACAAGGCTTACATTGCAGTATTTGTATGCTTTGCAACCAAGGCAGTCCACCTGTAGTTGGTCGGAGACCTGTCCACCTCCTCATTTGTAGGTGCGCTTCAGCGCTTCATTGGACGCAGAGGAAGATGTCAGACTATCAAGGAGTTTTGCAACCAAAAAGGAGTGCAATTTAAGTTCATACCACCGCGGTCTCCACATTTCGGAGGATTAAGGGAAGCTGCGGTGAAGTCCGCCAAGCATTTACTATTGAAAAACGTATCGACAGCAAACTTAACGTTTGAACAACTTTCTACCATCATTGTCAATGTTGAAGCAGTGCTGAACTCTCCTCCGTTAACCCCAAACTCAGACGATCCCAACGACTTGACAGCTCTAACCCCAGGCCATCTATTGATCGAAGAACCATTAGTAGCTCAACCTGATGCAGAGCCAGTAACACAGCGATCGATTCCAGTGCAACGGCTTAAGCATACATTCTGGACACAATGGTCTCAAGAATTGCAGGGTACATCCAAATGGAAGAAACCATATAACAATGTCAAAGAAGGCATGATGGTAATTCTAAAGGAGGATAATGTGCCAATCTTGCAGTGGCCGATTGGACGAATTGTTAAATTATATACAAGCCTGGATGGATACGTCCACGTGGTAGACATTAAAATAGCCAGAGGCACCTACAAGCGTGCCATTCATAAATTGGCTCCCTTGCTTAGAGAGACGGGGATAAAACGTCAAATCGAATCAGATGATACAGTAACCTATTCCCAACATGGAACAACAAATGAACGACATTATCAAGGTCCAGGACAATGCGGTAAAGGCATTGCAATGGTATATCACTCTAACTACTCAGATGACAGTTATTGCAGGGAATTTGCAACGAACTCAAACCGAAATTTCCCGAGTATTTACAGATGCCCATCGTAGCAAAATAAGCCCGTTACTACTATCACCAGGCCAGCTTCGGGGACATCTGAACCAACATCTTCCGTTTGGTTTGGATTTGCCAGTTCCAGATAACGACGTCTTGCAATTATATGCCTTAATGAAGGCACAAGGCACAATCGCAAACAATCATGTAATATTTAAAGTCACATTTCCATTAGTGGCAACGCAGGCAGTGCAACTGTATAACCTGGTACCCATTCCAGCAATTGGAACTCATGGGATTGTAACTATGAATATTAAAATTCCCAATATTGCTGTCAACAAAGAACAGAATCAATACATTGGGCTCTCAAGAGCAGATTTGGAGCGATGCCATCAGCTCAACAATTAGCAATATATTTGTTTTGATAAACAAACGACATTTACGGCTAATAGCAACTGTGAGTTCCAGCTATTCAAAAACGCAAAATCATCAACTTGTCAAATACAACACACAAACAGGTCATTCGTGTGGTATGACAATCAGAGAACGTTCAAGCAAAGAGAAGATGGGAAAACAATAGAATATTAACGACTTGGTGGCAATTAAAAGAGCACAGTCTTGGGACTTAAACTAAAAGCCAAGTATTTCAGAATGCTCATCAGCAGACTTTGCTAAAGAATGCAAAAATGTAATGGCTATAAAATACCTTCAACGATAAAAAACATTGTTTAAATTCTACTTTTCTCCTACTTTGAAACATTTGGACTAAAAATAGTGGTTAAACTTCAACTTAAGGGACGTATCACAAAAAATAGTGGATTTTTGATACCACCAGACCAATTGAACTCACAGTGACTTGTGACGATAATATACAAGATGTCACTATCAACAAGACTGGATTGTTAACTCTAGACCCGACGTGTACAGCAAGGAGTTCTGCTATCCGAATAACAGGTCACCGTATAGCTACGACAGACACAATGAAATTGTCATATGTGTGATTTGGCAACTTCAGCATTGGCCCAACAAAAGCAGCGCCAACGACAAACTAAGCAACATTCAAGGAAAACTGGAAACTAAGCAAAACTGAAAGTTACCAGGACACCCCAACCATGTTATCGTCTCCTACGTAGCGCGAACAATACCATTAATTCTTGTGATGATATATGGAATAAGGAGGTGTTCCCGAACCTCAAGGTACAATAGCCCAGAGCAGACAACCGTGAGGATCGTCAATCCTATTCCAACTCCCGCTGCAACAAATCCAGCCCCCAGCAATTTTGCGGTCAACGTTGGATAACGTTGAACAGGTGTATGTTGGTGTTGAGATTGTATAAAATACGATAGCAATAAGACAATCATAATATAGAACAAATAGAAATGTAACCCGATTATAGATATCGATGGCTCATCAGTCATAAGTAGATCTGATATGGTCAGCAGTTAACAATAAAGACCTAGTTAATTAAGCTGCTATGGTTAGCTACGCAATAAAGACGTATTTTGCTATGTCGAAGTATGCACTGGTAAGCTCTCTATTTTTACTATAAAAGAAATGGATTATTCTTAGTAAGATCAGATACCAGTTGTAGTTACACCGGGTGTGCATCGCTGTGTCTTTGGCCCCCAATCTCTACCCGACAACTTTCAGTCACTGGTTTATGTGCTAGTGCCTATTTACTTATAAATAAATAAATACATAAATAAATTCAAGAAATACTAACGTCTTGCATTGAACAATATATATATGTGAATGGATATGTAAATTTGGAATATAGAATATGTGTATATATATGTGTATGGATATGTATTATGTGTCTCCGCTTATTCGGAGACTAATAATGTTCAAATATGTATATGAAATAGAAACTGCATAGGTATATATAAATTTCTATATGAAAAAAATTAATAATTTTTATATATAGGTATATATATATTTTTTTTCCGATGCGTCTGACTGATATGCCCCAACTCTATAAGGTTTCGCGGGACAAAACTAACGTCTATGTGTGGTCTTTATGTAAAAGGGTGGATCACTGGTGTTTCTTGTTTTAAATCTTTATTAATTTGGATTGAAACAGTCTCAGTTCTGCATTCATCGCAAACAGTCGAACATACAGCAAAACCGCAAGCGTAAAGCAAAAATCAAAATCTAAACGAAACAAAAATTAAATCTACCAACAACAAACTACAAAACTCATAACGGTAATAGTTACAAACTTTACAAAGCGAATAGCCAAACAACAACAACCATGAGGCAACCGCCCGACCGAAACACAGCACCACTCCAAAACCAATTTACCGTTGACAAAACAAAACAATTAAAAAACATCTCAGCTGGACCTAAATTTCTCATTATATCAAGAAAAAATAGTAGCGATACTCTCGCAAATGTTTCACCTTTCTTAATTAAAAAAGTCATAGACAACATTTGCAATGGTGAGATTAGTGAGTGTAAAACCCTACGAAACGGCTCTATTCTTGTCAAAACTAAAACACTTTCACAAGCAATGAATTTGATAACGCTCGGCTCGCTCAATAATTTAATTGAAGTTGAAGTCTCTGAACATGGAACACTGAACAACTCCAAAGGGGTAATTTACTCAAACAATCTGAGAGAAATCAGCGAAGAGGACATAGCCACCGAACTACAACCACAAAACGTGTGCGAAGTTAAGAAAATCTTAAAAAAACACAACGACTCACTCGTAGAAACCGGACTCATCATTCTTACGTTCTCGACACCCAACCTCCCCACCGAAATAAACATTGGATACCAGAAGACAAATGTTCGCCCATATATCCCCCTCCCAATACGTTGCCGCAAATGCGGAAGACTAGGACACACCACTAAATCATGCAGCAGAATACAACTCTGCCTAACCTGCAGCTACCCATACAACGATCACATTGACCCTGAAGAACCGACAGCCTGTCAAAACATTAACTGCTGCATCAACTGCAAGGAAGACGGCGTAGCAAATTACCACCATACAACTGTAGACCGCAGATGCCCTACTTACATCAAGGAGAAGGAAATTCTTGCAATACGGATCCTGGAGAAAACCGACATAAAGTCAGCTCGCAATATTTACAACGAACGACATATCGCAGGCAACTCATCCTACGCAGCTATAACAAACAAAAAAATCCAACACACCCCAACGTAAGCAGACCACCTATGAAGACATGGATACATCCACCCCAGCAACACCCTCATGAAACCCTCAACCAACAAAAACTATTCACACAACTACATCTGCCAATATCGCCGAAGAGTTAAAGATTAAGGCATTCTCAAAAAGTAATAACACCCTTATGAATTCATTTAAGCCTCAGGCAAAAAAAGTTAAACCCTCCGATTCGATCTAATCAACTCAAGTCCCTTTAACTTCCCCAACTTCCACTTTCAATAATGCTAAAAATAATCCAATGGAATTGTAACGGCTATATCAACAATTATGACCACCTCCAACTTTTAATCAAAGAATACAGGCCCAAAATTATCAGCCTGCAAGAAACTCATATACACTCACAAAACAATATTCGCATACCACTGAATTATTCGATAATTCACGCAAACTCATCATCCAACTCCTACGGCGGAGTAGCTATCCTCATTCATAATTCTATTTATTTCCAACAGATAGACCTTAATAATGACTTTGACGCAGTCGGAGCATTCATACACACTAAAGTAAAGATTAAACTTATCTCCTCGTATATCCCACCCAACAAACACTTTAGAATCCATAACCTTAGAAACATGTTAGGGAATCCAAGAGACCACACCATCATCACATTTTAACAGCTGGCATAACACCTGGGGTTCCCCGTCTAATAACGCTAAAGGGAACACCCTGTCGAGATACGTGACTCAGTCAAACCTTATCATTTTAAACGACGGATCACCCACCCACTACTCAACGCACTCAACCTTCACCCATGTAGACCTGACCATTAGTACCCCTAACCTCACAACACACACCAAATGGAAAACAGACACAGACCTATTTGGCAGCGACCACTTCCCCATTCATATTACACTTTTTGAGAATAACGCAACACCCCAATATACGCAACCGAGATTTTTAGTTGATTCAGCTAACTGGAAACTATTTAACGAACTAACAGACAGATTCCACTTAGAAAGACAGATAGGTACCAACATAAACCAAGAACTAGCAAACATAACGAAAATCATCAGACAAAGCGCAAACATGTTCATAGCACAGACCAGGCCATCTCTATCAATAAAAAAAACAGTTCCCTGGTGGAACAAAACACTAGAACAATTAAAAAAGAATAAAAACCAAGCTTGGTACCAACTCAGAAGATGCATTTGCCCAGAGAACATTATGAAGTTTAAAAAAAAAAAAGCTCTTTTAAGACGCGAGATCAAACAATCAAAACGATCCTCTATACATACATTTACATCAGAAATAAATTCACATTCCCCTGTCTCCAAAATCTGGTCAAGAATAAACACCTTCTGCGGCAGACGACTACGTCATGAGATGCATTGTATATCATCTCCTACTGACCCCAATCTTAACATTGTGGACAAAGGCGACATTTCTCGTGCATTTGCCACCCACTGGTCAACAGCATCATCCGACCACAACTCTAGCCCAGCATTTCAAAGAAATAAAGCCAGAGCATTGGCTGCAGTTATTAATTATGAACCATCCAACAATGCACTTCTCCTAGACGTACCTATCACTCTTATTGAACTAAAATACGCTCTAAACAGCTTAAAAGGTAAAACCCCCGGACTAGATCGTATCTCTTACCCTATGTTAAAAAACATAAATATTTCTGTCACTAAACGACTCTTAAACTTAACTTAACTTAAACTTAACTTAACTTAAAACCAGCAAGATAATTCCCATCCTAAAACCACAAGGCGACAAGACGTCCATAAACTCATATCGACCGATTTCACTTAACCCATGCTTATCCAAAGTGTTAGACAAGATCATTTCAAACCGGTTGTGGTGGCTTGCTAACAACAACAAGCTAATCGACAATCGCCAACTCGGCTTCCGAAAAGGCAAGTCGATATCTGACTGCCTAGCAGTGTTAGACTATCAGATTTCTTCGGCCTTATCAAAAAAAAATCATATGTCAATCATAAGCCTCGACTTTGAAAAAGCCTATAATAAAATAGGAATCCACACGGTGATAGACGAACTACACAAATGGAAGGTTGGCCCAAAAATTCTGAACTACATAAAAAACTT
The DNA here is from genome assembly GCA_018903935.1 of Drosophila insularis. Lineage (NCBI taxonomy): Eukaryota > Metazoa > Arthropoda > Insecta > Diptera > Drosophilidae > Drosophila > Drosophila insularis. The sequence continues at coordinate 32,799 of JAEIFP010000202.1, forward strand.
TCTAACGAACAGGAAAATAAAAGTGCAAGTAAACAATTCAACCTCAGAAAGTGAAACCTTACATAATGGAATCCCTCAAGGATCTCCCTTATCAGGATACCATACGGTATCCATCCACAAGGAATTCACCTTTTTCTCTTATGCAGACGACTTCACGACAGCAAAAACATTCACTTTAATAGCAAAAGCGTCAAACTCACCAATTTACCCCATCTTACAAAAAATCAAAATCTCAAAAACCAAACCTAAAGTACCCTCCTTACTACATAGGATTTTAAACATTTGTTCACTACATAGTATAAATGTCCACCCGATCCCATCTAGGAAACTCAGATTCCCCCCTTGGTTTTTTAACCCTAATGCATTAAACATGTCTTTACATAAAACTACTAAACCAAACACACACCCATCAGTATTCCAGAAAAAATTCATTGAACTAAAAGACGTAATGAAAGAATTCAAGTTCATATACACTGACGGTTCTAAGTCAGACTCTGGTACCTCTTACAGCATAACCACCGAAACGGAAATCATAAAATATTCCCAATTACCCAACCACAGCTCAATCTTCACTGCTGAAATCTCAGCTATTTTAGACGCATGCTTTCTGGCAAAACTCTCAATAAGCGAATACTCCCCAGTTAATAATAAAGTAGACCTTATAAAATTTGCAAGAATTCGCCTGGGACACTCGGCACTCACACATAGTCACATACTAAACAGAGACCCCATACCAATGTGCCCTTCTTGTAACACCACCCTAACAATTAACCATATAATCGCAGAATGAAGAGATCTTAATCGAGCAAGAACACAATTCCTGCACACAAACCCCTACGAAACCATAGCTTACCCTTCCAACAAAAATATCACTGCACTAATCAAATTTTTAAAAGCAACCAACATATACCACAAAATATAAAACCCCCCCAATAATTTGAAAGATACAAAAAATGACTTGAATTATATGTTAATATTAAAGATAATAAAATTATTAATATATAAGAACAAGAACTGTAAATACATATTTAAGTAGATTTAAACAAAAATCAATTAGTCCATTTGTTAGCTTAAGGCCTAGTAGCTATAGCTAGTAAGAAGATTGGCATTAATTTACAATCACTGCCCAATCACAGTATAAATAAATAAATAAATAAATAATTTGGATTGAAAACTTTTCTCTTTGTTGGAAACACTTTTCACTTAGCGCACACACTTTTCACAGGAATGGACTGTATATGCATTTTTTTTTTTTTTTTTTTTTTTTGGATTTAACGCTGGGTATATTTTTTTATAACTTATATTACATTTACACATTCACATACATGCTTATGTGTAAAATTTTGGAAAGTGTGAGAAAAAATCTTGAAGTAGGCGAACAAATATGGCGCCTTATATACTGGACACATATATATGTATAAAAATTTGGGACCCAATTTTCTCTCTTTTGAAGAGGAAAAAACGAATTAATCGATTAGGAAAATCAAGGGACGCCAATTATCTGTATGTCAGTATGGGTACGGATGCTGGAGGCATGTATATGTACTCATATACATATAATTTAGAAAAAATTACTCAGCTTGATAATTTTGAAACTCCACCGATGCTGAGGTTCGAGAGGATCTTGGTATCCGGCTCGAAGAACCAGTGATTGAAAGGGGGCAGAACTTTCTTCTTAAATGGAGGCAGCTAAATGAATTTTCTCCTTTTGGTATTTTCCTCACAAAAAAGTAGGCACACAGAAATCGCTGTTTCACTTGTTGTTTTATTAACTTTACTAATTGTTCACTTGTTGTTTTATTCACTTTAACAACCCGTTCACCCGTTTGGAGAGAAGTGTGGGGAGTTCTTTTGTGGGGAGAGCGGTGGGCATGTTCGGGAGAGCGGTGCGATGTGAAAGCTCGCCGTCCTCAGCCCTTAACCCTTGTGTTGCCCATTGGGCATAAACAGCGGTGGTATCGCTATCCATTTCTCGATTCGGTGCAGTTTTTGTTGCTGATTCGTAAGAAGTTATATCATTTTCCGTTTCTGCCAACTGGGCAAAATGATTAGCCTCTCTAAAAGCCAAAGGTCCAGAGTCTAAGGCTTACATTTTCTAGTTAAAGTTGGAGAGGTTTTTTTGTTTTGCTTAATTATGCGTTAATTGCTGGGCACCTGTTGCCACGCGATTTCGTTGCCTTCTTAGTCATCGTCCAAAGTCATGGTTCAGTGCTGCTTCACAGCGCTGCTTAACTGTTTTTTTTTTTTTGGTTGATTGCTTTGCTTTTTAATTTCGATTTCAACTACAATGAGCGTGCGCGACCGTTCTATATAAGAGTTGCTTGCGAAGCATCTCCATTGCGAGATTTAAGTTTTGTCAAAAGAGCCAAATTTCTAATTAAACATAATAGTAATTCATTTATACCTCTTACTCTGACAGTCCCGTCTTATTCCTGTATATTTAGTTTGCCCACAAAGGCTACAAACAGCTTCCTGCGTTATATCCCACTTACGGAATACGGAATTTCCTTTATGGGGAGGGCTCTCGGTTCTCGATTATGGCTATGATGTCCACAGGAGTCTCATCGATCTTTTTGACAGAACCATGCTAAAAGATAGAACGTTTATTTTCTCTATCTCCTGTTAGACGTTCTATGTAGGCTGCCTTATGAATTTTAAACCCTTTTGACTGCATTCCCGGGGAGGGTTCATAAATTTTGGAGCACCAATTTAGCAGGTCTCTTGTCCGATGGCCTCGCTTATTGGTTTAAAGAAAGCTTTTGCTTTCGGGCTTCCAGAAATTCTAAGGCTATGTGATTCTTTTAGGACTTATTCCACTTAAATGATACCGTTTTGCACTTTACTGTACTGTTCTGCACTTGCACTGTATTCTTCACCATATTTCTGTGTAGTTCAGCCAAAAATAAAAAGTTTCTTAAGTATTCCGCTAGACTATTATTTATAAGTGCGGTTTGGCACTACTATGGTTAGAGCTTTTCAGCGTAATCGTATGATATTTGCATATGCTCCCTAATGCTGACGTGTGTAGAAAGGGAAGAAAGACGCACACGCCGATAGCTCAGATAAATCGTCGCTGCCTGTGACGTCACGGAATAAACTTATGCGTTACTCGCCTATGTGACAATTCAATGAAAAAATACATTTAATATAAAAACAAACATTTTTAGCGATCGCTTGAGTACAATTCCATCCAAAAACACTTAAAGTTTCTTTCAGCAGTACTTTATTCTTTTAATTTTTTTTTAAATTCAATGTGTGCTTTTTTTCCAGTAACATAAATGTTCCATTAAAGCTAATGTTTAAGTAAGGATAACAGTGGTTTTAGGCATAGGCATCCCATTTGTGACATTCAAATGTCTGTTCGACTAAAGGCTTCTAAAAATAATTGACATGTTATTATAAAGGAAAGAGGAAAGAAAACCTTTAATGTTATCTTGAACTAGCTTATTTCTAGGATCTAGATACAAAAGGAAGCTAACTTCAATTTAGCGGCTTAGTACTAGAAGTATGATGAAGTATGGTAGATCTAACAAGAGTTTTAAAAGCTTAGCCAAGTGGAAGCGCCAAACAGTAGAATGGGCATAGAAATATTTTTTAATATTATTAATTTCTTGTGGATTGATAGCTTAGACTTTCGGTTTATTAGTGGGTATAGAAGACAAATTCATTTATTAATTTATTATCTTCTAGGAACTTTATTAGTTCCGTTCGTTTTTGTCTTAGGGCACGCGCATTTTAATTGTAATTGTAAGTCCAATGTGGATTTTGAAAGTAAGCTTCTTATCAAACGTAATTCCCAAGTAGCATACTCAATCTACCCATTGAATCAGGGAGTTGCAAATTGTTAAAGAGTCATTGGGAAGAAAACAAGGTTTTCTTTTTTTGGTGAAGAATATAGCGTTGGTTTTGATTGAATTGACCTTAATTTTCCATTTGTGGTAGTATGATTCAAGTATATTGAGTGATGTTTGAAGAGAAAACTTAATGTCAGCATATTGTGCATTAGCACAATACATGGCTGTATCATCTGCGAAAATGGATAGCTAGGAGTTGGGAGGTTTAGGTATGTCGTGAGTATAAACATTGAAGAGGATTGGCCCCAAAACAGAACCCTGAGGAACGCAAGCAAGTTTAGTCGTTTAGATGATTCATTTATAGGGAGCGATTCTAATGGATTTGAGCTTATAAATACAGTGTCAAATGCAGCTTGGATGTCTAATGTGACTAACCTCACGGACTGCTTTTGTTGGAAGCTATTTGGATAAAGTTCCTTAGCTTTGAGGCAGGAAGTGATCAGTTGGATCCTACTCTTTGGGATTCAATGATTGTCAGGGGGCTTCCGTGGTTTATCTATTGGCACGACTTTAGCAATTTTCTACGCACTAGGAAAGTATCCTTTTTGCAGACATAAGATAAACACTAGAGTCAATTTGGTTATAGCGTTGGATGGGAGGTTTATAAGTCAAAGGTTGGAACTTTGGAATTCATAATTTGGGAATTTGAATTAGCGACGCGTCGCGACGTAGGCAAGGCTATTTAGCGCACTGTTGACTTCGTCGATTGTTCTCCGATTGGAAAATGAGACCGTGAGACTATGCTTCGCTACAAAAGTATAGGATAGAAGATTGCACTTTTCTTTGCTGGTGGCGTAGGGCACTTCAGAGCGGTAGAGGCGAGAAACAAACTGTTTTCTATTCTTGATTGCCTTAGCAGTGTTCCAGAAAGGTTCGCTAGATTTGCCTAGTCAGGCAAGTTTTAAGTTTTATTTTGTTGAATATAAAAAGTTATTTTCGGATAGAATGGCATATGTGATTATAACGTTCTTTGAATAAGGGTAACGCAGAGATTAGTTATGTGCTCGGGAAGTTTGAGCTTTACATCTTGTATGCATTTGTGAGGATTAGATCTTATGAAAGTGAGATTAATGAGATTGGTAAAGGAATCGACCATGGAGTCGATGGTTGAGATTTGTGAATAATCAATGCTTGCAAGTTGAATGGTTAGCGAATCATTGGCTAGTTTCTGATATACGCCCAATTAGATTTGTTAAAGATTGGAAGCGTTTTCTTGCGTTTCCACGTAGTCTGAGTATTTTACTACGACTGGAAGGTGATCAGAAGAAAGGTTTTTGTGAACAACTAGGTTACTTAAACGATTAGGAGTATTAGCTAAGCAAAGGTCGAGAGTGGAGGGCTTACTTTATGGCACGACGGAATGTAGGCAGGGTCATTTGGATAAAGAATGTGAAGTTTGCCTCAAGTTTTAAACTCGTTAAGAATGTTTCCCCAACAGTTGTTTCGAGCACAGTTCCAGTTCCTATGCCGTGAATTTAGATCTCCAAAGGCAACATATTTTATATCTAATTGTGAAAATTTGTTAAGGTCACATTTATACATTTGTTTCATATGACTATAATCTCTTGTTGAGTTACAAGTTCTGGGTATGCATTTAGCTTAACAAGAAGTTAAGATAATTGTTAGTACTTAAAGTAATTTGGATGCCTTCGTTTTGAGATGCGTGTTTATATTGGAGATCTGTTTGTGCTTCACATTCTTACTGACTATAACAGCGACTCTGCAGCCTTAACTTCCAGTTCTATCACATCTGTACATCGTGTAGTTTTATAGATCAAAACGATCATTTTGAGTAAACCAAGTGTCGTTAATAAGAGCTAATTCCTATCTTCTAGGAACTTTATTAGTTCCGTTCGTTTTTGTCTTAGGGCACGAGCATTTTATGCCATGATATTTACAATATTTGTGGAATTACTGGAGTACACATATTTTATTGTAAGTTGTGTTATGACCTAGAACTTGTCACCTTTATTAAAGTAGCTACTTAGTTTTGAGATCATTTCTGCTAGAAGGGTGTTTAACTCTTCCATAGAAAACAAATTAGACGCGTTTGTCTGAATGCTCGGTGGAGAGGATTGTTGTTCACTGCATTGTTGTAGCTCGAATAGCTCATCTGTTGAGCATTTGTGTTGAAAGTCAATGCGATGCCGTTAGCTGCGGTTCAGCACAGTGGGCACATGATGTTTTTACTTCGCAGTTACGGGAGCCGAGGCACTTATAACATTGTGCCAGTTTGTTGGGGGACTTTGTTTTATGGCATCGTAACCCGGTATGATTGTTCCGCAACAGTTGTAGGGTAATGCCCTTATTGACGAAGTTAACGATGTAAAGCAGTAGCTTGTGATTTGCTCTTGTTGTTTTTTCTAGCGTCTTGACATCGGTGCATTGTAGACCCAGGTTGAGCAACATGGTTTTCACTGTTTCGTTTCAAAGCTTTTCTAGTTGGGACAGTACCGCCTTATATGGTTTTGAGCTTTTTGAATCGTATGTGTAAAACTCACAAATAGATTTGCTGAAAATATTAGATTTTTATGCCAATGGAAATAGTTTTAATGAAATAATCCGTGATCTTGCATTTAGCAAGAAGGTCGTCTACAAATGCTTCATTTCGCTTAAGCAAAGTGATAGGTGGAGGCTTGGAGGGAGACGTTTGCGGTTCAGTCTCGATTTCTTCGGCAATGTCTTTATCTGCTTGCACTTGCAGCGGAAGAAAATATTTGGAGCGTGGGGAGCTCTGCTGTTCGCGTTGAGTGGATTTCCTGGTTCTATGCATTTTTGGACCGGCAGATACATTTGCAATGCCAGTTGTAAGTTTTCGTCTCTTAATTTTAGAGGTTTTGGTACTCGAATTGTCCAGTAGTTCGAACTGATGCAGAAAGTAAAGCTTTTTGACAGCGAGAGAAAAAACGAATGGCTCTTAGACAACCGCGCTCAAGTGATGCAAAAAGTAAACTGATTCTATTCATATAAAAGCGCAATATTTTCCAAAGGTGAAGGAAAAGCAGCGAGATTTTAAAACAGTCAAACGACAGTCTGTAACATTTAATATTTCCCTTTGTGTTGGTTTAAGGTCGTTAATGGGTATGGATTACCAAAGTTACACAAACCAGACATCTTTGTCAATAGAGTTTTTAATATAATGATGGACTCACACGGAAAAATTAATGAATCGTGAAGGATGCAACGAGACTTTACAAGTCTGTCGCTTATATACCAGAACTCTAAGACAGCCTTAAAACATCAAACATATTTGACAGGGAAACCACACGGATAGCACACAAAACATATCTCACAGCAATTATAATCTGTACAAATAAAAATTAATCTATAATATACCTTGCAAAGGCAATGGCAATGAAGGCTGTAATAAAATATATGTAGGAACACCAAATTCAAAATTCAAAACAAGAATATATGGATGGACCGGACACTAATAAAAACCAGACGGACTGGGCTAATTTAATCGCGCCGAAGACGAAACGAAAGCAATCAGCTTCAAACGCTGTAGTACTAATTTTGAAGACGAATCTGTTGCTATTTTACCTTTGACGAGAAATCCATTGCCACTAACATACAAGAGCGCAACCAATTCCTCTGGCACTCGCAAAGCAAGCCGCCTAATTGTAAAACTTGTTTTATTGATCCGATCTTATTGAAATTTTGGGACATTATCTCCTGCATTAAAAACTATTTCATTAGCAAATCTCCAACTCCATTACCGAACCTTCATATAGCAGTAAAATATATAAAATACATCGACTTCGGTATGTGCACCAGGTAAAAACATATTTCAAATTTCGAAAATTTCTATTAAATTTGCCTCATAGCATATGCTATCTCGCTCACCCTCACAGAAATTTCGGTTTTTTTTTTGGATTCGAAAATCAAAAAGTTGCAGGAGGTAATCGGTTCTTTCTAGATTCTGGGGGCGAAAGTAGGCGTGGCAAAAATGTTAAATATCACTAATCTGCACGCATAATGAAGAAATTGTGTAATTAGAATTTGGTGGTTCTAGCTTTGTTAGTTTTCGAGAAAATCAGTTTTAATTAATTATCGGGATCGGAAGTAGGCGTGGCAAAAATTTTAAAAAGCAAAATCTGCGCTTATACTAAGCCATACATATTCCGAATTTGGTGGTTCTATCTTTGTTAGTTTGCGAGGAAATCAGTTTTATTTAATCTGCGGGGCGTGGCAAAAATTTAGGTATTACAGGAGTCTAAGTACCAATTTTGGTGACTCTAGCTCTTATAGTCTCATATGGACAGACGGACGGACGGACATGGCTAGATCGACTCAGCTGTTGATCATAATCAAGAATATATATACTTTATGGGGTCGGAAAAGCTTCCTTCTGCCTGTTACATACATTTTGGCGACTTTAATATACCATTTCACCCTATGGGTGCATGGTATAAGAACAAATGTTAATAATCTGCGGAAACCAGTCTCTTGGTGAAACAACGAAAGTGTCTGTGCTCAGAGAGAATGTCACCAAGCTCCGCGACGCAAGGAACGAGTCCGAGGGGGGGTCCAAATTCCAGCAGCTGCAAGGTGGCCGGCTATCATTGCCTCACATGCCAGAGTAACTTGTTATGCTGCTTCTATGACACCAAGAGTCGAAAACGGCGGAAAAACATCACCGGCAAGGTACCACAAAGTACTCGGGCCAACTCTTTGGAACACGATGTAAGATGGAGTACTGAGGGTAGAAATGCCACTATGTAAAAAGACCATAGCATTCGACGATGATATAGCGGTAGTTGCTATTGCAAAGGAGCTAACCTTGATAAAATGATAAGAGCACGGGCGTGCTTCTTAACAACGCACGGTCTAATTCCTAAATTAGGCTTTTAAGTCATACTTATTTAAATTTAAACACGAAACGAACATTTACTACACATATTGAGACGGGCTCGTAGAAGACGCAGAGTCCGTTAAGACACTTTGAGCCCCTCGTGAAGTAACATTTAGGCTGCAAACACAGTGCACGCTGAGACGAAGATCAAGACGAAGCTGAAGAGAAATTGCTTGCGTTGCGAGTTAGCGAATAGGTTGCACAGTGCAATACGAATTGGATGCGCTTTTGTTATGAGATGTTATCAGATGATGACCTGCTAGTTGAGCAAAGCTTATATTTTAAATTAAAACGTATAAAAGTAAATAAAAAGGACACCCTATAAATTTGGGAAGAGAAGCATTTGGTGAATTTCATCATTTGTATGATGAGCTGCGCCACGATGAAAAGGAATTTGTGGAATATACCAGATGACAATTAGTACATTTGATTATATTCTAATTAAAATTGAGCCACTTATTATTAAAAATTGGACTAATTAAAAAAAAAACGCCAATTATATGTTCTGAAAGGCACATTACGTTTACGTTAACGTAAAAAATAATCTAAAATTTAATTTAATTTATTACTTCTCATTTAATTACTTGTTTATCGACTGTTAATTTAACTTGAAAAAGTAATATTTCCTAATGTAACAAAAGCATAGCCAGAACAAACGAACAAAAACGGTAACTAGCAAGCGATTCGTCTTCAAATTCAGTACAGCAGCGTTTAAAGTTGATTGCTTGCATTTCTTCTTCATCTTCGTCTTCGTCACAGCGCGCACTATGTGTACGAGCAAACGAATTCATACGATTTGTTCTGCACTGTTTTTTGTCTTCAGCTTCGTATTCAACTTCGTCTTCGTCTCAGCGTGCACTGTGTTTCCAGCCTTATGCGTATCCGAGTGTGGGAAAGGGAAGTAGGATTGATGATAGTTTGGATTGCGTTAAAATATAGTTTATTATTATTTACTGCCCATACACTTTCATGGGCAGAAAAGGAAGAAAGACAATATTCAGAGTTAAAGAGTGTGTTACATCGATAACACATAAGCCTAATACAATTGATACAACCATGGATTACAAATACTACAGGGCTCCAAACAGAAACATATGTTATTTTCAACAGATTTAAGCATTCTACTACGAGGTCGTAAGGTAAATGATTAAAAAAAGGTACAAAATAAGATAATACAGACATTCAGAAATCTATTTGACTTAGTTCGATATCAGACAGTATTCTATGCCGATATTATCCCGCAAGAACGCCGCTGGCAGATCTCTCCTTAAAAAAAGCGTATAAGTAAATAAATAAGTAATTCGCACTTTTTGTTTTTAGAAGTTTTGTGGCGTTTATATAAGGGTAAACAAAATAAATACAAATGCGAGAATCAGTTTATATATATACAATATAATATTTGGTTACAAATGCATCCGTTTTTTTAAAGTTTTTTATCGTTCATCAGTAGTTCAAAATTTCTTTCACGGCTGCTAAGCAACGGTGCTTATCGGGCAAATAAAAGGGCTCAAACACGTGGGGAAATGGTGTATCCCATCCAGTGACTCTTTTAACAGGGGCTTCAAGTTGTAGGAAGCATCTTTCCTGAATGCAGGCAGCTAGTTCTGCGCCAAACCCTTGAGTGTATGGAGCCTCATGCGCAATAATCACTCGGCCAGTTTTCTTAACGGACTAAGATAAAACGGAAAATAGTCAGAAAATGTTACGATGTCCAAATGATATTAAGTCGTTTACGTTGCATATTGTATTTCTATCCCATGGTAAAATTGATACCAAGTCAATAACATCACAATCAACACCAAGATGCTTCTTTGATATATCTGCAACCTGTAATTATGCAATAAATAATTGTTTTACCCACATCTGCATTTCCCAAAACACATACTTCCAATAAAACGTGGACTTGGGTACCCCATCCGATCAAGGTCAAGTCTTTTCCTTCCCGCAAAATGTCAGCTTTGCCTAGCTCTGAAGTATAAAAGTCTGTTGGTACTTCTTCCACGGCGGCACGGTATAATGTTTTTGGTTCGAACACAATGCACGGATTAGGATCTTTTATACATGCAAGTAAAAGTCCCTTTGCCTTTATTGGTCCCCGTGGAATCTTTAAAAAAAAATTAATTTTATCGTTATATATCAAAAATAATGAAGTAAGTAAGTCGTCTCGCCGACTTGGATATACCATACACCAGTAAAACAAATATTTTAAATTTATAATAACCAATGCATTTTCGTATTTTTAAAAAAATCTGTTTGCATGCTTTTTAGAAGCATATCTTAGTATTTCGCTCACTCAAGCATTCGAGCACCCTAGCGCCCCCACCAGCCAACGGCCACTTCCGCCCATATGGAAAAACGTTTATATGCATAACTTGACTATTTTTATTCCGATTTTGATTAAATTTGTTATTTTGCTTGATATTAGTATCAAATTTAAGTGTGCTAAATTTGATTGCACAAAATAGAAAATTACGGGAGATAATCGAGTTTTTTCAAATTACGGGGGCGGAGGGGGGCGTGGCAAAATCTTTACACATCAAAACTGTGCGCAATTACTAAGCAAATATTTATACCAACTATGGTGTCTCTAGCTAAAATAGGTTTTGAGAAAATCGGTTTTATTTGATTTGCGGGGGCGGTAGGGGGCGTGGCAAAATTTTTATAAATACAAAATGTCCGCGTTTACTAAGCAAATATACATACCAACAATGGTGTCTCTAGCTAAAATAGTGTTTGAGAAAATCGGTTTTATATAATTTGCGGGGCGGTAGAGGGCGTGGAAAAAATTTGAAACAAAATCGATAAGTGCACACATTACACGAGACTACATACCAAATTATGTGACTCTAGCTCTTAAAGTCCCCGAGATCTAGGTGTTCATACGGACGGACAGACGGACATGGCTAGATCGTCTCGGCTGTTGATGCTGATCAAGAACATGTGTTTATGGCGTCGGAAAAGCTTCCTTCTGCCTGTTACATACATTTTGGCGACTTTAATATACCATTTCACCCTATGGGTGTATGGTATAAAAAGATAACTTAGGCTATGCCGAAATTTAGATACCCTTGCAGTCATTGGGCATTTCCAAACTTGTTTTCTGTAACTCAACTCATCAATGCACAGACAAAATCTTCAAAGGTATCACTCTGTACCCTTTTAATTTGGCTATACCCGCAATTTCTTTTTCTTCTTTTTACCTCAACCCCTAAGCAAACCATTCGTATGTGTACATGCATATACGATAAAAACTATCTCATTACTAAATTTGGTAAAGATACTCCCACTTATATAGAGGTCCGATCCGGACTATTTTTATACTTTATCTTATCCGGGTTATAAGTAGCTTAAACATCAAGTTTCGTTCCAATAGCTTCTTAAATGGCGGCGTTATATTGATTTGCACGGATGGACGGACAGACGAACATGGCTATATCGATTCTTTTCATACGCTTTTCATACTGATCAGGAATATACATATATTATGTGGTAGGAAACGTCTCCTTCTATGCTATGCAATCATCTAACCAATTTTATAATACCCTCTGCAAGGGTATAAAAATAATATCACATTTGCATCTTAAATGCATAAATACACATATTTACAGCACTATAGAATTATTCTTATGTATATATATGCAAGCTTTTATTTTTATGTGTATTTATACAACTATGCATGGCTAGGAATACAACATACGACTACACGAAGACCAGGAGTGTGGGCAAAATATCCTTCCGGGCTTTGAGAATGATACAACGCCCCATGTCCAACAGCACCACATGGTACTCGAAATGTTAGAGACCCGCAGTGAAACAGGCCACCGCTTCTGTATCGATTTTTAGCGGCTTCATTGATAATTTGATCAAAGCTGGGAAATATATAGTCAGCAAATTGAATTTCCGCTATTGCTGTAGCTCCAGTATTTGCAACGCCAATGGCAAAACTGAAATCAAATCAAGTGCGACTTATTTTTACTTAAAAAATATCAAAGAAACTAACTTCGGCTATTTTTACATGTTCCAGACTCTTTTTCTGTAACTCAATTCATTAATGCACAGAACCTTTAAATATAATATCCATTTCTTGTTGTTCTTCTTCCCCATCCCCTTTTACATGCATGCCGCGATTGGCACGCATACACATATAGTTTATGTAGCGTTGCGTCTGTGTGTGTATGCGTGTGCTCTTTTGATTCGAGCAATGACGTAGTAGGCAACTTGTAACTGCTTCACTTACTTTTCGTATATAACTATATGATACGGTGTTCCGATCCCAGAGATTTTCATACTTGATGTGACCCACGTGATAAAACGCACAGAAAAAAATTTCAGCCCGATAGCTTTTAAGTTGGCTGAAAAAAACAACCCATACGCACAGGCGAACAGACGGACATGGCTTTATCGACTCAGCTTCTTATGCTGATCAAGAATATATATCATTTATGATGTCGGAAACGCCTTTTTTCTGTGCGTTACAAACATCTGACCAATTTTATAATACCCTCTGCAAGGGTGCAATTAAAAGAAAGTACGTTGTGTTGCCGTCTTCGGTATACCATGCACCAAGAAAAATTAATTTTTTTACATTTTAATAACAAATGTATTTTGTATACAGTAGTATACATAGTAGTGGCATCGGCCATTTGCATTATAGCATAGAAAGTTATGTTATCGGAGGTAGAATGAGATTTTTTTGGTATGTTAATTTATTATTCGGCCTGTTATTAATTATATTTGTAACCAAAAACCCTCCATTTTGATTTTTCGAAAATAATGAAAATTTTGTGTCAATGGTACCAAATTGAGGCGAGCAAAATAATAGTAGAAATAATAGTAGAAAATAATAATAGAAGAGCTTAAAATTTTAAACAATGGAATTTTATTTCAGGGAAATAGTTTTAAAATAAAGACCAAGTTAATATCAGCGTATTAATAACACTAAGATAGTTTTTTTCAAAAAAAATAAAAGACATGACAAAATTCGATGGTTTCACCCTTTTTCGGGTCCTGCGAATCGAACTGCATCATTAGTTTTTTAAGTTATCACGATGGTTTCATACAAAAATTTTTCCGGAAGTTTTTCATCAAAGTTGCCATTTTTTCGAAAACGGTGTTTTTTTGCTTTTTTTGCTTCTAACTTCTAAAATATTCATTTTTTTACAAACTTTCTTAAGCAACGTTTCTTAGAATTAAAAGAGCTACAAATGTTGGGAAGACATCTAGCCTCTAAATCCGTCCGTTCCCGAGCTTTGGGACAAAATGTAAAAAAAATCGAATCTTGACCCAATTTTTTTTTATGTTTTCTTTCTCGCATTTTGCTAATATTGAAAATTTTCCATTCGAATCTGGATCATAATATGAAAATTTACTATGCTCAATGGCAGCAGAAGAAACACCAGACCTATCTAATTTAGATCTATAATATAACCATTTAATCAAATTGAATTTTTCTTAGATATGTTAACAAAATTAAACTAACTGTATTTCTTTAGTTTTTGAAAAATATTCATACATTCGGTATCATAACTGCATATTATTTATTTGACAACAATATTTGTCAAGGGCGTAGCCCGGTTTGATCACGGGGGGGAGGGTGGAGGAGGGCTGCATTTAAATCAATTTACTTAAAGGTGAAGTTGATAAAACTTTTTATAGGTTTTCAAATAAAAATGTTTAAAAAAAGTTAAGTTAGGAAAAAAAGGTGTTACCCCTCACGAATTTAAATACTGGTTACGCCCTTGATATTAGAATATATCCCATGAGCTTTACTCAAGCCTTTTACCGCTATTCTACTGATACCGGTGGGTACTTATGCGAGCACCGTTAAGACATTACCTCTACTGATCATGTAAGCATAGATTTAAATCATAATTTTGACTTCAACGTTGCGCTTAGAAGTGTTCTGCATTGAGCTTAAATTAAAATGAACAAGTGTCCGACAAGTTTTGCTTTATTTTGCTACGTATGTGGAAAATTTACGAGCCCTCGCAGTAGACGCAAAATATCTCCTGGAACTGCAGGAGGAGTAATTTACCAGTGATTAGAGACGTAGATTGGGCACCAAGCAATATCTGCACACAATGCAACAACAATTTGCAGAATTGGTCGAAAAGGTTGCGTGCAAAAATGGGTTTCGGCATTCCAATGATTTGGATAGATCCACAAGGTCATCATACGGGTAACTGCTATGCATGCCAGAATAAACTCGCGAAACTAAAGAAGAGTTCTATGGTTTATAAAAGTGTTCAATCTGCACAGTTGCCAGAATCTCACTCGGAGAATATTCCAATTCCTAGATGTCAAAGCCCAACAGAAAAATATATTCCGCCAACATTTTTCAGCGAACCTGAAGAGCTACTATCAATGTATGAGCCATCGCAAATCGATAAACCTTGCCGACATGTCGAGATATCCCAAGGTCGCTTAAATACGATGGTAAGGCAACTGAAATTGTCGCAAAGGCAAGCAATCTGTTTAGCACATCATTTACGATCTGTTAACATTATGTCTAAGGATGTGAAACTGTACGGATATCGGAAGAGACAAGAAGAGCTTTTGGACTTTTTCGAAATAAACGGCAATAATACGTTTGCATACTGCAAAAATATCGTTGGGCTAATGGAACATATGAATTGCGAGTACAAACCAGAGGAATGGCGATTGTTTATTGATGCATCCAAAAATAGTTTGAAGGCAGTACTGCTATATGTGGATAACACGAAAAATGCAGTTCCCATTGGTATTAGTTCCAACACGAAGGAAACTTACGATTCAATGAAACTAATTTTGGATTGTGTTCAATATAAAAAACATCAATGGAAGATATGCGCTGACCTAAAAGTTGTTGCTCTACTCACTGTCTTGCAAGCTGGTTATACCAAAAACATGTGTTTCATTTGCCATTGGGATACCAGATTTCGCGGTAACCAATATGATAAGCGAGATTGGAAGGCTCGGACAGAGTACAATATAAATGTTGCAAATGTAATCCATACCTCACTGATACCAGCTAATAATTTAAATTTTTAGTTGCTATTGCAAAGGAGCTAACCTTGATAAAATGATAAGAGCACGGGCGTGCTTCTTAACAACGCACGGGCTAATTCCTAAATTAGGCTTTTAAGTCATACTTATTTAAATTTAAACACGTGGCGAACATTTACTACACATATTGAGACGGGCTCGTAGAAGACGCAGAGTCCGTTAAGACACTTTGAGCCCCTCGTGAAGTAACATTTAGGCTGCAAACACAGTGCACGCTGAGACGAAGATCAAGACGAAGCTGAAGAGAAATTGCTTGCGTTGCGAGTTAGCGAATAGGTTGCACAGTGCAATACGAATTGGTTGCGCTTTTGTTATGAGATGTTATCAGATGATGACCTGCTAGTTGAGCAAAGCTTATATTTTAAATTAAAACGTATAAAAGTAAATAAAAAGGACACCCTATAAATTTGGGAAGAGAAGCATTTGGTGAATTTCATCATTTGTATGATGAGCTGCGCCACGATGAAAAGGAATTTGTGGAATATACCAGATGACAATTAGTACATTTGATTATATTCTAATTAAAATTGAGCCACTTATTATTAAAAATTGGACTAATTAAAAAAAAACGCCAATTATATGTTCTGAAAGGCACATTACGTTTACGTTAACGTAAAAAATAATCTAAAATTTAATTTAATTTATTACTTCTCATTTAATTACTTGTTTATCGACTGTTAATTTAACTTGAAAATGTAATATTTCCTAATGTAACAAAAGCATAGCCAGAACAAACGAACAAAAACGGTAACTAGCAAGCGATTCGTCTTCAAATTCAGTACAGCAGCGTTTAAAGTTGATTGCTTGCATTTCTTCTTCATCTTCGTCTTCGTCACAGCGCGCACTATGTGTACGAGCAAACGAATTCATACGATTTGTTCTGCACTGTTTTTTGTCTTCAGCTTCGTATTCAACTTCGTCTTCGTCTCAGCGTGCACTGTGTTTCCAGCCTTATGCGTATCCGAGTGTGGGAAAGGGAAGTAGGATTGATGATAGTTTGGATTGCGTTAAAATATAGTTTATTATTATTTACTGCCCATACACTTTCATGGGCAGAAAAGGAAGAAAGACAATATTCAGAGTTAAAGAGTGTGTTACATCGATAACACATAAGCCTAATACAATTGATACAACCATGGATTACAAATACTACAGGGCTCCAAACAGAAACATATGTTATTTTCAACAGATTTAAGCATTCTACTACGAGGTCGTAAGGTAAATGATTAAAAAAAGGTACAAAATAAGATAATACAGACATTCAGAAATCTATTTGACTTAGTTCGATATCAGACAGTATTCTATGCCGATATTATCCCGCAAGAACGCCGCTGGCAGATCTCTCCTTAAAAAAAGCGTATAAGTAAATAAATAAGTAATTCGCACTTTTTGTTTTTAGAAGTTTTGTGGCGTTTATATAAGGGTAAACAAAATAAATACAAATGCGAGAATCAGTTTATATATATACAATATAATATTTGGTTACAAATGCATCCGTTTTTTTAAAGTTTTTTATCGTTCATCAGTAGTTCAAAATTTCTTTCACGGCTGCTAAGCAACGGTGCTTATCGGGCAAATAAAAGGGCTCAAACACGTGGGGAAATGGTGTATCCCATCCAGTGACTCTTTTAACAGGGGCTTCAAGTTGTAGGAAGCATCTTTCCTGAATGCAGGCAGCTAGTTCTGCGCCAAACCCTTGAGTGTATGGAGCCTCATGCGCAATAATCACTCGGCCAGTTTTCTTAACGGACTAAGATAAAACGGAAAATAGTCAGAAAATGTTACGATGTCCAAATGATATTAAGTCGTTTACGTTGCATATTGTATTTCTATCCCATGGTAAAATTGATACCAAGTCAATAACATCACAATCAACACCAAGATGCTTCTTTGATATATCTGCAACCTGTAATTATGCAATAAATAATTGTTTTACCCACATCTGCATTTCCCAAAACACATACTTCCAATAAAACGTGGACTTGGGTACCCCATCCGATCAAGGTCAAGTCTTTTCCTTCCCGCAAAATGTCAGCTTTGCCTAGCTCTGAAGTATAAAAGTCTGTTGGTACTTCTTCCACGGCGGCACGGTATAATGTTTTTGGTTCGAACACAATGCACGGATTAGGATCTTTTATACATGCAAGTAAAAGTCCCTTTGCCTTTATTGGTCCCCGTGGAATCTTTAAAAAAAAATTAATTTTATCGTTATATATCAAAAAAGATAACTTCGGCTATGCCGAAATTTAGATACCCTTGCAGTCATTGGGCATTTCCAAACTTGTTTTCTGTAACTCAACTCATCAATGCACAGACAAAATCTTCAAAGGTATCACTCTGTCCCCTTTTAATTTGGCTATACCCGCAATTTCTTTTTCTTCTTTTTACCTCAACCCCTAAGCAAACCATTCGTATGTGTACATGCATATACGATAAAAACTATCTCATTACTAAATTTGGTAAAGATACTCCCACTTATATAGAGGTCCGATCCGGACTATTTTTATACTTTATCTTATCCGGGTTATAAGTAGCTTAAACATCAAGTTTCGTTCCAATAGCTTCTTAAATGGCGGCGTTATATTGATTTGCACGGATGGACGGACAGACGAACATGGCTATATCGATTCTTTTCATACGCTTTTCATACTGATCAGGAATATACATATATTATGTGGTAGGAAACGTCTCCTTCTATGCTATGCAATCATCTAACCAATTTTATAATACCCTCTGCAAGGGTATAAAAATAATATCACATATGCATCTTAAATGCATAAATACACATATTTACAGCACTATAGAATTATTCTTATGTATATATATGCAAGCTTTTATTTTTATGTGTATTTATACAACTATGCATGGCTAGGAATACAACATACGACTACACGAAGACCAGGAGTGTGGGCAAAATATCCTTCCGGGCTTTGAGAATGATACAACGCCCCATGTCCAACAGCACCACATGGTACTCGAAATGTTAGAGACCCGCAGTGAAACAGGCCACCGCTTCTGTATCGATTTTTAGCGGCTTCATTGATAATTTGATCAAAGCTGGGAAATATATAGTCAGCAAATTGAATTTCCGCTATTGCTGTAGCTCCAGTATTTGCAACGCCAATGGCAAAACTGAAATCAAATCAAGTGCAACTTATTTTTACTTAAAAAATATCAAAGAAACTAACTTCGGCTATTTTTACATGTTCCAGACTCTTTTTCTGTAACTCAATTCATTAATGCACAGAACCTTTAAATATAATATCCATTTCTTGTTGTTCTTCTTCCCCATCCCCTTTTACATGCATGCCGCGATTGGCACGCATACACATATAGTTTATGTAGCGTTGCGTCTGTGTGTGTATGCGTGTGCTCTTTTGATTCGAGCAATGACGTAGTAGGCAACTTGTAACTGCTTCACTTACTTTTCGTATATAACTATATGATACGGTGTTCCGATCCCAGAGATTTTCATACTTGATGTGACCCACGTGATAAAACGCACAGAAAAAAATTTCAGCCCGATAGCTTTTAAGTTGGCTGAAAAAAACAACCCATACGCACAGGCGAACAGACGGACATGGCTTTATCGACTCAGCTTCTTATGCTGATCAAGAATATATATCATTTATGATGTCGGAAACGCCTTTTTTCTGTGCGTTACAAACATCTGACCAATTTTATAATACCCTCTGCAAGGGTGCAATTAAAAGAAAGTACGTTGTGTTGCCGTCTTCGGTATACCATGCACCAAGAAAAATTAATTTTTTTACATTTTAATAACAAATGTATTTTGTATACAGTAGTATACATAGTAGTGGCATCGGCCATTTGCATTATAGCATAGAAAGTTATGTTATCGGAGGTAGAATGAGATTTTTTTGGTATGTTAATTTATTATTCGGCCTGTTATTAATTATATTTTTAACCAAAAACCCTCCCATTTTGATTTTTCGAAAATAATGAAAATTTTGTGTCAATGGTACCAAATTGAGGCGAGCAAAATAATAGTAGAATTAATAGTATAAAATAATAATAGAAGAGCTTAAAATTTTAAACAATGGAATTTTATTTCAGGGAAATAGTTTTAAAATAAAGACCAAGTTAATATCAGCGTATTAATAACACTAAGATAGTTTTTTTCAAAAAAAATAAAAGACATGACAAAATTCGATGGTTTCACCCTATTTCGGGTCCTGCGAATCGAACTGCATCATTAGTTTTTTAAGTTATCACGATGGTTTCATACAAAATTTTTTCCGGAAGTTTTTCATCAAAGTTGCCATTTTTTCGAAAAGGGTGTTTTTTTGCTTTTTTTGCTTTTAACTTCTAAAATATTCATTTTTTTACAAACTTTCTTAAGCAACGTTTCTTAGAATTAAAAGAGCTACAAATGTTGGGAAGACATCTAGCCTCTAAATCCGTCCGTTCCCGAGCTTTGGGACAAAATGTAAAAAAAATCGAATCTTGACCCAATTTTTTTTATGTTTTCTTTCTCGCATTTTGCTACTATTGAAAATTTTCCATTCGAATCTGGATCATAATATGAAAATTTACTATGCTCAATGGCATCAGAAGAAACACCAGACCTAGACAATGAGCGAGAAAGCTCTACCTTCAGATATATATGTAATCGTTGAATGCATGTCAGAGTGCAAGCGAAGCGACAAGAAAGCCAAAGCGACAAGTTGAAGCGAGTTGCGAGAAAGCGATTCTGAATCGCTTTATCGCTTCATCCAGCTGTTGTCATAACCGCTTTTAGTGGTTGGCTTTGCAGCAGCTAATCCCTTCTTAACGTCGCATCAAAAATTTTGGATAGGGTTAGGACCGTTAGGGCCACTTTATTGCAAATACTTCTTCATTTTCGAAACAAGCTTTTGCCACTTTGTTTGTGTGTTTCGGGTCATTGTCTTGTTGAAACACCCAACAAAGTGACATCTCCCCTTCGGCATATGGTAGCATTACTTCCTAAATAATTTTAACATAAACATGTTTGTCCCTGATGCCTTCTATGCAGCATATAGGACCAAAAACAAAAAACTCATGATATAGAGTTAAAAGAACCAACCTTTTAGCATTTATTTATTTATTTATTTATTTACGTCAACTAACACAGCAGTCGACGAAAAAGCTTAAGCTAAAAGACAGATAGTAATTAATTGAAGAAGATAGCTTAGCTATATACACAACTAAACATCCCCGACCCGGTGGAGGTGTTTTATTTGCATAAGGTGCCAGCTATGCCCCGATTCACAGCCAATGTGGTCAGGGATGAGTTGCAGCCAATCCAAGTCCAGAATATTTTCATTGGTTTCGCTGTAGATGATTGAAAAGTATAGCGCGAAGAGAAGTGACAGAAAGATGAGGAGAAATTAGTTGAGAAAGGTTGTTAAAAGATTGGCAAAGAACACGAAAAGGTTCGTGAAGAGAGTAGTTAGTCAGACATCTACTAAGGTAAATAGGAAAAACGTTTCTGGTCCGACGTGAGGGAGCACAAAAATATAGCGTATCTAGTAAATTAGTAGAAATGACTTCGCCGTTGACTAGTTTATGGAGAAAGAGAATGCCAAAAAGCCTACGGTTGTAAAGTGAAGGAAGATTAATAAGAAGAAGTCTGTCAGAATAAGAAGGTAGGCGAAGACTCGGGTCCCAATTAAGACCGCGTAACGCAAACTTAAGGAATTGTTTCTGTACCGATTCAATACTACGCTGGTGAACATCATATTGCGGGTTCCACACTGGCGAGCAATATTCGAGAATAGGGCGAACTAACGAAGTGTATAAAACCTTTGTTACATAGGGATCATCGAAATTCTTTGGCCCAACGTTTAATGAAGCCAAGAAGGCTGCATGCTCTATTGACAATTGAAGAAATATGAACATTAAATGAAAGTTTTGGGTCAAACATAACGCCTAAGTCTTTGAAGGACGGTACACAATCTAACAGAACAGACTTAATAGAGTAATGAGCTAGGAACGAGACAAACGACTGAAAGTCATAAAAGAACACTTAGAGGCATTAAGGTGTAATTTATTAACGTGGCACCAATCACAGAACGCATCGAGATCAGATTGCAAGTACTGTTGGGAAGAAGGATCATTATAGGAATAACAAATCTTGACGTCATCCGCAAACATGAGCACGCGTGAGTGAACCAAGGCCAAGGGTAAATCATTTATAAACAGGGTAAATAACAGTGGGCCCAGATGACTGCCTTGGGGTACACCTGACGTAACTTGAATAGTTTTAGATATTGAGGAACGAAAAGACACCTTTTGGGTTCTGCCAATAAGATACGACTTTAACCAAGCCAACAGTTTCGGGGAAAAACCCATGATGTTAAGTTTCGCGAGAAGCATAGAATGATCAACCGTATCGAAAGCCTTACTAAAGTCAGTATAAATAACATCAGTTTGACACTTTTTACGGAAGCCATGGTGTACAAGGGTAGTCAATTCTAAAAGGTTAGTAAGCGACGAACGACCTTTCATGAAGCCATGCTGACAAGGAGAAATAGTGGATCTGGATAGGTGTTGAAGGGAAGACGTAATAATTTTCTCAAACAGCTTTGGTATTGCCGAAAGTTTGGCGATGCCACGGTAGTTAGAAACATCCGATTTGCTACCCTTCTTAAAAAGCGGAATAATAAAAGACTCCTTCCAAATATCGGGAAAGCTACAAGTCTCACTCGATATAAAGAATAACCGAGATAAAGGGTTAGATAGGGAAATCGAACACATTTTAAGAATGCAACTAGGTATATTATCAGGACCGGGAACGAAGGAAGACGTCATAGATGACAAGCTAGAGATAATACAGTCTTCAGTAATACTAGAAAAAAAAAATATATAAAATTTAAATGTGGGATTGAAAAGGGATAGGGTGTGGGATCCGAAACAGTAGTAGAATAAGTCGACTAAAAGAATTTAGCAAATAGATGTGCAATATCTGAGTCATTATTAGCAGTCTGGTCATTACGTCTGAAGGTGGAAGGTAGTACATTAGAGCGTCTTTTGGAATTAACAAAGTTGTAAAATCTTTTGGGGTTCTTATAAAATTCAACCTTACAGCGAACGATATAATTATTGTAGCATCGAACCAGTTTTTTTAAATCTTTTAAAATATCTCGATTTAATGTTACGGAAATTAGAGAGCCTACGTGTGAACCAGACTGTCGCGCTGGAGACGGTAGAGACATTCACATAAGGAACGCATTTATCAATTAGAGAATTAAGAGCAGAGTAGAAAAACTTCAACGCACAATCTATATCGCAGCACTTAAATAGAAATGACCAATCAAAAGAGAAAATAAGGCTATTAAGAAGATTGAAATTTGTTTTACGAAAACATCTACGACGAGAATTTGCGATGTTATTAAGTGATTTAGTAACGGAATTGTAAGAAATAGTAACTTCAATGGTAGGGTGATAAGGATCATCAGGTTTCACTACGGGCTGTGTTCGGGATACAGCACTAACAGTGGGATCAGAGACAAAAACAAGATCAAGGATTCTTTTAGAAGAGTTAAGGAAAGAATTCAACTGATATAGCGGACATTCAAGTAGGCAATCAAGAAAAACATGTTGAGATGAAGGAATTAAGAAAGATAGATTATCATCAACAAGCCAAGAAATATTAGGCAAGTTATTATAAAAAATTTCATTATCCAAAACAGAGGAGTTAAGCCAAGTTTCTGAGAAAGCTAATATGTCAGCCGAAAAGGTTTGGCTATCACAGAATAGGTTCGAGAGCTTGGTAAGAACTCCTCTTACAATCTTCTACTTCAATCTGAAAAGAAGAGCATAAAGAGGGACAAGAAGATGGTGTAGGCGAAAGTAAAATGGGAGACGATGTAATAGAGAGTGCTGGCGACTGCTTACGAGGCAACTCAAGGGTACATTTCTTGGGCAACTTCTCAGAAGGTGGATTAAACCTAAATTGCGACAATAAATGTACGCTAGATACACACTCGTTAGACAGCTGTTTGGCCAGTTTGTTTAAAGAAAGAAACTTTAAACGAAGATCCCTATACATACGGCTAATATCAAGCTGCTGGCTGGCACAAGATGGGCAAGCTCAGGCTTAGACACAGTCAAACCAGAAAATTTGTCGTAGTCGCGGCCATTGAGGCCAGCACATTTTAAGTGAATAAGATTATCACAAAGCCAACATATTGCTCTATACTGATCATCAAAACGAATGCTTGCAAGTAGGTAGACAACAAGCCATTGAAAAGCCAAAAGAAACACAAGGCAAAAAAAAAAAATAAATTTATATATATAAAATTTAAATACACAGCACAAAGATAATTATAGATAAAAAATCAATAATTACAAATAAAACAGAGAGACAGCTAGAGTGCACAGCACAAGAGAGAGTGCAAGAACAGTTATAAGCCGAGCTTTGAGAGGCGGCCTTACAAAAATGATTACGCGGGAGAGAAACTAAGCACAAGCACAAAGCAGAGAGAACAACAAAACCACTAGCACTGATGGTATGATGGGGGCGATGAGGGGAGCAACTGCAGAAGCATTGACGAGAGAGAAAAACAAAAGAAAAAAAAATTAAATGCACCAAACACTAATCACGAAACAGAAAAAACTGTTTAAACTATTTAATTTGGCGAATTATGGACAAGGGTGTCAAGCAAAAAACACCAGCGAAAGCGTAAACAAACTAAGCACAATTTAAAATTTGAGAGAAACAATAAATATTAATAAAAACTCAGGAGCTATGCAAAAACACGACCGTGACGTCAGAGAGCAGAAGCTTTTTTTAGTTTAAGATTCCTGCAAAGAAAGATTCCTCACTACTATTATTTTGCTCGCTTTAAATTTGGCAATTATGCTTAAAAATGAAGTAGCAAATAAGTTAAGTCACCAAGTGAGGTTACAATGTCATGGACAAGTGTTAGACATTGATGATAACGGTACTTAGCAGTGTTAAACAGATCAGAATATCATTTTGCAAGTTATAGTAAAAAGTATCGGCGAGTGTTATTTTTTTGCTCGCAAATTCTGGTCACATGCCAGGGCCAGCTTCGCTCTTATGGCCTACGTAGTACGAAACGTTTATTTGCATAACTTACCTATTTTTAACCCGATTTGGATTAAATTTGGTGAGTTTAGTGTGACAAATTCAATGGTTAGTTCGCAAATTAAAAGACATAATTTTAAACAAACAAAATCTGAACGTTTTCTAAATAATTGTACATAATTTCTTTACCTCTTAAAAAATTATTTTAAGAAGTTCAGCTTGCTTTTGCAAAAAACTTAAAATAAACTTGATCTAAGTACGTATATACTATACGCGTCTGCATACCAATGGCGTTA
Source organism: Drosophila insularis (assembly GCA_018903935.1). NCBI lineage: Eukaryota > Metazoa > Arthropoda > Insecta > Diptera > Drosophilidae > Drosophila > Drosophila insularis. Next base: position 57,885 of record JAEIFP010000202.1, read on the forward strand.
TGCCTTTGAATAAAACTATTTTTACATTTTCCGACCAAAAACACCTGCTGCCGTAGGTTTGTGGTTGTTGGCTATTATAGATCTCTATTCCATAAGGAACGTAACCCGATATGTTTCATAATTTTTCATCCATAAATTTCGTTTTTTAAACGATTTTTGTAACGATACTACATAACCGAACCTACCTTATGCTGTTCTTGCCGAAAAAATTAGGTTTAAATAATTCCCACGACTTAGGGAGTATTTGTCGGTCGGGTCGGGGCTAAATTCGAACGCGACGAAGTTGGTATACCTCTGCAACTTTTTACTCTTCCCTTGCCCACAGGAATCAAAAAGGAATAAAGTAAGTAAGTCGTCTCGGCGACTTTTAAATTCTTTTTATATGCCTCATGGCATAGGCTATTATACCAAATATGGTGTCTCTAGCTAGAATTGTCTTTCATTAAAACAACTTTATTTAAATTGCGGGAGCGGAAGGGTGCGTGGCAAAAATTTTTAATAATCTTGATCACTTTACACACTACATGAGTCTATATACCAAATTTGGTGTCTGTATATTTCATAGTCTCCGTGATCTAGGCGTTCATACGAACGGTCAGACGGACATGGCTAGATCAACTCGGCTGTTGATACTGATCAAGAATATATATACTTTATGGGGTCGGAAAAGCTATTTGGCGACTTGAATTTACCATGATATAAAAACGTTGTCTCCAAAATGTATAATATAGTATGAAAACGACCCACCATCTTAGACTGGAGTAATGCGGCGTATGATTATATGAGAGCTATTTGAAATAGTCATTCGATTTTAATAAAATCGTATCTAAAGTAACGAAGTTATTGACTGTATATCAAATCTCTTTGGCGGGCTCCGTCTGTCCAGTTTGAAGCACTCTTGCGAAGGGCTGGTTCTAGCAGGTTTGGTAGATGATCTACTAGTCTACCAAATTTATAACACCCCCTGCAAGGGTACAAAATTTTAATTTTTACATGTTTCTAACCTTTCAAGTTCCTTTTCGACCATCTCGTCGTGTTTTTAATGCACTCTGCAAACTTTAGTGCTTACTGAAGAAAGTGCACGTTTGCTAAAATCACAAGATGTGAAGGGCTCTCGGTCCGAACTGAGACGCAAACATATTGCTGTTCGTTTTGGGCTGTTAGCAATAATTTGTAATTGCCAATAACAAATGGTATAATTAAAAGAATTATACTAATGCCGATTCTCGCCAGCAGCAGTTACAAGAAACTCTTGTAACGGCTCTACTTTTTGGTCGTGACTGCGACTTCACAAAATGGTACCGGAAACACGAAAATGAAAGCTACTTATTAATTAACTATTTACCGTGGAGAGAGCAAGGTGCTTTTCCATCAACATTGATAATTTGGTCACCAATTGCACCTATCGTTAGCTCGTTGACAACTACAGCAACGTCGACAGCAACAAAAACTACTAAGTCGACAGCAACTACTGCAAAGTCTGCCGAAGTATTGACCTACCTCAAGCCGACAACGCCAAGTTACCCTGAGCCAACCAAAACAAAAAACCACAACGCCCTTTGTCCAAACTGGAATGGATAGATATATTACAATAACTAAGTGGACGCTAAGCCCACAAAAGAAAAAAAATGGCAATAAAAATAACTAACCAACTGAATACGTAGCACCCGTAAGCGGTGAGTAAGCGGCGATCAGCAAAACGTCCAAACTGGCGCCGTAGAAAAAGTTAAATCGGCTAGACCACCGCCACCATACATCGAAGTAGTGGAACTAGTAGGGGCAAAAACCTTTTTGTAACCTCTCTCAATAAAAAAAACCATAAAAGAAACCAACCTAAAACGGATGACAATTTACGCATAATCGAAAAGTACATCCGAAACAGTAACACGTACCAACTTAAAAACATTAAAGAGCTTCAAGTCGTGTCTACAGGGCTTGAGTCATCGGTTCCAGCCCAAGAAATATCGGATGCGTTAACCGAGACAGCACAGCCGATCTTTACAATTTAGGTCCAACGCGAAACAAAGCGGTCAAAACCAAATACAGTGCAATTTTTTAACTTTTATAGTAGTATGGCTGTAGAAGAGCCATAATAGTAATATCAAAAATGAATATAATGAGAGCGGTAGCAAAAAAAAAAATATCAAAGAAGCTAACATCGGCTGTGCCGAAGTTTATATACCCTTGCAGTCCTTGGTCATAATATTTTTACATGTTCGAAACTCTTTTTCTGTAACTCAATTCATTAATGCACAAAACCAAACCTTTCAAATATCATTTACATTTCTTGTTCTTCTTTTTTTCCCCATCTCATTTTACACGCATGCCGTGATTGGCACGCATTCACATATAGTTTATTAGCGTTGGGTCTGTGTGTGTATGCGTGTGTTCTGATGTATCGAGCAATGACGTAGTACGCAGCAGACAGCGCTTGAGCAGAGACGATTTATATTGACTGTAACTTGTGTTGTATTTATCCGATCAGAAATTTAATTTTGGGATCTGATGTTTTATATCCAATACTATCACATTAGTAAATTTCATAGCAATACTCCAACTGCTTCACTTACTTTTCGTATTCAACTATATGATAGAGTGGTCCGACCCCAAATATTTTCAAACTTGATCTGCCTACGGTAATAAAAAGCACAGAAAAAATGTTCAGCCCGAAATCTTTTAAGATGGCTGAGGAAAACGCATACGCACAGACGGACATGGCTATATCGACTCAGCTTCTCATGCTGATCAATAATATATATACCTTATAAGGTCGGAAACGTCTCCTTCTGTGCGTTACAAACATCTGACCAATTTTATTATACCCTCTGCAAGGGTATAAAAAAAATATTTCATCTGCTCTCATTGCGCTCTAGGTTTTCAACTACGGCTACGGCTTTGTTACATTTTTTGCTATTGCTATAGCTTTTTTAATGTCAAAAACTATAGCAGAGCATAGCATTTATTTTTCGAGGTTTGGAGCAGTAGCAGCAGCATAGCAAAATTTTCATTGCTCTTGCTACTACAGAGCAGTTTTGGCAAACCCTGACTGGAAGCACTTAGTCAAATAAAAACTCTACAGAATCCTAGAGTTCCAAGACTAAAGGCCTACTAAAACTACCTACTACTATAAGCGTTTTAAGTTATTCGGGTGTACTACAGAATTCACTTCAGTGGCAATTTTAGTGAACACTGAAATTTAGGTGCCCCAGACTGACATTTTGAGAGATTTGGAATCCGCTCATCGATGTGCCAATGGTCTCTTGCAGGGAAATTACAAAATTCCTATTAATAAGATTAATGTAATACAAGTTGTTTGGTTACTGATGATTTTGAACAAAAATAATAAAAGGTTTTATGTTACTATTTCTTTAATTTTGTGTTTTATCAAATCACTAGAAATTTTTATCAGGGATAAGTCCACTGCCAACAAAATGGTTGCCACATAGTAGAGTTCAAAAAGTAGAATCAAAATTATTGTGTTATTAAATCAAAGTAAATGTGTTTATGCATAAATAAAAGCATTGTGAATTTAGTGACGCTTTTAGTTTTTTAATAAATCGCGTAGTATAAGTGTAATTTGGAAGTAAAAACAACTATTTCTCTGAAGTGGCAACGTTCATCTGTAAACGTCAACCATTTCATATTGTTGACGTAAATCCAAAATGTTGGCGCTCTATTTGAAATTTAATTTAGTTTCCTTAACACAATAATTAATTTGATTCATGGTAATTCAATAAAAAACAAATTTTGAAGTCATTTTCTGTCTCAAATAATATATATATATAGAGCTTTATAAAAAAGTAAAAATACTGGGAAAATTTATTGATACATGACCTACTTTTTTTTAAGCCATTTCGATTCGAAAAAAAATTGTTTTTGCTGTGATAAATATAATGTAGTCTTTTTTATTTAAAACTCCCATTGGTAAGCTTGTATACAAACCCAGCGATTCCTTGCTCACACAGAGGCGTATTAAAAACTCGATGATTTCCATACTTGTCACGCAAATTAACAGAACAACTGTTGAGAGAAAGACACAAATATTAATTAATAAATTAATAAGAGCAAAAATGTTAATGTTATACGTATGTTTATTAATTTTTTTTACACGCTTCGAGTAAAACACTTTTATATGTACAATTTGTATATTTCTAGTCCGATTTTTATAAAATTTGGAATGTCGGTAGGGATTTGCAAGACTTATTAGCTAACCCCTGAAACGATCGGTGGTGTTGAGTGGGATTAAGTTTAGTTCCAACCTTTCCTAATTTCAATCGCACTTTCTCTTTCTCAATCAATCATTTCATTCCTTTTAAAACTAAATGAAGTAAGTAAGTCGTCTCGCCGACTTAGGTATACCATACACCAGTAAAACATATATTTTAAATTTATAATAACAAATGCATTTTCGTATTTTTAAAAAAAATCTGTTCGCTCACTCAAGCATACGAGCACCCTAGCGCCAACACCAACCAACGGGCAACTCCGGCCGTATGGAAAAACGTTTATAGGTATGTATAACTTAGATATTTTTATTCCGATTTTGATTGAATTTGGTGTTATGCTGGATATTAGTATCAAATTTAAGTGTGCTAAATTTGATTGCACAAGGTAGATAATACGGGAGATAATCGAGTTAAATTACGGGGGCGGAAAGGGGCGGGGCAAAAATTTAAAACAAACTTGTTAACTGTACATGCTACACGAGACTACATGCTAAATTTGGTGACTCTAGCTCTTATAGTCTCCGAGATCTACGTGTTCATACGGACGGACAGACGGACGGACGGGTGGACGGACGGAAATGGCTAGATCGTCTCGGCTGTTGATCAAGAATATATATACTTTATGAGGTCGGAAAAGCTTCCTTCTGCCTGTTATATACATTTTGGCGACTTTGATATACCATTTCACCCGGGAAGCAGGGCCTGATAAGCGCAGAAGGGGAGATTGATGTACCGTATTTCGTCAGTCGATTATTAGGTCAAGTCGACTCAAAACCACCAAGTGGTGTTTCCTGGGTACTATTGAAATTTTCATCAGTAGCTAATTTGAGCGACGGGGTTTACCCATTGCCTGATTGGCGGTGACAAAAATGGTTAGTAGTTTCAACTACGAACAGTCGACCAAAACTGTGGTTCGGTACTACGGGATGGGCTAGTTGCCCACTACCCCTTTGTGGTTGGCCCCCTTGTGGGAGATCGTAATGGCTGTGGTTTAATACCCAAATGCGGGTAGAGTTGAATGGCTCAAATGTGGCGCTGGCACTGGAGAGATTTAATGTAATATTTGCTTTTGCTTATTCGAGTGCCGTGGGGGTCCACCCTAATAATAGGTACACGCCACGTAAAATATATTACGACATATACCATTTCACCCTATGGGTGTAAGGTATTCAAACCCTCTACGCTGCACAAATTCTTTCGCGAACTACCAACTATTAACACTCATAACGCCAAATATATAGTCAGGTTAGCCATTAACCCAGAAAAACCACTGTCATGCCATGCAATAAGTGTCAATTTATACGTCGTTCAGCCAAAAATTGGCACGGCAAAACAATTTGCGACCCATGTGGTCTTCTAATTCACACACCAACCAACTGCACTCGCAGATACTGTGAACATTGCACCAGAGGGCAATGGAATAAGGAAGCTCAAGAAATAGTAAAAACAAAAGCAATTAAAAAATGCACTTCGTACATCAAAGCCAAATATAAATATTACAAAAAATATTCACAAACACCAACCACTTCTCATAATCTGCTTTAATAAAAGAAAATAAATCAAGAAACAAAAACTAACAATTGAAACATTCGTGTTTTCAAAATTATACTTCGCAACGGTTAAAAACAAGGGTGGGCACGTAAATTTTACTTGGCAGCCAGAGCAACGGTGGCAGCGGCTGGGCAGAGATAAATGTAATTTTTGAGAGTCGATGCACACAAAAATTTGTGCCTAGAGTTTTATGACGGGTCAGTCAGTATCAGAACGTACGCTGAGCTTTAATAAACACAAAATTACTAAGCTCTACCTGCTTGTCCTCTCGCTGCACGAGACCACTGGATCTATAATGATTTGAAGCATTAAAGTGCACACCGCTCCGCGAAAGTAAGGGTGAAGGAGAAATAGTAAGATTATGGAAATTTCAATCAAAACAAATAAGAAAAAAACCGTTATTTTCTTTCTTTCTTACGTTATGTCTCTAAGAAACCACATTTCTGTCGTTTCAATCGATATGGAAAAAGCTATTCTATCAAAATAGAATAGGTGACCACTGCATTCTGCAAAATAATTAATCAAACCCCAAATTCTCCTCACAAATAAAAATTTTACAGAAATTCAGAAACGGTGCGATATTAGTGGTAGAAAAATGTCAGTCAAAAAATCTAACCACCTATATGTAAAAACAGAAATGTACAAAAAGAAATAAAAATTAATAATGTAAACTATCGTTTCTCAACAGATTTAATACACAGTACCTAAAAGCAACTGCCAGAGAACTCCAAACAAGCTGCCCAAACATTACCACCGTTGCCTTGTACAGCCCACAGTACCACAATATTCAACCCAGTTATTAAGATGGATTGCGTTTCACAAGTGAAACATTACCACTGTTGCCTTGTACAGCCCACAGCACCACAATATTCAACCCAGTTATTAAGATGGATTGCGTCTCACCGGGAAGACCTATACGCTGACCAGTAGACCCACGCGTCTGATTTAATTGATTTTGCAGTAACAAAGAGGATTCCGCGTATTAGGATCGCTGCGTAGACACTGCTACATTTAACTTCTAACTAGAAGCATGGCATGGGCCGAAATTTAGCACCCAACCCGACCTAGCCCATGGGCCGAAGGACAAAATTGTACCCGCAACCGAAACAAACAAATTTAGCATCGCAAACCCATATCGCCAGCGCGAAAAAAATTTTAATGAAAAATACACATTTTTTATGCTTCTGCGAAACAGGAGTTACATTAAATATAAGTAATAGTAGAAATAAATATTAAATTTTGTTTATGCTTTATTCAAATCAGCATTAAATATATTTACTAAGTAATAGTATAAATGAAAAAAAAATTTGGCTTTCTTCAAAGCAGCACTAAAATTATATATTTTTATACAAAAAAGCAACTTATCGAGATTCACGTTATTTTGCCCGATGACGAAAAAACTCTTTCGCTTGTCGCAAAGCTTACAGGCCACCCCTTATTACAATTTCAAGTTTCCAGCTTCCAAAAATCTAAAATTCCCATTTTTATACCATACACCCATAGGGTGAAAATGGTATATTAAAGTCGCTAAAATGTATGTAACAGGCAGAAGGAAGCTTTTCCGACCCCATAAAGTATATATATTCTTGAAACAGCATCAACAGCCGAGACGATCTAGCCATGTCCGTCTGTCCGTCCGTCCGTCCGTCCGTCCGTCTGTATGAACACCTAGATCTCGGAGACTATAAGAGCTAGAGCCACCAAATTTGGTATGTAGACTCGTGTCATATGTACGCTTATCGAGTTTGTTTCAAATGTTTGCCACGCCCCCTACCGCCCCCGCAAATGATATAAAACCGATTTTCTCAAACACCATAGCAACTAGAGACACAAAATTTTGTATGTATATTTGCTTAGTAAACGCGCACATTTTGTATTTATAAAAATTTTGCCACGCCCCCTACCGCCCCCGCAAATCAAATAAAACCGATTTTCTCAAAACCTATTTTAGCTAGAGACACCATAGTTGGTATAAATCTTTGCTTAGTAATTGCGCACAGTTTTGATGTGTAAAGATTTTGCCACGCCCCCCTCCGCCCCCGTAATTTGAAAAAACTCGATTATCTCCCGTTATTTTCTACCTTGTGCAATCAAATTTAGCACACTTAAATTTGATACTAATATCAAGCAAAATACCAAATTTGATCAAAATCGGAATAAAAATAGTCAAGTTATGCATATAAACGTTTTTCCATATGGTTGGAAGTGGCCGTTGGCTGGTGGGGGCGCTAGGGTGCTCGAATGCTAGAGTGAGCGAAATACTAAGATATGCTTCTAAAAAGCATGCAAACAGATTTTTTTAAAAATACGAAAATGCATTGGTTATTATAAATTTAAAATATTTGTTTTACTGGTGTATGGTATATCCAAGTCGGCGAGACGACTTACTTACTTCATTGAACAAGCAGTTAAGCCATAATATTTTTCTTTGTCTAAATCGATCGCATTTTTTTAAGTTTCAGTTTTTTGGTTGATTTGTATCGAAATACTCTTGGACTTCATAGTTTGTATTTGGCGAAGAGTTTTCAATTTTCGAGTCTTCAGCTCTGTCACTTACGATTTCATAAAAATTTTTTTGACGGTTTCCAAAACATGATTTTTTTTTTTTCATCAGGCAAAAAATTCTTTGAATAGAGCGAATGCTATCTCGCTCCACAAGCCTACGGCCAACTCCGCCCTTATGGACCGCTAGTAAAACTCGTTTACACGTATATTTCCCATGTTTGTAGTCCGATTTAAAAAATTTGGTAGGTTGGTAGATATTGATAGGGCTCACCAGTGTGCTGAATTTGGTTTCGATAACCAATAATAATAAAATTTTAAGCAATTAATGTCTGCTTGCCTACTTAAGGATTATACATACCAAGTTTGATGTCTCTAGCTAGCTCTAGTCTTTAAGAAAATCTGTTTTCTTAAAATTGCGTGGCGGAGGTGGGCGTGGTACAATTTTTGAACAATTAATATCTGCGCGCTTACTAAAGGATTATACATACCAAATTTGATAACTCTAGCTATTATAGTCTTTTTAATTCTTTTTACATGACTCATAGCATTTGCTATCTCGTTCACTCTTACACACGAGCACTCTAGCGTCGCCACTAGAATACGACCTTATTGACTGCCTAGTAAAACACTTTTGCGTGTTTGTAGTCCGATTTTATTTGGTACATCGGTGGAAATGAATAGTGTCCCGAATTTGATGTTAGACCAAAAATTGTGGGAGGCAATCGGTTTTTTCTAAATTATGGAGGCGCAAGTGGACGTGGCAAAAATTTTAAATAGTTATAATCTGCGCGAATACTAAACAAATTTGGTGACTTTTTCTATGTTGGGAAAATCAGTTTCATTTATTTTGCGGGACGGAATGGCGTGGTAAAATTTTTAAACAAACAAAATCTGTGCACATACTAATCCAGTCCTCAGTCTTTCCACCGCCGCCGCGAGCAGACGTATTTTTTTAATTCACTCCGCAAATTTTAATGTAAAAAACGACGGCTTTGCCAAAAATTGTGTTGGCCTCTCTGTCGCCTCAAAGACGCCTAATTACAATCATATTGCTATTAGTCCGATCTAATAGCAATAAATAGTTAGTTACAATAACAAACTGCGTAACTTTGGAAAAGGCATGTCGGTCAATTCGGGCCCAAGCTCTCTCGATCCCCACCAGCAACAGCTACAAGAACAAATTGTACAACAACAACGTAAGCGTCGACTCTCGGTCCAACGCAACAACGCGTACTTTTCGGTGGTGTCGCCGACCCCACTTAATGCTACCGTAAGCAGTAACATCAAAAATGCAAGCCACCCAGCAACTAACAGCAACTTACCGTGGAGAGAGCAATATGCTTCTCCATCAATATTAATAACTGGGTCACCGATTGCACCTCAGCTCGTTGACAGCAACTACTGCAACGACTGCTGATGTATTGACCTGCCTCAAGCCGTCAACGCCAAGTCACCCAGAGCCAGCCACAATAATCAACGCCTTCTGTCCAAACTGTAATGGATAGATATATTATAACATAAAATAACCAAACCAAATGAACGAGTAGCACCCCTAAGCGGGAATAGTTTTAAAATTCTTGCCGATCAGCAAGGTGCCCAAGCCAGCGCTCTAGAAAAAGTTAAATCGGCTAGACCACCCTCACTATACATCCGTGGAGCCAACTGCACCGCCCTGATTTCAAAACTAGTAGAAATAGTAGGGGCAATTAACTTTGTTGTAATAGGGGAAACATAAAAAAAATTAAATGTCAAACCCAAACTGAGGGCAATTTTTGCATCATCGAAAAGTACCTCCTTAATGCTAACATCAATTTTTATACCTACCAGCTAAAAAGCAATAAAGCACTTCAGGTTATGTTAAAGGGGATTGAGCCATCGGTTCCAACGGAAGAAATAGCAGATGCGTTGGCCGAGAAAAGGTTTGCGGTTAAGTAAGTTGTTAATATCATCAACAGAAACAAAGTCGCACAGCCGCTCTTTAAAATCGAGCTCCAACCAGATGCAAAGCGGTTAAAGCCAAATGCAGTGCACCCCATCTACAACCTTCAGCTCCTATTGCACAGTAGAGGAGCCCCATAGGAGATACCAACCACCTCAGTGTAAAAACTGCCAGGAATACAACCACACCTCTAACAATTGCAATCTTAGGTCAGTGTGTGTTGGCTCATGAAGATGGCATTCTTTGCCAAGGCTGTAAGATCATCTAACATGACTGCTACAACCAACCCTAGTGTATCCTTCGATAGCGTGCTCCGAACTGGACAAACCCCGCCGCTTCACCATCTACAGAATCCGCCACCTAGCGCTCCAGAACTTGGCCAGCAAACTTCAAGTGGTTTAGAAGCCCTATTGATCTCACTTAATCAAAACATAACCACTTTTATGACAAAAAAAACTGCATGCAGCACAGTTATTCGCCGAAACTGGATGCTGCTTAGGACATTGACATGTGCGTCTCTGCACTTGAGTCAATGCTGGGAGCTGCACCAAGAGTATCTACTCCACCAGCCTCTACTTACACTAAAATTGTTGACAGGCCTACAAACCGGCGGATAGAACAACTAGTAACGGAAAATCGACGTCTAAGAAGAGAATGACAGATTACTGGCTCACCAGCAGCAAAAGTTCGTCTAAGACACGCAATCGTAACCTCTCCAAGGCGTTAATACAAGAAAGCTGGGCTCAAAAGAAATACATAGAAAAGCTCAGTCCAAGCAGCACAGTTTCACCGATAAGAAGTCCAAGCGGTGGATGGGCCCGCAGTGACGAAGAGAGAACATCCATGTTCCCATCAACATCAATCATATGTACTTCCCCCTTCGAGCACATTAACGGTTAGTGAGTACTCGATACTCCAATTGGACGAGATCTCTGCAGTTATTAAAAACCATTTGAAGCCGAAAAACGCCCCTGGCCATGACGTAAATACACCGAAAACGATCCTAGAACAATACATCTGCAAACTGTTTAATGCTAAACTTGGCTACTTCCCAAGAGCGTGGAAAAGGTACTATCATCATAATACCTAAAGTGGGAAAGGACAAAACCCAGCCATCATCCTATAGGCCAATTAGTTTCCTGCCTTGTCTTTCAAAGCTTTTTGAAAAGGTCCGGCAGATCCGACTGAACTCTTTTCTGGCATCGGAAAACGCAATCCCTTCACACCAGTTCGGCTTCCGCGAAAAATACGGGACAATTGAACAAGTCAATCGCATAACATCCGAAACAAGAACAGCATTCGAACTAAACGAATACTGTTCGGCTGTTTTTCTCGACGTTGGCCAGGCTTTCGATAGAGATAGAGTTTAAAACTCCCACAGTACACCCACAAACTCATAGCATCCTACCTATACAAAACGAAATTCGGTGTTAGATGTAATGGCTCCGTCTCGGACGACTTTGAAATCAAAGCCGGTGTACCACAAGGCAGTGTACTCGGGGCATTGCTCTACCTGATGTACACTGCAGACTTACCAACAAGGGTAGGACTTACAACGTCCACTTTTGCCGATGACACGGCAGTCCTCAGCAGACCCAAATGCACAATACAAGCCTCTGCAAAATTAGAGGAACACCTAAAGTTGGTAGAAGAATGGCTGGCAACCTGGCGCATCCGGGTCAAGGAGCAGAAATGCAAACATGTTACATTTACGCTTAACAGAAGAAACTGTCCAGCTATAATGCTAAACAACGGACCAGTTCCTCAAGCCGATGATGTCACTTACCTTGGCATCAGAAGGCTAACTTGAGCGCAAGCACATCGAAGCAAAAAAACACAGCTAAAACTGAAAGCGAGTAGCTTACATTGGATCATCAATGCTCGCTCTCCTCTACGTCTGGAGTACAAAGTCCTCCTTTACAACTCGGTACTGAAACCCATGTGGAATTACGGTGCCGTACTATGGGGTAATTCAAGCACGAGCACAGTACATCATACAAAGGGTGCAGTCAAGGATTTTAAGAACAATCACAGGGGCTCCGCTGTACATACGGAACGACAACATTCAAAATGATCTAAATATACCTAGCGTAAAATCTGAAATAGGGACTCAGCAACTAAATGTTCCGCATAACTGGATGCACAACCAAATGCTCTTGCCAATTCCCTTACGCGAACTCATCTTGATAAGCGCAGAAGGGGAGATTGATGTACCGTATTTCGTCAGTCGATTATCAGGTCAAGTCGACTCAAAACCTCCAAGTAGTGCTTCCTGGGTACTATTGAAATTTTCATCAGTAGCTAATTTGAGCGGCGGGGTTTACCCATTTCCTGATTGGCGGTGACACAAATGGTTAGTAGTTTCGACTACGAACAGCCGACCGAAACTGTAATTCGGTACTACGGGATGGGCTAGTTGCCCACTACCCCTTTGTGGTTGGCCCCCTTGTGGGAGATCGTAGTGGCTGTGGTTTAATACCCAAATGCGGGTAGAGTTGAATGGCTCAAATGTGGCGCTGGCACTGGAGAGATTTAATGTAATATTTGCTTTTGCTTATTCGAGTGCCGTGGGGGTCCACCCTAATAATAGGTACACGCCACGTAAAATATATTACGACATATACCATTTCACCCTATGGGTGTAAGGTATAAAAACCCTCTACGCTGCACAAATTCTTTCGCGAACTACCAACTATTAACACTCATAACGCCAAATATATAGTCAGGTTAGCCATTAACCCAGAAAAACCACTGTCATGCCATGCAATAAGTGTCAATTTATACGTCGTTCAGCCAAAAATTGACACGGCAAAACAATTTGCGACCCATGTGGTCTTCTAATTCACACACCAACCAACTGCACTCGCAGATACTGTGAACATTGCACCAGAGGGCAATGGAATAAGGAAGCTCAAGAAATAGTTAAAACAAAAGCAATTAAAAAATGCACTTCGTACATCAAAGCCAAATATAAATATTAAAAAAAATATTCACAAACACCAACCACTTCTCATAATCTGCTTTAATAAAAGAAAATAAATCAAGAAACAAAAACTAACAACAAACCAATTGAAACATTCGTGTTTTCAAAATTATACTTCGCAACGGTTAAAAACAAGGGTGGGCACGTAAATTTTACTTGGCAGCCAGAGCAACGGTGGCAGCGGCTGGGCAGAGATAAATGTAATTTTTGAGAGTCGATGCACACAAAAATTTGTGCCTAGAGTTTTATGACGGGTCAGTCAGTATCAGAACGTACGCTGAGCTTTAATGAACACAAAATTACTAAGCTCTACCTGCTTGTCCTCTCGCTCCACGAGACCACTGGATCTATAATGATTTGAAGCATTAAAGTGCACACCGCTCCGCGAAAGTAAGGGTGAAGGAGAAATAGTAAGATTATGGAAATTTCAATCAAAACAAATAAGAAAAAAACCGTTATTTTCTTTCTTTCTTACGTTATGTCTCTAAGAAACCACATTTCTGTCGTTTCAATCGATATGGAAAAAGCTATTCTATCAAAATAGAATAGGTGCCCAATGCATTCTGCAAAATAATTAATCAAACCCCAAATTCTCCTCACAAATAAAAATTTTACAGAAATTCAGAAACGGTGCGATATTAGTGGTAGAAAAATGTCAGTCAAAAAATCTAACCACCTATATGTAAAAACAGAAATGTACAAAAAGAAATAAAAATTAATAATGTAAACTATCGTTTCTCAACAGATTTAATACACAGTACCTAAAATCAACTGCCAGAAAAGTCCAAACAAGCTGCCCAAACATTACCACCGTTGCCTTGTACAGCCCACAGCACCACAATATTCAACCCAGTTATTAAGATGGATAGCGTCTCACCGGGAAGACCTACACGCTGACCAGTAGACCCACGCGTCTGATTTAATTGATTTTGCAGTAACAAAGAGGATTCCGCGTATTAGGATCGCTGCGTAGACACTGCTACATTTAACTTCTAACTAGAAGCATGGCACCCAACCCGACCTAGCCCATGGGCCGAAGGACAAAATTGTACCCGCAACCGAAACAAACAAATTTAGCATCGCGAACCCATATCGCCCGCGCGAAAAAAATTTTAATGAAAAATACACATTTTTTATGCTTCTGCGAAACAGGAGTTACATTAAATATAAGTAATAGTAGAAATAAATATTAAATTTTGTTTATGCTTTATTCAAATCAGCATTCAATATATTTACTAAGTAATAGTATAAATGAAAAAAAAATTTGGCTTTCTTCAAAGCAGCACTAAAATTATATATTTTTATACAAAAAAGCAACTTATCGAGATTCACGTTATTTTGCCCGATGACGAAAAAACTCTTTCGCTTGTCGCAAAGCTTACAGGCCACCCCCTATAACAATTTCAAGTTTCCAGCTTCCAAAAATCTAAAATTCCCATTTTTGAACAAGCAGTTAAGCCATAATATTTTTCTCTGTCTAAATCGATCGCATTTTTTTAAGTTTCAGTTTTTTGGTTGATTTGTATCGAAATACTCTTGGAATTCATAGTTTGTATTTGGCGAAGAGTTTTCAATTTTCGAGTCTTCAGCTCTGTCACTTACGATTTCATAAAAATTTTTTTGACGGTTTCCAAAACATGATTTTTTTTTTTCATCAGGCAAAAAATTCTTTGAATAGAGCGAATGCTATCTCGCTCCACAAGCCTACGGCCAACTCCGCCCTTATGGACCGCTAGTAAAACTCGTTTACACGTATATTTCCCATGTTTGTAGTCCGATTTAAAAAATTTGGTAGGTTGGTAGATATTGATAGGGCTCACCAGTGTGCTGAATTTGGTTTCGATAACCAATAATAATAAAATTTTAAGCAATTAATGTCTGCTTGCCTACTTAAGGATTATACATACCAAGTTTGATGTCTCTAGCTAGCTCTAGTCTTTAAGAAAATCTGTTTTCTTAAAATTGCGTGGCGGAGGTGGGCGTGGTACAATTTTTGAACAATTAATATCTGCGCGCTTACTAAAGGATTATACATACCAAATTTGATAACTCTAGCTATTATAGTCTTTTTAATTCTTTTTACATGACTCATAGCATTTGCTATCTCGTTCACTCTTACACACGAGCACTCTAGCGTCGCCACTAGAATACGACCTTATTGACTGCCTAGTAAAACACTTTTGCGTGTTTGTAGTCCGATTTTATTTGGTACATCGGTGGAAATGAATAGTGTCCCGAATTTGATGTTAGACCAAAAATTGTGGGAGGCAATCGGTTTTTTCTAAATTATGGAGGCGCAAGTGGACGTGGCAAAAATTTTAAATAGTTATAATCTGCGCGAATACTAAACAAATTTGGTGACTTTTTCTATGTTGGGAAAATCAGTTTCATTTATTTTGCGGGACGGAATGGCGTGGTAAAATTTTTAAACAAACAAAATCTGTGCACATACTAATCCAGTCCTCAGTCTTTCCACCGCCGCCGCGAGCAGACGTATTTTTTTAATTCACTCCGCAAATTTTAATGTAAAAAACGACGGCTTTGCCAAAAATTGTGTTGGCCTCTCTGTCGCCTCAAAGACGCCTAATTACAATCATATTGCTATTAGTCCGATCTAATAGCAATAAATAGTTAGTTACAATAACAAACTGCGTAACTTTATAAAAGGCATGTCGGTCAATTCGGGCCCAAGCTCTCTCGATCCCCACCAGCA
The DNA here is from genome assembly GCA_018903935.1 of Drosophila insularis. Lineage (NCBI taxonomy): Eukaryota > Metazoa > Arthropoda > Insecta > Diptera > Drosophilidae > Drosophila > Drosophila insularis. The sequence goes on from JAEIFP010000202.1 coordinate 73,802, forward strand.
ACAGCTACAAGAACAAATTGTACAACAACAACGTAAGCGTCGACTCTCGGTCCAACGCAACAACGCGTACTTTTCGGTGGTGTCGCCGACCCCACTTAATGCTACCGTAAGCAGTAACATCAAAAATGCAAGCCACCCAGCAACTAACAGCAACTTACCGTGGAGAGAGCAATATGCTTCTCCATCAATATTAATAACTGGGTCTCCGAATGCACCTCAGCTCGTTGACAGCAACTACTGCAACGACTGCTGATGTATGCGATTAACTTTGTTGTAATAGGGGAAACATAAAAAAATTTAAATGTCAAACCCAAACTGAGGGCAATTTCCGCATCATCGAAAAGTACCTCCTTAATGCTAACATCAATTTTTATGCCTACCAGCTAAAAAGCAATAAAGCACTTCAGGTTATGTTAAAGGGGATTGAGCCATCGGTTCCAACGGAAGAAATAGCAGATGCGTTGGCCGAGAAAAGGTTTGCGGTTAAGTAAGTTTTTAATATCATCAACAGAAACAAAGTCGCACAGCCGCTCTTTAAAATCCAGCTCCAACTAGATGCAAAGCGGTTAAAGCCAAATGCAGTGCACCCCATCTACAACCTTCAGCTCCTATTGCACAGTAGAGGAGCCCCATAGGAGATACCAACCACCTCAGTGTAAAAACTGCCAGGAATACAGCCACACCTCTAACAATTGCAATCTTAGGTCAGTGTATGTTGGCTCATGAAGATGGCATTCTTTGCCAAGGCTGTAAGATCATCTAACATGACTGCTACAACCAACCCTAGTGTATCCTTCGATAGCGTGCTCCGAACTGGACAAACCCCGCCGCTTCACCATCTACAGAATCCGCCACCTAGCGCTCCAGAACTTGGCCAGCAAACTTCAAGTGGTTTAGAAGCCCTATTGATCTCACTTAATCAAAACATAACCACTTTTATGACAAAAAAAACTGCATGCAGCACAGTTATTCGCCGAAACTGGATGCTGCTGAGGACATTGACATGTGCGTCTCTGCACTTGAGTCAATGCTGGGAGCTGCACCAAGAGTATCTACTCCACCAGCCTCTACTTACACTAAAATTGTTGACAGGCCTACAAACCGGCGGATAGAACAACTAGTAACGGAAAATCGACGTCTAAGAAGAGAATGACAGATTACTGGCTCACCAGCAGCAAAAGTTCGTCTAAGACACGCAATCGTAACCTCTCCAAGGCGTTAATACAAGAAAGCTGGGCTCAAAAGAAATACATAGAAAAGCTCAGTCCAAGCAGCACAGTTTCACCGATAAGAAGTCCAAGCGGTGGATGGGCCCGCAGTGACGAAGAGAGAACATCCATGTTCCCATCAACATCAATCATATGTACTTCCCCCTTCGAGCACATTAACGGTTAGTGAGTACTCGATACTCCAATTGGACGAGATCTCTGCAGTTATTAAAAACCATTTGAAGCCGAAAAACGCCCCTGGCCATGACGTAAATACACCGAAAACGATCCTAGAACAATCTGCAAACTGTTTAATGCTAAACTTGGCTACTTCCCAAGAGCGTGGAAAAGGTACTATCATCATAATACCTAAAGTGGGAAAGGACAAAACCCAGCCATCATCCTATAGGCCAATTAGTTTCCTGCCTTGTCTTTCAAAGCTTTTTGAAAAGGTCCTGCAGATCCGACTGAACTCTTTTCTGGCATCGGAAAACGCAATCCCTTCACACCAGTTCACGGGACAATTGAACAAGTCAATTGAACAATCGCATAACATCCGAAATAGAAGCCAGGCTTTCGATAGAGTTTGGCTGGAGGGTCTGGTGATCAAAATCCGGCAAAAACTCCCACAGTACATCCACAAACTCATAGAATCTTACCTATACAAAACGAAATTCGGTGTTAGATGTAATGGCTCCGTCTCGGCCGACTTTGAAATCAAAGCCGGTGTACCGCAAGGCAGTGTACTTGGGCCATTGCTCTACCTGCTGTACACTGCAGACTTACCAACAAGGGTAGGACTTACAACATCCACTTTTGCCGATGACACGGCAGTCCTCAGCAGTCACTTACCTTGGCATCAGAAGGCTAACTTGAGCGCAAGCACATCGAAGCAAAAAAAACACAGCTAAAACTGAAAGCGAGTAGCTTACATTGGATCATCAATGCTCGCTCTCCTCTACGTCTGGAGTACAAAGTTCTCCTTTACAACTCGGTACTGAAACCCATGTGGAATTACGGTGCCGTACTATGGGGTAATTCAAGCACAGTACATCATACAAAGGGTGCAGACGAAGATTTTAAGAACAATCACAGGGGCTCCGCTGTACATACGGAACGACAACATTCAAAATGATCTAAATATACCTAGCGTAAAATCTGAAATAAGTACTCAGCAACTAAATGTTCCGCATAACTGGATGCACATCCAAATGCTCTTGCCAATTCCCTTACGCGAACTCGTCTTAAAAGAAATGATAGACCACCCCAAAAATAAGTGATTAGCTTAAGTACTAGACTAAGAAAAAATATCTCAAACTTGTTGCTAGGCTCTGATTTAAGAGTAAATTCAACAAATATTTAAACATAAAAATAAAAAATGAAGTAAGTAAGTCGTCTCGCCGACTTGGGTATACCTTACACCAATAAAACATATACATATTTCAAATTTACAATAACAAATGCATTTTCGTATTTTTAAAAAAATCGGTTTGCATGCTTTTTACAAGCATATCTTAGTATTTCGCTCACTCAAGCATACGAGCACCCTAGCGCCCCCACCAGCCAACGGCCAACTCCGGCCATATGGAAAAACGTTTATATGCATAACTTGGCTATTTGTAGTCCGATTTTGATCAAATTTGGTATTTTGCTGAACATTAGTATCAAATTTAAGTGTGCTAAATTTGATTGCACAAGGTAGAAAATTACGGGAGATAATCGAGTTTTTTCAAATACCGGGTCGGAAAGGGGCGTGGCAAAGTTTTCACACATAAAAAATGTGCGCAATTACCAAGCAAATATTCCTACCAACTATGGTGTCTCTAGCTAGAATAGTTTTTGAGAAAATCGGTTTTATTTAATTTGCTAGGGCGGTAGGGGGCGTGGCAAAATTTTTACAAAAACAAAAAGTGCGCATTTACTTAGCAAATATACATACCAAATTTTGTGTCTCTAGTTGGTATAGTGTTTGAGAAAATCGGTTTTATATAATTTACGGGGGCGGTAGGGGGCGTGGCAGAAATTTGAAATAAACTTGATCAGTGTACATACTACATGAATCTACATACCAAATTTGGTGGCTCTAGCTCTTATAGTCTCCGAGATCTAGGTGTTCATACAGACGGACGGACGGACGGACGGACAGACGGACATGGCTAGATCGTCTCAGCTGTTGATGCTGATCAAGAATATATATACTTTATGGGGTCGGAAAAGCTTCCTTCTGCCTGTTACATACATTTTGGCGACTTTAATATACCATTTCACCCTATGGGTGTATGGTATAAAAATATACTAATCCAGTACACATACCAAATTTGGTGTCTCTAGTTAGTATAGTGTTTTAGAAAACAGGTAGGGGACGTGGCAAAAATTTGAAACAAACTTGATAACTGTACATACTACATACCAATACATACCATACATGGTGGCTCTAGCTCTTATAGTCTCCGACATCTGGGTCGGAAAAGCTTCCTTCTGCCTGTTACATACATTTTGGCGACTTTCATATACCATTTCACCATTTCTAATGCATATAAATAAATAGTTGTCTCTTTTTCAGACGATAATTTGTCGGAACAATCTTTAAACGGTTTTAAAAATGTAATTATATTTTCTATTAAAGTGAAATCAATAAAAGCTACACGTTTTACCTTATTTTTTGATAAAAGTAAACTTTTGATTTCTTGCTGGACCTCACAAATCCTTTCAAGCATAACAAATATAGAGTTCCAACGCGTTTTAACTTCTTGCTTTAGAGATTTGCTTAATATGTGATTAAGTTCGAAATGCTTGAAAAATTTTACAATATTTTTCGAATTGTCTACTAAAAATTTAATATCATCAACGGGATTCTTTTCATAACATCATCCATTACTAAGTTTAAGTTATGGCAGGCGCAAGAAAGTCTTTTGTATATAACGCGGCTACCGCTCGCCCCATTGTCAGTAACAATTACAGAATTTCTTAACTTACTTTCCAAGTTGTAATTAATTGTCAGTAACAATTACAGAATTTCTTAACTTACCATCCAAGTTGTAATCAAGCAATATTTGCTTATTTTGATCCAAAATATTGACGCCGGTTTTTTATCTTCAAGGAATTCTTTAAGGGGTTATATACCTTTATTATTTTCAAAAAATCGAACATTTTTTTATTACTTTATGTCAAAGAACAACTCCTTGAGAACATTTTCCTAAATTTTAATAGAGATTCGAGCAGTAGAAAAAAAGTTACAGCCATCCTAACCTAACCAACTGTTATCTTCGCATTAACTGAACTTGAAACTTTAAGCGCGAATGGTGTTTTGGATTGGCGGAAAACTACTGAACCGTTTTTTTTCATTTTTTTTTTTAAAAGTTCGTAATAAAATTTTTCTGTGCTTGAATAATCGACTTTTCACGCACAAACTTTTTTTTCGCTAAAATGAATTTTTTAAGTGAAATTTCTAGCGACCAAAAAGTTTATTTTTAGCATAAAACGTTTCAGTATGCACAAAAAAAAAAATAATAATAAAAACGATCGTTCAAGCACCGTGGAATTACACAAAACTAATGAAATTTGATTACTTTTATGTTTTCAGTTGACCTGTTTCACCTGGGGAATTATCACCGCAAGGCTCTTCCAAAAAAAAGGCCTCTAAGTGAAACAGCCATACCTTAAAAACTACTCAATATTTTTTCCAACCGTATTACCAATTAGTTTATACCGAGCGTCATCGGCACATCAGCCCATGCCCACATCTACTTAAACTTAATAAAATTAAACAAAAGGCTTTACATAAATGAATGAAAAATAATCTGTAGCCTGTAGCTTTACGACGCATTGTATTTAGAATTAAATTTCTTACAATTCAATAAATAAATAATAACTGGTTTGTCCAATTTGATTTTGGCAGTCAACAAATTTTGGAGAGGCAATCGTTGAAAAAATTGTAAGTATTTGCGCGTACACTAAAGAAGTATACATACGTACCAATTTTTGTGGCATTAGTTTTGTTAGTCTACGATAAAATCAGTTCTTTTAATATGCGGCGGAAGTGGGCATGGAAGAATTATTAAACAACCAAAAAACAGGCGTTTCTCAAATCATCGCAATTTTCAAAGTTACGCAATCATTGGATCCATATTATAAGAAGCTTGGTTCATCATCTCATCAAACAAATTAAAATTATTAGGAGCCCATCCGATTATCAATTGCGGAATAAATGGGTTATAGCTTCGATTAAACTCTTTGAGGAACTTATATCGTTCCTGCAGTGTATCTACCAAATCCGACCAGCTGCGCTCTGAATTAATTGGATCATAATTACTATCCATTCAGTTGTCTACACTAATAAAAAGACGTAGAAAAACAGCAAAAAGGCACAACAACATTGGTGAAAAAAGTATGAAGACAAATTCTAATGGATTTGCGTTGTGGTTTTTCCAGCTGATCGAAAAAATTTGTTTAAATCAGTTTTAATAGACATTTTTCAACCTTTGATACGTTATATATACATATATTTGTATACATACACATTTAAATGTATATAAATATATACATATCAGCCTACCCAGTAGGCTTCCACTAATCAGTCACTAAATAAATTTATTTATTTAATGAAGCTGTTAATAACTGTGCCAAATTTGATTAAACTCGTAGAACTATATTATGTAGCTGTCATATAAACTTATGATGAAATTGCATGCTACGTGTGATGCATTGCCCCAGACTTTTTTATAAAAAACTAGCAACAACAAACAAATGTTATATTCTTACGAGTTTAATCAAATTTGGCACATTTTCCGAGATATACAACCCGTGCGTTACATACAACTCTCATGCACAATTTCTGTAGCTCTTACGGTCTAGGATGAGTTTGCATTGATCCAAACGTACGGATGGACGGCTATGTAAACTCATCTCGTCGTGGTGATCACGAATATACATACTTTATATGGTCGGAGATGCTGCCTTCTATGCGTTTCACACTTCTGACCAAACTTAATATACTCTTTTTGCAAGGGTATAAACATTATCCGCAAAATAGGTCACAAGTTACTCGGAAATAGAAAAAGAAACACAATGACATTTCATCGAATATTCTTAATTAAACAAAAACCTTGGCTAGATGACAAGACTTCTATAGAAATGTAGTAACTAAGTCTTCTCTCCGTCTTCGGTATACCATGCATAGGATATGCTATCTCGCTCACTCTACAAACACCAAGCACTCTAGCGCCGCCACCGCCACGACCACCAACATCCAAATTTGGTATCTCTAGCTAGTGTAGTCTTTGAGAAAAACACTTCTGCTATACCATACACCCATCTATATATATATATAAATGAAATCCGTTTTCCTTGGTCAAGGCATCACGCGTGAATGTCTGGACCGATTTCACTAATTCTTTTTATACCCTTGGAGAGGGTATTATAAAATTGGTCAGATGTTTGCAACGCACAGAAGGAGACGTTTCCTACCCTATAAAGTATATATATTCTTGATCAGCATGAGAAGCTGAGTGGATATAGCCATGTCCGTCTGTCCGTCTGACCATCTGTCCGTCCGTCTGTGCGTATGCGTTTTACTCAGCCATCTTAAGAGCTATCGGGATGAAATTTTTTTTGGGGGCTTTTTATTACCTGGGAAAAATAAAGTATGAAAATTGGCAGAAACGGACCACTATATCATATAGCTCTGAAGGAAACATTTTTGCAAAAATTGGAGTATCGCCAATTTACCAATATGATAGTATTATATATAAAATCTCAGATCCCAAAATTTGAATCTGATCGGATATATAGAACACAAGTTACAGCCGATATAAATCGGTTCGGCTTGCTGCCTACTACGTCATCATCAAATGAATAGAGCACACGCATGCACACATACAGACGCAACGCTACATAAACTATATGTGTATGCGTGCGAATTGCGGCATACGTGTAAAAGGGGATGGGGAAGAAGAAGAAATTGAAATGATATTTGAAAGGTTCTGTGCATTAATGAATTGAGATACAGAAAAAGAGTTTGGAACATGTAAAAATATTATGGCCATGGACTGCAAGGGTATATAAACTTCGGCACAGCCGAAGTTAGCTACTTTGATATTTTTTTTTGTTGTATTTGTTATTATTAGGAAAAAAAATATTATGAAAATCTCTCAGAAATATTGAAAAATTTACATTTAATTTTGCATATTTTAAAAAACGCGAGTAACGAATGTCAATGTCATTCACAGTAGGCGGGGGCAGTTACATGTCAACCACGTTGTAGGAAATTCATTCATTCCCGCTTTAGTTACAAACAAGAAGTTACTAACGAAATAATGCCTCCTAAAAAAGCGAATTTGGGTCGTCGTACTCACAACGCAGAAAGAATCAAAAGCAATGTTTCGAATAGGACGGAAGAAAAGCGGGAATTGGTACGGGAAGTGGAGCGGTTAAGGCAGCCGAAATGCGTGCAGCCAGGCTTTAGCATGAGCGTTTGCGAGCCCGAGAGTCGCGGTCTGCACCAATTCAATTGCTTCGCTTGCAAAGAAATAAACTGCATAGGGGAAGGGTAGCTGAATCCCGCGCACAGATAAGACTAGATCGACATGAGCAGCCGCTATGTCGTCATTGGCCAGAAGAGTCATGTCTGCCCTTACTGTCAGGCTCTGAAGTTCAATAATGAAACGAAAGGAATGTGTTGTGCTGGCGGCAAAATCAAATTACCTCAACTTGAAGCACCACCATAGCCACTGTGAACTCTACTTTCCGGATCCACTACTGAATCCAATCATTTACTATCAAACATTAGGAAATATAATTCCTGCTTCCAAATGACGTCATTTGGTGCGGAAATTGTGGCTGCCCAATTCATGCCAACTTTCAAAGTCAAAGAGAAAATCTATCACAAAGCTGGCGCCCTGCTCCCCTTTCCAAATAGTGAACATAAATTTCTTCAAATGTGATGTGATGGTGATGATAGAGACGAAGCCAATGCACGATCTGGAATATATACCTCCGTAAGCAGGTCCATCATCTCGCAGCTACAGGAGCTTTTCCACAATCGAAACAATTTAATGCGTTTTGTCAAAGTAGAAATAGTGGAGGTGGGGGCAAACTGGGAAAAGATTCCTAATTAGGCGGGGCACAGCGAAGCGTATGGCTTCGAAAACTGTGACACTTTTGCGCTTATCAGGCCCTGCTTCCCAGGGTAATATGTTATATTAAAGTCGCCAAAATGTATGTAACAGGCAGAAGGAAGCTTTTCCGACCCCATAAAGTATATATATTAATCAGGATCAACAGCCGAGTCGATCCAGCCATGTCCGTCCGTATGAACACATAGATCTCGGAGACTATAAGAGCTAGAGTCACCAAATTTGGTACTAAGACTCCTGTAATACCTACGCTGTTAAAATTTATTTAAAATTTTTGACATGCCTCTTTACGCCCCCGCAGATTAAATAAAACTGATTTTCTCAAAAACTAACAAAGATATAACTACCAAATTCGGAATGTGTAGTGGCTTAGTATACGCGCAGATTTTGTTTTTTTCAAATATTTTTCAGCTGGTGCATAGTATACCGAAGTCGGCGAGACTGCTTACTTCATTTAAATTTTGGGGGCGGAAGGGGGCGTGGAAGAAATTTGAAATAAACTTGATCACTACATAGTACACGAGTGTATATACCAAATTCTGGTGGCTCTATCTCTCATAGGCTCCGAGATCTAGGCGTTCATACGGAGGGACGGACAGACGGACATGGATAGATCGACTCGGCTGTTGATACTTTTCAAGAATATATTTAAACTTTATGGGGTCGGAAAAGCTTTCTTCTGCCTGTTACATACATTTTGGTACTACATAATAGGAAAATATTTATTTTTCTTAGAATCCAAATTTCCTTTTTTTTTCTCAACCCAGTCTTTCATTGTGTTCATTAAAACAGTTGGAGTGGATGTTGATGTGGAAGTAGGTCTGAAAAAACGAATCCAATTTCCATACTGATCCAGAAAAAGTAGCAACCATTCGTAACCTTCCTTCCTCCGACCAATATCCGCGAACTACGACGACTCCTAGGAATCGCCTCTTGATATCGACGGTTTATGCTAAATTTCTTAGACACAGTGCAACCCATGACTCCCCTTTTGAAAAAGGGATCGAACTGCTGCTTCTGTTCCTACCAACAACGATGCGGTCAAAACTCGGCTCACCACCGTTTCTTTCTTAAGGCACGGAAAGAGTCACTGCTTACGCTAGTCGACGCCTACTGAAGGCAGAAAAAAATTATTCTGCTACTAAGAAAGAATGCCTAGCGATAAGGAAATATCGCTGTTACCTAGAAGGTTATCGCTTTGAGGTAGTCATTGACCATTTGGCTTTGAAATGGTTAAATTCCATAGAAAATCATACGGAACGGATAGCCAGATGGTCGTTGGAACTCCAGTAATACGAGTTTGAGATTCATTACAGTCGCGGTCAGCTGAACGTTTTTGCTGATGCACTGTCCCTGCAACCTTTAGAGGTGTTTTTATACCATACACCCATAGGGTGAAATGGTATATTAAAGTCGCCAAAATGTATGTAACAGGCAAAAGGAAGCTTTTCCAACCCCATAAAGTATATATATTTTTGATCAGAATCAATAGCCGAGACGATCTAGCCATGTCCGTCTGTCCGTCCGTCCGTCTGTATGAAAACCTAGATCTCGCAGACTATAAGAGCTAGAGTCACCAAATTTGGTATGTAACTCGTGTAGTATGTAAAGCGAACAAGTTTATTTCAAATTTCTGCCACACCCCCTACCGCCCCCGCAAATTATATAAAACCGATTTTCTAAAACACTATAGCAAGTAGAGACACAAAATTTGGTATGTATATTTGCTTAGTAAATGCGCACATTTTGTATTTGTAAAAATTTTGCCACGCCCCCTACCGCCCCCGTAAATTAAATAAAACCGAATTTCTCAAAAACTATTCTACCTAGAGACACCATAGTTGGTATGTATATTTGCTTAGTAATTGCGCACATTTTTGATGTGTAAAGATTTTGCCACGCCCCCTCCGCCCCCGTAATTTGAAAAAACTCGATTATCTCCCGTAATTTTCTACCTTGTGGAACTAAATTTAGCACACTTAAATTTGATACTAATATCCAGCATAACACCAAATTCAATCAAAATCGGAATAAAAATATCTAAGTTATACATACCTATAAACGTTTTTCCATATGGCCGGAGTTGGCCGTTGGTTGGTGTTGGCGCTAGGGTGCTCGTATGCTTGAGTGAGCGAAATACTAAGATATGCTTGTAAAAAGGATGTAAACAGATTTTTTTTAAAATACGAAAATGCATTTGTTATTATAAATTTGAAATATTTGTTTTACTGGTGTATGGTATATGTAAGTCGCCGAGACGACTTACTTACTTTATTTTCATTACACTTGGCACAGCAAGCGGTTCCCGAGTGTAAATAGTGGTCAAAGACGCACACCCCGATATTAACGATTTTACGCCGATAATTACAATCTCACCATATTGCGAATGACATTCCAGTGCTATGATTGGGGTCGGTCAGATTAATCACACGCGTGATGATCCCGGGGAACATACAGGTCGAGTACCTATAAAATGCCACATTGAGGTCTATACCGAAACGTGGGCCGCTACGTTCGACGCACCTGTCCTCAGTTCAAACCATCCCAGACGAAACCGGACGGCAAGATGCTCACGCGACAATTCACTTAGTCCTTCGATACTGTTTGTACTGACTTCGTGCGGCATTTGCCACACTTCAAACAAGTTAACACAATGTTACTAATTTTCTTCGATTTGTATAGCAAATGGGTCGAGATGGTACCACTCCGCTATTATATATTCTTGACTCTTTTTGAATAATCCTGGTTAAAATATATTTCTTTTTAGTCTACATAAGCACATTGATACAAATGAGCTTAGATGTTGCAGGAGTGGAAGTGAAAATCACAAGCAAAAAACTGCAAAGAGAGCGACATAATGTTTTTTTAAATGTAACCAACTAGACCATAAAGCAATTTAGTGAATTTACGTTTGTAATCTCCTCTGAAACGATAATAGGCCTGAATGTCTAGTTTTGCAAGTTTTCACTACCATTATTCAAAATAAAATTTTTGATTCCTTTTCAATGCTTAAAAAAATCAAAACACTAACTTCATTCATTTCGAACTATTAAAAAAACAGATTCTGTGTCAAATATTTTCAAAATATTTTTGTACATCCTTGAATTCAAAAGCTAACCCTCCATTAAAATTTTTTTTATATTTAGTATTAATACCAATAGTAACATTGTTTTTATTTTCAATAACCAAAGCTGATGATGTTATGCATCGGATTAAAATATAAATGGTGAAAAGTTAGCAAAACTTCGAAAGCGGAAAGGAAATTCTAGTCCTGGAGATATGGTGATACACAGGAGAACTGTCCGTCATTTTCTAACCACTAGTTTTGGCTTTTGAATGACTTTTGTAAGGATACTCCATCATCGATACTACATTATCCTATTCATGCCGAAATTAATTACGGTTTAAATAAACTTACGCAGATGTACAAAACAGCTTTTTGTCAAAAAATCTACAATTTTACTGCATTTCCTTGCATTTTTAATTCATCAAAAGTAAGATTGCGGACTTTTTATGTTTTGTGCCAATAACTTCCATAGTTCAACTTTTTTAACAATTTTTTTCCTAGAATAATTTATGCTATTTGTCCTCTAATATAGCATATTTATTTTTATACCCTTGCAGAGGGTATTACAAAATTGGTCAGCTGTTTGTAACGCACAGAAGGAGACGTTTCCGACCCTATAAAGTATATATATTCTTGATCAGCATGAGAAGCTGAGTTGATATAGCCATGTCCGTCTGTCCGTCTGACCGTCTGTCCGTCCGTCTGTGCGTATGCGTTTTACTCAGCCATCTTAAGAGCTATCGGGATGAAATTTTTTTTGGGGGCTTTTTATTACCTGGGAAAAATAAAGTATGAAAATTGGCAGAAACGGACCACTATATCATATAGCTCTGAAGGAAACATTTTTGCAAAAATTGGAGTATCGCCAATTTACCAATATGATAGTATTATATATAAAATCTCAGATCCCAAAATTTGAATCTGATCGGATATATAGAACACAAGTTACAGCCGATATAAATCGGTTCGGCTTGCTGCCTACTACGTCATCATCAAATGAATAGAGCACACGCATGCACACATACAGACGCAACGCTACATAAACTATATGTGTATGCGTGCGAATTGCGGCATACGTGTAAAAGGGGATGGGGAAGAAGAAGAAATTGAAATGATATTTGAAAGGTTCTGTGCATTAATGAATTGAGATACAGAAAAAGAGTTTGGAACATGTAAAAATATTATGGCCATGGACTGCAAGGGTATATAAACTTCGGCACAGCCGAAGTTAGCTACTTTGATATTTTTTTTGTTGTATTTGTTATTATTAGGAAAAAAAATATTATGAAAATCTCTCAGAAATATTGAAAAATTTACATTTAATTTTGCATATTTTAAAAAACGCGAGTAACGAATGTCAATGTCATTCACAGTAGGCGGGGGCAGTTACATGTCAACCACGTTGTAGGAAATTCATTCATTCCCGCTTTAGTTACAAACAAGAAGTTACTAACGAAATAATGCCTCCTAAAAAAGCGAATTTGGGTCGTCGTACTCACAACGCAGAAAGAATCAAAAGCAATGTTTCGAATAGGACGGAAGAAAAGCGGGAATTGGTACGGGAAGTGGAGCGGTTAAGGCAGCCGAAATGCGTGCAGCCAGGCTTTAGCATGAGCGTTTGCGAGCCCGAGAGTCGCGGTCTGCACCAATTCAATTGCTTCGCTTGCAAAGAAATAAACTGCATAGGGGAAGGGTAGCTGAATCCCGCGCACAGATAAGACTAGATCGACATGAGCAGCCGCTATGTCGTCATTGGCCAGAAGAGTCATGTCTGCCCTTACTGTCAGGCTCTGAAGTTCAATAATGAAACGAAAGGAATGTGTTGTGCTGGCGGCAAAATCAAATTACCTCAACTTGAAGCACCACCATAGCCACTGTGAACTCTACTTTCCGGATCCACTACTGAATCCAATCATTTACTATCAAACATTAGGAAATATAATTCCTGCTTCCAAATGACGTCATTTGGTGCGGAAATTGTGGCTGCCCAATTCATGCCAACTTTCAAAGTCAAAGAGAAAATCTATCACAAAGCTGGCGCCCTGCTCCCCTTTCCAAATAGTGAACATAAATTTCTTCAAATGTGATGTGATGGTGATGATAGAGACGAAGCCAATGCACGATCTGGAATATATACCTCCGTAAGCAGGTCCATCATCTCGCAGCTACAGGAGCTTTTCCACAATCGAAACAATTTAATGCGTTTTGTCAAAGTAGAAATAGTGGAGGTGGGGGCAAACTGGGAAAAGATTCCTAATTAGGCGGGGCACAGCGAAGCGTATGGCTTCGAAAACTGTGACACTTTTGCGCTTATCAGGCCCTGCTTCCCAGGGTAATATGTTATATTAAAGTCGCCAAAATGTATGTAACAGGCAGAAGGAAGCTTTTCCGACCCCATAAAGTATATATATTAATCAGGATCAACAGCCGAGTCGATCCAGCCATGTCCGTCCGTATGAACACATAGATCTCGGAGACTATAAGAGCTAGAGTCACCAAATTTGGTACTAAGACTCCTGTAATACCTACGCTGTTAAAATTTATTTAAAATTTTTGACATGCCTCTTTACGCCCCCGCAGATTAAATAAAACTGATTTTCTCAAAAACTAACAAAGATATAACTACCAAATTCGGAATGTGTAGTGGCTTAGTATACGCGCAGATTTTGTTTTTTTCAAATATTTTTCAGCTGGTGCATAGTATACCGAAGTCGGCGAGACTGCTTACTTCATTTAAATTTTGGGGGCGGAAGGGGGCGTGGAAGAAATTTGAAATAAACTTGATCACTACATAGTACACGAGTGTATATACCAAATTCTGGTGGCTCTATCTCTCATAGGCTCCGAGATCTAGGCGTTCATACGGAGGGACGGACAGACGGACATGGATAGATCGACTCGGCTGTTGATACTTTTCAAGAATATATTTAAACTTTATGGGGTCGGAAAAGCTTTCTTCTGCCTGTTACATACATTTTGGTACTACATAATAGGAAAATATTTATTTTTCTTAGAATCCAAATTTCCTTTTTTTTCTCAACCCAGTCTTTCATTGTGTTCATTAAAACAGTTGGAGTGGATGTTGATGTGGAAGTAGGTCTGAAAAAACGAATCCAATTTCCATACTGATCCAGAAAAAGTAGCAACCATTCGTAACCTTCCTTCCTCCGACCAATATCCGCGAACTACGACGACTCCTAGGAATCGCCTCTTGATATCGACGGTTTATGCTAAATTTCTTAGACACAGTGCAACCCATGACTCCCCTTTTGAAAAAGGGATCGAACTGCTGCTTCTGTTCCTACCAACAACGATGCGGTCAAAACTCGGCTCACCACCGTTTCTTTCTTAAGGCACGGAAAGAGTCACTGCTTACGCTAGTCGACGCCTACTGAAGGCAGAAAAAAATTATTCTGCTACTAAGAAAGAATGCCTAGCGATAAGGAAATATCGCTGTTACCTAGAAGGTTATCGCTTTGAGGTAGTCATTGACCATTTGGCTTTGAAATGGTTAAATTCCATAGAAAATCATACGGAACGGATAGCCAGATGGTCGTTGGAACTCCAGTAATACGAGTTTGAGATTCATTACAGTCGCGGTCAGCTGAACGTTTTTGCTGATGCACTGTCCCTGCAACCTTTAGAGGTGTTTTTATACCATACACCCATAGGGTGAAATGGTATATTAAAGTCGCCAAAATGTATGTAACAGGCAAAAGGAAGCTTTTCCAACCCCATAAAGTATATATATTTTTGATCAGAATCAATAGCCGAGACGATCTAGCCATGTCCGTCTGTCCGTCCGTCCGTCTGTATGAAAACCTAGATCTCGCAGACTATAAGAGCTAGAGTCACCAAATTTGGTATGTAACTCGTGTAGTATGTAAAGCGAACAAGTTTATTTCAAATTTCTGCCACACCCCCTACCGCCCCCGCAAATTATATAAAACCGATTTTCTAAAACACTATAGCAAGTAGAGACACAAAATTTGGTATGTATATTTGCTTAGTAAATGCGCACATTTTGTATTTGTAAAAATTTTGCCACGCCCCCTACCGCCCCCGTAAATTAAATAAAACCGAATTTCTCAAAAACTATTCTACCTAGAGACACCATAGTTGGTATGTATATTTGCTTAGTAATTGCGCACATTTTTGATGTGTAAAGATTTTGCCACGCCCCCTCCGCCCCCGTAATTTGAAAAAACTCGATTATCTCCCGTAATTTTCTACCTTGTGGAACTAAATTTAGCACACTTAAATTTGATACTAATATCCAGCATAACACCAAATTCAATCAAAATCGGAATAAAAATATCTAAGTTATACATACCTATAAACGTTTTTCCATATGGCCGGAGTTGGCCGTTGGTTGGTGTTGGCGCTAGGGTGCTCGTATGCTTGAGTGAGCGAAATACTAAGATATGCTTGTAAAAAGGATGTAAACAGATTTTTTTTAAAATACGAAAATGCATTTGTTATTATAAATTTGAAATATTTGTTTTACTGGTGTATGGTATATGTAAGTCGCCGAGACGACTTACTTACTTTATTTTCATTACACTTGGCACAGCAAGCGGTTCCCGAGTGTAAATAGTGGTCAAAGACGCACACCCCGATATTAACGATTTTACGCCGATAATTACAATCTCACCATATTGCGAATGACATTCCAGTGCTATGATTGGGGTCGGTCAGATTAATCACACGCGTGATGATCCCGGGGAACATACAGGTCGAGTACCTATAAAATGCCACATTGAGGTCTATACCGAAACGTGGGCCGCTACGTTCGACGCACCTGTCCTCAGTTCAAACCATCCCAGACGAAACCGGACGGCAAGATGCTCACGCGACAATTCACTTAGTCCTTCGATACTGTTTGTACTGACTTCGTGCGGCATTTGCCACACTTCAAACAAGTTAACACAATGTTACTAATTTTCTTCGATTTGTATAGCAAATGGGTCGAGATGGTACCACTCCGCTATTATATATTCTTGACTCTTTTTGAATAATCCTGGTTAAAATATATTTCTTTTTAGTCTACATAAGCACATTGATACAAATGAGCTTAGATGTTGCAGGAGTGGAAGTGAAAATCACAAGCAAAAAACTGCAAAGAGAGCGACATAATGTTTTTTTAAATGTAACCAACTAGACCATAAAGCAATTTAGTGAATTTACGTTTGTAATCTCCTCTGAAACGATAATAGGCCTGAATGTCTAGTTTTGCAAGTTTTCACTACCATTATTCAAAATAAAATTTTTGATTCCTTTTCAATGCTTAAAAAAATCAAAACACTAACTTCATTCATTTCGAACTATTAAAAAAACAGATTCTGTGTCAAATATTTTCAAAATATTTTTGTACATCCTTGAATTCAAAAGCTAACCCTCCATTAAAATTTTTTTTTTATATTTAGTATTAATACCAATAGTAACATTGTTTTTATTTTCAATAACCAAAGCTGATGATGTTATGCATCGGATTAAAATATAAATGGTGAAAAGTTAGCAAAACTTCGAAAGCGGAAAGGAAATTCTAGTCCTGGAGATATGGTGATACACAGGAGAACTGTCCGTCATTTTCTAACCACTAGTTTTGGCTTTTGAATGACTTTTGTAAGGATACTCCATCATCGATACTACATTATCCTATTCATGCCGAAATTAATTACGGTTTAAATAAACTTACGCAGATGTACAAAACAGCTTTTTGTCAAAAAATCTACAATTTTACTGCATTTCCTTGCATTTTTAATTCATCAAAAGTAAGATTGCGGACTTTTTATGTTTTGTGCCAATAACTTCCATAGTTCAACTTTTTTAACAATTTTTTTCCTAGAATAATTTATGCTATTTGTCCTCTAATATAGCATATTTATTTTTATACCCTTGCAGAGGGTATTACAAAATTGGTCAGCTGTTTGTAACGCACAGAAGGAGACGTTTCCGACCCTATAAAGTATATATATTCTTGATCAGCATGAGAAGCTGAGTTGATATAGCCATGTCCGTCTGTCCGTCTGACCGTCTGTCCGTCCGTCTGTGCGTATGCGTTTTACTCAGCCATCTTAAGAGCTATCGGGATGAAATTTTTTTTGGGGGCTTTTTATTACCTGGGAAAAATAAAGTATGAAAATTGGCAGAAACGGACCACTATATCATATAGCTCTAGAGGAAACATTTTTGCAAAAATTGGAGTATCGCCATATATGATAGTATTATATATAAAATCTCAGATCCCAAAATTTGAATCTGATCGGATATATAGAACACAAGTTACAGCCGATATAAATCGGATCGGCTTGCTGCCTACTACGTCATCATCAAATCAATAGAGCACACGCATGCACACATACAGACGCAACGCTACATAAACTATATGTGTATGCGTGCGAATCGCGGCATGCGTGTAAAAGAGGATGGGGAAGAAAAAGAAGAAATTGAAATGATATTTGAAAGGTTCTGTGCATTAATGAATTGAGATCCAGAAAAAGAGTTTGGAACATGTAAAAATATGATGGCCATGGAGTGCAAGGGTATATAAACTTCGGTACAGCCGAAGTTAGCTTCTTTGATATTTTTAATTTTCAACGCTGTTTGCCGGAAAAACGTTAAACCTTGGTCGTTTGTAGTTTTGTCCGCAACTGTATATGTATTAGACATCTTTATGAAGGGCAAATTAAGCACTCATTCTAAAAAACTTTGTATACCATACACCATATATTAAAGTCGCCAAAATGTATGTCACAGGCAGAAGGAAGCCTTTCCGACCCCATAAAGTATATATATTCTTGATCAGCATCAACAGCCGAGACGATCTAGCCATGTCCGTCCGTATGAACACCTAGATCTCGGAGACTATAAGAGCTAGAGTCACCAAATTTGGTATGCAGTCTCGTGTAATATGTACACTTATCGAGTTTGTTTCAAATTTTTGCCACGCCGCCTACCGCCCCCGCAAATTAAATAAAAGCGATTTTCTCAAACACTGTAGCAACTAAAGACACAATTGGTACATATATTTGCTTAGTAAATGCGCACATTTTGTATATATTAAAATTTTACCAGGCCCCCTACCGCCCCCGCAAATTAAATAAAACCGATTTTCTCTAAAACTATTCTACTTAGAGACACCATAGTTGGTATGTACATTTGCTTAGTAAATGCGCAAATTTTGTATGTGTAAAGATTTGCCACGCCCCTTTCCGCCCCCGACGACTATCTGGATTCAAAAGCCATAAGTCGCGAAGCTGTTGAGATAATTCATGCAGTAGTTCAAATACACGCAGCCGGACATTTTAAATTTCGAAAGTTTATTTGTAGTAATCATGATGTCTTACAGGAAATACCCGAAGATCTACGTAGTCCGTTAACATGGATTTGATTGGGCGAAAAAAGAGACATATCTCAAAGTATTCTGGGCATGATTTGGGACGCACAAAGAGATATATTTATATTCTCAACAACTACAATGCACAGTATAAGCGATGACATATTGAATGGAACAAGGATGCCAACAAAAAGAAAGGTGCTTGAGTTGCAGCAGTCAACTCAATATTTGATCCCTTGGGAATGGTGACACCAGTAAAAATAAAAGGTCGGATCTTGATCCGTTATATTTGGGAACCTGGCTTTGGGTGGGAAAAAGTAGCAAGAGTGGTTAAACGATCTAAATAGACTACATGATGTCAGTAAACCAAGATGTTACATTTATCTATTGCTATGAAGGTTTCACCTTTGAAACATGTTACGATTCCAAAACTTGAAACATTGGCAGCTGTGATGGGATGTAGATTGGCGGAAACTATTGTAAACAAAATACATCTAAAATTTGATGAAAGATTTTTCTGGACAGACTCCCAAACGGTGATTTCATGGATAAACAGTACCGAAAGGCTGCAAGTTTTCGTAGCCAATAGAATAGCCGAAATATGTGACAAGTCCAAGAGGGCAGAATGGAATTATGTACAAGAGATACTCCCATAAAAGTTGCCACAGACAGATTAGATTAGATAAAAAGATGTGGCCACAGCCAATATTAATATCGGCGCCAACCGAACCAGGGCTTATGATGCTGGTTTGCCAATATGAGCACCCATTTAAAATATTGAAAAATAGACGATATCGTCGTGGAAGAGTATAATTGGTCTCTATCAAAATGGTATCTCCATGTCCAAGCGGAATGTTTTCACAACGACAATCTATGCTACACCTATTGTGTTGGATGGAGATCAAGTATTCACAAAGCTGATGATCCATGGCTGCGAAAGCGGTATTACGTTCTCTTTACATGCTTAACATCTAGAGCAATACATGTGGAAATCGCATACTCTATAACTACAGACTCGTGCATTTTGGCAATCCGTCGAATAATGGCAAACAACTCTTTAGTTGATTAGTTGCTCCAACATAGTTCGTTGCATTGTCGCAGTAACACGTCATGCATATTCCTCTGCACCCAATGAAGCACACCTACAAATGAGGAGGTGACAGGTCTCCCACCAATTCCAAGTTTACTGCCTTGGTTGAAAAATATACAATCACAAGACAGCGATACTCTCCTGATCTAGCTAAAATTGATCGTAATAAAAATCTGCATATATGTACAAGTACGGCGACCCTTTCAAACGTCAACCCACACAGATAATACCATACTCCTCAACAAAAGCTGCATCCTTGTTGAATCGATTAGATACATTTACCATACATCTACATGTACCATCTGTTAATCTGTCGTTATAGAGCGGCGACGTGCTGTTCAAGTCGAAGAATATTAATAAGTAGACATTATTTTTGTGCTTTTGTGTCTACAAAAGGCGATTATTCAATGCATTAATAAAACTGCTCCGGTGAACAGAAAGACTATGATGTCTAGAAGGACTATGTCGTCACATCGATCATTTTTGGAGCCGATTTTCTTTTTGATTTGGGTTAAAACTATCTAGAATCGAAAATTTGTATATCTGTTTTCATGGTTTATATTATATTATTATAACTTCGAACTTCGTACCGCCTTAGCGTTGCAACTTGCAATGAAAACCCGGCAAACGTTATTTTGCCATATATATAATTTTCTAGTAATTTCTAGTGTAGACCAAAAAGCTTACTTATTATAAGTATGTATGTACCGCCTTAGCGTTGCGTTAGGTATGAGTACCTATTCTAAAAAATAAAATCCGCCAGTTCCATCGTTTACTACTTTCATGAGCGTATCGTAGGTATATTTTTGTTGTTGATTCAAAAGGGGTACTGTTCTATCAACCATTTCTCTTAATGATTCGAAATCGTATTGGGCTTCGCGTCTCAATTCTTGATCAAATGAGTTGTGCATTGGACGATTGGGTGCTATCATTCCTATTTGTATTAATACTTTGTTGTTAACATTATAACTGAATGCAGCTCTGTGGGGATTAAACATAAAATTTCTATCTTGATATTGATTCCGTTCAAGTTCATTTCGCGTTGCTCATCAGTTTCATTTGCTCTTATATTTCTTTGACTTGCCGTATTTCGAGTACTGCGGCCTAAGCTATAATAACAATAATAATAACAAATACAACAAAAAAAGAATTTGTGAAATCGGTCCAGACATTCACGCATAATGCGGTGACCAGGAAAAACGGGCTTCATTTTTATATATATATAGATGGATGTGTGGTATAGCAGAAGTGTTTTTCTCAAAGACTACACTAGCTAGAGATACCAAATTTGGATGTTGGCGGTCGTGGCGGTGGCGGCGCTAGAGTGCTTGATGTTTGTAGAGTGAGCGAGATCGCATATATAACTATAGAGTATACCTTTCAAAAAGGGTATATTAATTTTGTGCAACGCATAGAAGGAAGCATCTTCGATGTGAAGTATATATATTCTTGATCACCAGACGAGACGAGGTCATATAGCCATGTCCGTCCGTCCCTCTGGATTAACGCAAACTCCTCCTAGACCGTAAAAGATACAGAGCAAACATTTCAATAAATCAGGGGTAGGCGCAAAGAGAGTCAACGCAAACTGTCAATGCATGTGTGTGTTTTACACTGCGAAAAAAGAAAAGTGAACAAATATTGCCTCAATTGTTTAGACGAGAGCAATAGTAGATATGCTGCAAGAAAATAAGAAAGAAAACCACCCCTAAAATAATTTTTCCATGTCCCTATTTCCTACAAAGCGACACAGACCCACTCGCGTCGAAATGCTGCAAGAGACTAATTCAGTTTTTACGCTCTAGAGCAGGGCCCGGCACAAAGAGAGCCATCGACAATTTTCGATGTATGTGTGCGCTTGCATGTGTGCGTAAGTTGCTTCACACTGCGCAAATTGCATGTGACGAAAGCAAGAAAAATTAAAAGTGCGATGGAAAACCAATAATTTTGAATTAAAAAATTTTTCTGAAAGTCAAGTATTTGCTTTACTTCTATATTATTTGGATAACTTTTTATCCGAAGATCTTCTAAATAGTTATCTGTTAGACTGTTTCGAATAGAATATTGCAAAAGTTGCCAGTTACATAAAAAGAATGAAGGCATTAATTTTTTCATGTGTAGCGATCGAGCAAAGTGACATAGACGTGCTCGCGTCGAAATGCTGAGGGCAACTAAATCCACCCTCATACTCTGTGTGAGGACTTCGGCAGCCGTTCGGTTACACGGATACGAGGTGCCGAACGTGTTCGTCCCCCGGGGGATATGAGTGCCGGGCTCTGCTCTAGAGTACCATTCGGGTTGACTTCGGCATGCACACAGATGGCGAAACGAGTAATTTCTAATTTATGGTTGACGAATTTGTAGGAATTTAATTACAGATAAAAGTTCAATAATCAGCACAAATCTAGAAAACATCAACATTATGTTTTTACACTCTAACATAAATTAATTTGATAAATATATATAATATACGACAAAACGTAAATGCTGTTTCGCATTCAATTCAACTCAACTCATTCCGAGCGTTGTTAATTCAAATGTGCCTTTTTTGCCATTCATACAGCTCTCTAATATGTATCATTTCAAAAACTGATTGCTCTTGCAATCTTAATGTAAAATAAAGAACTCAAATTATTTCATTCATTGGTGCACAAAGAACGTCTATTTCTTTTTGTATGAGCCATAAAGGGGGGTTTTTACCTTTTTAAGTAAAAAAAATTCGTTTTGTTTTTATATTTTCTGAAAGATACATGTTTAATGATTGTATCTGCAAATTTTCATGGCAAAATATTAAAAATTTGGAAATTTATGGGCCGTTGATTGATGCGGTGTCAAATTCGCTGAGCTGCAGCGGCAAAACTTTTATCTTAAAACAACGTTTTTCAAAAAACGGAAATTTTGGTGGGCGTACAAACTGATCACAAAATCACCTTAACATTTTTTACACTTGTTCTCAGAAAGTAAACTAGAATCATTCAAAAATATTGAAAATTGTTCGCTAAAAAATACGAGTAGAAAAAAAACGTAAAAAAAACGATTTTTTTTTAAATCTCATAACTTTTTTATTTTTGAACTTTTTTTTTGATTCTAGTCAACTTTATGCAACATAGTGTCTAGACACTAGATAAAGAAAATATTTTCATTTGTGGTTTCAGATACTATGAAAAAAATTCTACAATTTTCGGCCGGCGACCACCAATATTTGTCAGTGTCAGCGGGGGGATTTTTCATGGGATGACAAAAAAAAAACCATTGTACTACTACCATAAACTTTTACAAACTGTGCATTTTTTCAGCCTCTTATCTATGTATGTACATATCTGGATTTTGACCCAACAAGGTAGAAACCCCCTAAACATGAAATGGTGATAGTAGTGCTATGTGACATTTTAATTTATGTATGTATGTATGTACATATGTATGTACATATGTACATGTATGTATGTACATTCATATGTATGTACGCTTAGGAGGCCTTAATGTAATGAATTTACCGAAAGACTCCACCAAAGCCCACATCTTCACCAAATAAAAGGGCCATCTTATCTTCTTGAAGGGCCAAATCCATTGCATTATTTATAGCGTTGAACATATTCATTTTTTTAAAATTTCCATTTGCAGATACTGAAATAAAAATGTCAAAGAAACTACAAATCTATGTATGTATCTATGTATGTACATATCTTAATATCAGTTATTTTAGATTACATTGTTTGCATACATATGTATGTATGTATGTACATATGTACATCTTCTTGTACATATGTAAATATGTACATACATACATACATATGTATGTGAGTATCAGGAAATTAAGGAAAATAATTTCCATCGATAAATTTTTATTTAAAGATTAAAAGTTCACCATTTTTATGTACAATAATATGTTTGAACGTATATGTAAGTACATGTATGTACATACATATGTACATAAGTGTGTACTTTTGCATTAATGTCCATACATATATAGATACATATGTATTTATATATGTATGTATATACATACATACATATGTACATACATATGTGCATATATGTATGAATGTACATCCATACATAATTAAGAAACTAACAGTTAAAGCAAACTCACCACGAGTTTGGAAATATGTAAAATGAGATCGAACTGACGTCCAAGACTGTAACTTTAATCGTGCACTGACAATACATTTAAAATTACTCAAAAAATGTCGAGACAAATTCTTCATTTTTATTGGCAAGGCTGATGAAAATATTACGTAAGATGAAAAGAGCTCAGTATTTTTCCGATAGATGACACGTAACAAATAGAACGTGAAAACATCACAACGTAACAAATATTGGGGATACCATAGCCATGAATATTTAAATTAAATTTTAGTTACCCATAAATTGGGTAATTGTTTACTTTGGCTAGTCAGCGAGAAAACAGCCGTTATAGATACATACATACATACATATGTACATACATACATACATAAAAAACATGCATGAAACATTTGAAAAAAATTCTTAATTCATACATATGTATGTATGTACATAAGAAAAAAATTCATGTGGGGCTCAGTTGAGAAAAAAAGGGATAATGATAGGTACATATGTACATATGTATGTATGTATATGTACTTACTTAATATTATTGTAAACCGTGCAACATAGTGAAGCTTCATATATTTTATGCCAAATGCGCAAAAAAAATATAAATTCCACGAGCTTAACATGGGAATTCATCTCGTAGTTTTTGCATAATTAAAAAGTCAAATTCTGGTTCTTATTGAAAAATCAATAACACAGTATTTTTCTGTTGTTGTGGCAGCAGCTCTAACTCGTGAAATGCAGTTGCCATTTTAAAGAGCAAGGAAATACATAGGGGAGAGTGGGGCTAATCGGCGTATTTTTTTAATCCTTTATATATCCTGATCGGGAGCTCGTATCCTCTCATATGAGCACTTAAATGAAAGGTTAATTCATTGTCTTACTTTTGGTAAATGATACGTTCGGATGTGATTTACCGTTAAAAAGTTTTATCCGAACATATCCAAAATTGCCGATTTCAAAAATCGCGGGGTAATGTGGCGCACTAAAGTTTCTTTTAGAAAGAGTGTAGCGTTAAATTGAAGTCTACAGGCAGCTTCCATGGCGGGACGGGCTGACCTTATTCCAACGGTCCCAGCTGGTGTCTTTTGTACAACCTTACACAACTGCCAATTGATGATAAGACTTAATCGTTAAGAAAGATTGGGTTGGTTGTGCACAGTATTTTTGTAAGTTTGTATGTCAGTTGAGCATCTCGGCAAGTAGCTGTGTGATATAGTGCCAAAATTATTATACCCTTGTTTGTAACGCACAGAAGGAGACGTTTCCGACCCTATAAAGTATATATATTCTTGATCAGCATGAGAAGCTGAGTTGATATAGCCCTGTCCGTCTGACCGTCTGTCCGTCCGTCTGTGCGTATGCGTTTTACTCAGCCATCTTAAGAGCTATCGGGATGAAATTTTTTTTGGGGGCTTTTTATTACCTGGGAAAAATAAAGTATGAAAATTGGGAGAATCGGACCACTATATCATATAGCTCTGGAGGAAACATTTTTGCAAAAATTGCAAAAATTGGAGTATCGCCATGAAATTTACCAATATGATAGTATTATATATAAAATCTCAGATCCCAAAATTTGAATCTGATCGGATATATAGAACACAAGTTACAGCCGATATAAATCGGTTCAACTTGCTGCCTACTACGTCATCATCAAATCAACAAAGCACACGCATGCACACATACAGACGCAACGCTACATAAACTATATGTGTATGCGTGCGAGTCGCGGCATGCGTGTAAAAGGGGATGGGGAAGAAGAAGAAGAAATTGAAATGATATTTGAAAGGTTCTGTGCATTAATGAATTGAGATACAGAAAACTAACAGAGCTAAAGCTATTTTTCGTACGAAAATTTGTTTTTGTTTTGCCACGCCCACTTTCGCCTCCATAATCTAGACAAAACCGGTTGCCTCCTGCTAATTTTTGAATATCGAATTCAAACTCAGCCCACTTATTATTAATACCTAGCAACCCACCAAATCGGACTAGAAACATGCAAAATATATGTATGTATAAACGTATTTTCCAGGCTGTCCGTATGGGCGAATGTTTAAAGCGTAATAGCATATGAATTTAAAAGAAATGCATACGGTTATCGAAGTTTAAAATTACCTGGTGCATGGTATACCGAAGTCGACGAGGCGACTTACTTTATTTTTCTTAAGTTGGTCTGTCTTTCAGACGAGTTTTAATGCAGAATGCTTTAGTTCTTGTGCCTATTTCAGATTTTACGCTAGTATTATGTACCACGGAGCCCCAGTGATCGTTCCCAGGATTGTTTTGTTTTTAGAAGAGTTTTATTGTTAATGCGCGTAATGGATAGGACGAGACCGTTTGGATGTGCTTTTGCAGAATACTTTAGTTCTTGAGTGCCTATTTCAGATTTTACGCTAGTCCTGTGAATCTGTGAATGTTCTCAGGATCTTTGACTGCGCTCTTTGTCTGAAATCGATATTGCTGCTACTTGCAATGGGCTTTAATATAGAGTTGGATAGGCAGAGCATTTATGAGCCAATGTACGCTGTTTGCTCTTAGTCTTAGCCGTGATTTCTTTCCTTCTATATGCTTACGCCAATTTATAAATGACGTCATCAGCTTGACAAAGAGCTGGACAGCGAGAGCGTTTGAATGTGCTGCACAGCTTCTTCTGTTAAGCGTAAATGTTAAATGTTTGCAATTGTGTTCGTTGACGCATCCGCGTCCGCGTCGTACTCCAGTTTGGTAGCCATTTCTTCACCGCCGGTGTTCCTTTAGTTTTTCTGAAACTTGTATTCAACATTACTGAGTATTGCTATGTCAACAGCAAATGTGAGCTTTGTAAGCCCTGAACTTGTTGATAAGTCTGCAGAGAATAGAGGGTAGAGCAATGGACCGCGTATGCTAACTTGTGCTACACCAGCTTTGGTTTCGATATCAGCTGTGACTATGCTTCTAACAGAGAATTTTCTTATTGTATTGGGAAACCTAAAGCATAGAAAACAAGGAGTAGAACTAGAACACATTAAAACGAAAACAAATACAAGAGTAACATGTTTATATTTATTTGGTTTATTACTATTTTAATTATATTTATTTACTATTTTATTTAACATACATATATACATTTTTTTTTTCAATATTAGTATGTAAATACATTATTTTGTTAATGTTTTCCGTCGTTGTTGCAGGAATCGTAAATGAAACATGTTATTAATAAAAGAGCATAAAATCTAAAACAATAACAAAACAAACGAACACAAAACCAACAAAGTACTCTTTAAATCAGGGCCCGGCACAAAGAGGACCAACAAAAAATGTCAATGTATGTGTGCGTTTGCTTGTGTGCGTAAGTTGCTTTACACTGCGCTAATTGCATGTGACGAAAGCAAGAAAAATTAAAAGTGCGATGGAAAACCAATAATTTCGAATTAACTATTTGCTTTACTTCTATATTATTTGGATAACTTTTTATCCGAAGGAAATCTAAATAGTTATCTGTTAGACTGTTTCGAATAGAATATTGCAAAAGTTGCCAGTTACATAAAAAGAATGAAGGCATTAATTTTTTCATGTGTAGCGATCGAGCAAAGCGACATAGACGTGCTCGCGTCGAAATGCTGAGGGCAACTAAATCCACCCTCATACTCTGTGTGAGGACTTCGGCAGCCGTTCGGTTACACGCATACGAGGTGCCGAACGTGTTCGTCCCCCGGGGGATATGAGTGCCGGGCTCTGCTTTAAATCAAGGCCCGGCATAAAGAGAGCCAATGAAAATTTTCGATGTATGTGTGCGCTTGCTTGTGTGCGTAAGTTGCTTTACACTGCGCAAATTGCATGTGACGAAAGCAAGAAAAATGTAAAGTGCGATGGAAAACCAATAATTTTGAATTAACAAATTTTTTGAAAATCAACTATTTGCTTTACTTCTATATTATTTGGATAACTGTATATCCGAAGGAGATCTTCTAAATAGTTATCTGTTAGACTGTTTCGAAAAGAATGAAGGCATTAATTTTTTCACGTGTAGCGATCGAGCAAAGCGACATAGACGTGTTCGCGTCGAAATGCTGAGGGCAACTAAATCCACCCTCATGCTCTGTATGAGGACTTTGGCAGCCGTTCGGTTACAGGCATACGGGGTGCCGAACGTGTTCGTCCCCCGGGGGATATGAGTGCCGGGCTCTGCTTTAAATACTTACATTTTCGCTTTGGCTAGTTTTCTCTCCCTGCATTTTTCTGACTGCTTAACTTCGACACTCCACACAAAATAAATACACGAAATACAATGTATGTTCTGTGATACCCGAGTAATCCGAATGTTTTCAGCATGTCTGATTCTCACTCAATTCGCTGTGCATGAATGTCAAAATATACCACTACTCTATACACATTCATTCATTGTGTCCTTCTCACTCACTCAATTCTATTCCATTCGAATGTTCTCAATTTTGCGTATTGAGTGAATGGATCCAAACCAATGTCAGTTTTGATTTCCCGCGAAATTCAGCAGGTGCCACAGAACATCGAGTGACTTCATTTTTCCGAACATTGTTTATTGGTTTTGTAGGGCTGTCATTCTGTATCAATTAATTTAATTGCACTTATAAAGCTCTATTAATATATTATTTGAGACATGGAAAACGACTTAAAAATTTGTTTTTTTATAAAATTACCATGAGTTTAATTCATGAAATTCATAACTTATTGATTTAACGATGTGAAATTGAATCTGAAAAAACGCACATAAGCTTGGGGCACATGAAAACAATGTCAAAAGTTTGCCGGCAAGTTTCAAACGTTGCCACTTCAGAGAAATAGTTGTCTTTTTCTTACATGAAAACTACGAGATTTATTAAAAATCTAAATGGATTATTCAATAAGTTTTTGGGTGTACTAATTATGTTTTTGTAAACAATAAGCCGTGCAGCCAAAGCCTGGACGACACCGATGAAAATAGCCGTGCAGTATTTTTTTGGTTCGCATGCTGTTCATGTTTCATATGTTATGCGATTGACTTGTTCAATGGTGTGAAATTGCTTTTTGGAATGCCAGAAATGGGTACAGTCGGATCTGCAACACCTTTTCTAATAACTTCAGACACGGCAACAGCGAACTGGTCTGTATGATGATGGCTGGGTTTTGTCCTTTCCTGCTTGGGGACTCCTAATCGGCATAACCATCTCATTATAAGGGTTTAAAGTAAAGGTGAACTTTCCACAGAAGATGTATTCCCCTTGAACACTGCTTGGTGTGGTAATGCCTTAGAAAGGTTGCGGATGGCCTTTATTTGGAGAAGTTTTACTTCTGTTGTCATTCTCTTTTAAAATGTAATTTTTCCATTAATAGTTGTTCCAAGTACCTGTGTGTAAGCCTGTCATCAGGATGTGTGTAAGTAGCAATAAATGAGTTGAATACTCTTGCTGAAACTCCCAGCATTGACTTAAGTGCAAAAACACACATGTCAATGTGTTACATTCAATGTGGGCATTCATGTACATTTTGAATTCAAGGGGTATATGGGTGTTCGAGTACTTGAGGTCGTGTGAAATCACTGGAGAGTGAAAATCACTCGAGATTGGTCGAAAGTTTAATCTATCAGAGTTTCTGCAGTGATCCGATTACGCGGAATCCTCTTGGTTACCGCAAAATCAATTATATATAGATCTTCCCGGTAAGACAGTACAAAGCAATCAATATATGCTCAAGGTGCTGCGTTTCAAATCGGTTGCGAAACGAATATTTTATACTGTTTTTAATTAGGATTTCAGTCCCACAATTAGCTTTGCCGTCTGGATAATTTTTTAACTAGAAGGTATATTATCTGGACCTTTACGCGTACAATGCGAAGTAAGTACAAGTAAGTACAGTTTTGCGTGGACAAATACAAATAAAACGGACAAACAATTAAAATATGCTAATTACGAGCTAAATGTGATAGAATGGAGGTTTTTAGAAAGAAAAGAGAGGCTTCTGATCTGATTACGGGATAAAGCAGATTGTACTCAGAGCATAGAACTCAAAAAATTTCATGCAAAGAATAATTGCGATCCCAATTAAAACCTCGAAGTGCAAAAAAATCAGAAATTGCTTTTGAACAGATTCAATTTTACTTTGGTGCCCCTCATATTGAGGTGACCATATGCAAGCCGTTGAGGTTTAATAGGTTTCATGATCTGAAAATCATTAAGATCGGATTGAAGCAGGCAAGAAGACGATATGTCTTTAAAAGTGAGGTAAAACTTAACATAAGCGTACATAAGCACACAAAAATGTGTCACAACCAATGGAAGATCATTTATAAAAAGAGTGAATAGCAATGGACCCAAATGAATATCCTGAGGTACTCAGGAGCTCACGTGGATGAAGACTTAAAGAGGACCTTTTGTGTACGCTTAGAAAGATATTAGAGAATCCAATCAAGCAAAAGGCTCGGGAGGCAGCTAATATAAAAGCAGAGTATGCTTGACAGAATCAAAAGCCTTGCTGAAGTCAGTATAAATGACGTCAGTTTGCACAGCAGTCTTAAATCCTTTGATCGAGTGAGAAGTAAATCCTAAAAGGTTAGTAGTTGTCGATCTACGTTTCTTAAACCCACGTTAGAATGACGAAATAATAGAAAAAATGACGAAACTGAGCACGCTACGAACCGAACTTTTATTAAACACAGGGTTTAAAATACAATCTGACAATTTCAAGTGATAAGGATAAGGAGGATTAGCTTGATAAATCGTAGAGGAATAAGATGTTTTGAAAAAATCAGAAAGCATATCGGCAATTCCCTGATCAGTAACAGCTTTATTCTTTTCTAAAGACAAGTAAGACGGGTGCACTGATGTCTTACGTTTTACATTGACAAAGGTATAATATTGCTTATACTCGCGAGAAAACCTAAGTTTACATCATTTAAGATAATCCTTAAAGCATTGTGAATTCAGCACCAAAAAATTTGATCGCGAAACTAAATAAAAAGAAAATACAAGTTACGAAACTCATGTGAAAACCATGGAGGTCTATCAAACCATTCTTGGGTCACACCTGGGACACAAACTTCGAAAAACGTTTTATAGAAGACAGAAATGACAGAGTCCATATCCGTTCAAGTATACAGATATGACCATTCATTAATTAACAAAAGTTTTTTACTAGTTTGTCTTGCGAAAACATCATGATAGAGGCATCGAGTTATTATAACTAGACATAACCCCAAGAGGAAGGTAAATGGTTAGAATTGGATGGAAGTTGTCTTCAGGGATAACTAAGGGATCAGTCCTGGAAACATCGCAGTTGGAAGAATCCAACACAAATACAAGATCTAGTGATCACTCACGACTATTCCGGACAGGATTTATTTGAGTTAGGGACAACTCAAGCAGACCATCCAAAGCAGAGTTGAAAACGAGGAGTCTAGAGAAAACGATGAACGACGAACGACGTGTGTGACGAAAACGAAGTTAGAACATTCTATTAAAGCCAATACATAATTTGTCAAAACCCATTGTGCACATATTCTTTCTATAATAATTAATCCCTTGGGATTGTCTTTAAAATTTTGGATTTTATTTCTTTTTTAAAACATCGCACATGTAGTCTTATTGCCTATATTTTTAAGAGAGAGTGTGCCCGTACCCTGCCTTAGTATATTATACCCTTTTAGTGTGACCAAATTCAGTTATCGGGTAAATTCACTGAGGAGAGGAGCAGGCTTATTTTAAATATTCTTAATGTTTACGTTCGGCCAATCCTGACATTTGATCGACCTCGATCATACAATTTAACATACAACATACAATATAAATATCCAAATACTGCTTATCAAATACATATTACAAACAGAAACTCACAGTTTTATCACACGCATGCATCCACGGCTTGAGTCGGGCTGATTCTAAGATACCATTGTAGGGCAATTGAGTAAGTTGACAATCGTCAATATCAGTGACTTCGTAACGGTCATTTGGAAGAACTCTTTATTTATCTTAAAAGCACCACGGTGCGTTATGGCAACAACATTGCGTATGGCAACAAAATCATTGACTCTATAGGATAATGGTGCCTTATGCCTTAAGGCATACCGCTTTTCATTACGCTTCTGCAATAATTGAATTTTTGCACTTGCCTCTTGCCTAGTGGCCTTAAGGTTACAGGGGTTTTCTGAACTAAATTTCTCATCAAGATATTCGGTTAACTCGTCTATTAGGGGGCTTCGCTGATCGCAACCAAACAACAACATTGACGGAGTTTTACCGGTACTACAATGCACTGAGTTATTAATAGCGAACTCCACACGATGAACTAATTTATACCAATCGGCTTGGGCTAAAGGTTCTGACAGTTTTCCCAACATTGGGGTCAACACACGGTTCACACGCTCGACCTGCCCATTGGCTTGGGAGGCAGCAGTCGCTACTTTAATGTGGTCAATATTTCGGTTTTCTAAAAAGCAAACTCAAACGACGTAAAACACGTACCTCTGTCGGATATAACTCTTCTTGGTCGGCTATAATAATCAAAATATTTTTCTAACGCGGCGCGGCGATAACTTCTTTGGTACTGGTGGAATTTACGGAATACAATTTCACAAACTTTGTAAATCAATCACTACCAAAAGGTACTTTCTTTTTGATGTAACACTCGGTAAGGGACCTAAGTGGTCAACATGAATAGTATCAAATGGAATCGGACTCTTCGGAATACTATGCAAGGTTCTATTATGCATAGTTCTTGGAACACTATGTAGAATACACGGCAGACATTCCTTTATAAATGCCTCAACCTTTGGATTCATTAACGAAAACCAGTACTTTTCTTTCAAATTGTTTACACATTTCTTAACGCCTAAATGACCTAGTTTCTCGTGACACCTTCTTATTAATTCCCCCTGCATGCGAGTCGGTGCATACAAACACAGTCCTTAGCATTTCTTTTGTACACTGTACCATCAATTAACTCAAACGCAATATCATTGCCTTTTTCTAAATTTTGTCTTAGTTTACGGATATCCGGATCTCTTATCTGTTCCTACTGCAATAATAAATCAACATCTTACGGAGACGCACCCACTACACCAACCAGGCTCATTTCGATCGAGCTGGTCACTTCTTTCGCTTTGGTTACATAGTAACAATTCTTTACTCTCTTGTATTCTCACACGGGTCTATATCATACGGTTTTTTCTCACACGGTTCGGAACAACTCTGTTCTAGAACGGCACACGGTCCAATCGAATCTCTACTAAACTCATTTTTCTCTGAGGGGACACATGGTTCTATCAAATCGCTTTCAAACTCAGGCGGTTTAACGAGCTCACATGGTTCAACGCAACTTTCATCTTGAATGGCACACAGCTTGGTCAAATCTCTACCAGACTCATACGGTTTAACGCAACTTTCTTCAAAAGTAATATACGGTTCACAAGGTTCTATTAGGGCATTCTGGTCTCTCTTCACTACCAAATCGCAATGATTAAAATCATCTTCTGCAATATCTTCTAACAACTCGGTTTGCCGACTTAATGCGTCTACATGGCCCATGTTTGAGCCGGGTCTGTGAGTAATAATCAAAATTTTCCAATTCCAACGACCACCGCGCAATGCGGGGATTTATTGATTTTTTACTTAATGTTTGGACCAATGAATTGCAATCGGTAACGATCAAAAATGGTCTGTGTTCTAAATAAGTTTCAAGTTCAAAACTGTGATAACGGGACTCTGCGGCTGTCGCCTTTCGGGAATAATAAGAGACTGGATGCATTTTGCCATCAGTCTGTCTTTGCTTCAAAGAGGCACCAAAGCCATTTGAACTGGCGTCAGTCAACTCAGTTTCGTAGTTTTAGTTAAAGATAGCTAATACCGGCGGACTGGATAAGGCGGATCTTAACGTAAGAAATACGTTTTTAGTGGTTTTGTTCATCGGAAATGGACCACCTTGTTTAAGCAACTCAGTTAACGGTTTGGCGATGCGGGAGAAATTCGGAACAAATTTGCGAAAATAAGAGAATAAGCCTAAGCACGAGTGTAATGCCTTGCTGTTAAGTGGTTCTGGGTATTCTTGAATAGCTTTTAAATGTGTATTATTTGGTATAATTCCCTTATCACTGACTTTATATCCTAAATAATCTATGCTCTTCTATAGGAAAATGCTTTTCGTCAAATTGAGCTCTAAATTGTACTGAATAAAACGATCTAACAGTTTTGCTAACAATTTAAGATGCTGATCTACGGTGCGGGTGGCAAGAATAATGTCGTCCTAATATACTACAAGTTCTCGATTTCTAATCATATCATTAAGTATGTTTGATATAAATCTCTGAAATACAGCTGGTCCGTTCTTTAGACCAAAAGGCATTCTCAGATATTCTAACTGCCCATCGGGTGTAACGAATGCGGTGTATTTAATTGAATCCTCTTCCATGCCTACATGGTAAAAACCACTCTTCAAATCTATGACGGAGAAAACGGTCTTGCCCTCCAGGTAATCTAGGCAATCTTCTATCAAAGGCAACGGAAAATTATCCCTCACAGTCTTCTTATTTCAGCCTCGATAATCAACGCACATTCGTATATTGCCATCCTTTTTTCGCACTAGGACGATGGCGGACGCATATGGGGAATTGTTTGGTCGGATTACATTATTGGCTAACAACTCACTAACTGTTTTAGAAACGATTCCTCTTTCATAATATAATAACCTTCTAGGACTACTATGAAAAGGTATTGTATCTGTCAGACATATTCTCATCATATATTTGGGCAGCCCGTAATCAATTGAAAATTGGTTAATGTAATGTAATGTCTCGGCACTCACGTATCGCGCCTAATCCAAATTCACTGCCACCATTAGTATTCGCGGTATCTGACAGCGTTGCACAAACGGTTTGCAACTCTGTTAGCCATTCTCGAAACGGGGATGCATTTGTGTTTACATTAGGATTATTACAATTATTATCTAGATCAGTGGTCTTATTACTAATGGTATTATGCTTAGGATATATAGTAAACAGGGATGCACAGAAGGATTTGTAAACAAAAGCAATGGTACTCTTTAATGATGCGGAATTCTTTTCATACTTTCTTACATTTTCAATCAATGAGAACTTAAGACCTATTTTATTCAAGGCGTCTCTACCAAGAAGTAGTTGTGTCGGCATAATATTATCGGGAATAACTAAAAATTTAATTTCATAATATTTTTTGCAAAACAGAACTAAACATTTGACTGTTTCAAAAGTCAGAATAGAGCCACCGCTCAGCCCATAAAAAGAACTTTTAACTAATTAATCGCAATCCAAATGCGGCATCAACGCTCTACTGACGAAACTTACTGGGCTTCCGGAATCTAATAGGGCAAAAATATTATTAACATCAGTGCATCCCCCTTTACAAGATATTCTTAAACTTACTAATTGAATAAATGACTTATCATCAATGGTGTCCGGGTCTTCACTAGCGCTCATGGTGGCAATCTGGATTCGCATTGGACAATTCCGGTATTGATGGCCCACTTTAAAGCACCGATAGCAACTTCCTTTTGGTCTCCCCGGGCGTGGACAGTCAGACATTAAGTGACCAATCTGGCGGCAATTGAATCATCTGCTTCTTCTTTAGACCAGGCGTAATGGCCTGCGCACGGTCTGAAGTCGGACGAGCCTGAGGAACGTAGTTTTGGCTGGTGGCTTAACTGTCTGAAAACGCATCATCTTCTCTCGCAATTCGTTCAGAGAAGTACAATAATACAACGGTACGGACAATCCGGTTCGATCTTGTAGTCCGTCAACAATGTACGGTGTCTTCAAAATTGTCCTGCTGAGCAATATTTCGCATAATGATGAAATACTGCAAGAGTGACTCTCCTTTGACAATCGGACGCGTTCTCATCTGGTTAGCAATCTCGTGGTTTGTCATTTGTAGGCCAAATACCTTCACAAGGGCATCTTTCAGCTCGTTCCAGGTTGTAGTCTTTTCAAATGTCATGTAAGTTTTAGCAGATCCCTCTAGCAGTCGGTTGCCCAACGACCAACATTGGGCATCACTCAGTACATACACTCTAACCGCTTTTTCTAGCTCACGAGTCCATACGTGAATGGACAGATCACCATCACCAGAGAATTTAGGTACAGTAGTTTCGACATCCTTCAAGTTCATGCGGCAATTATATTCCGGTCTGCTTAAGTTCTCCTCCAGCTCCATAACACGTGTTTTTAGCTCCACCAGGTTTTTACGTGCTGTATACAATTAGATGCTACTAAGAATCGAAGCCAATTCGTCGGTTTCGCTCGCTTGTGCGCTTTCGCGAACATGCACGTTCGCGTCTGGTCCTACAGGGGTCTCACGAGACATCGTCGGCAACTGGTTAGTACCCACTTGATCCGGTGTACTTGGTCCGATCATGTCTATATGTTAAATATTTTGGGGGGGAAAATTGAAGCATCGGCAATATAAGGCTTCAGCCAAGTTTCAGTAAAAGCAAGAATATGACAGTCAAAAGCTAAACTATCTAAATAGAGTCTAGAGAGTTAGGACTTTAGTCCCCGTACATTCGGATAGGCCAGAGTTAGAGACAAAATTAGTTTTCTGACTCGCCAACAGGTGCACACGAGCCGGAAGGAACGTTATTCGCAGAGGCAGATAACAGGCTAATCGGAAGCCGATCCTTTTTTTTTATTGTATACTCTTTTACAAAAAGGTGTTACGGCCAAAAATCTTTATGACATATTTGGACAAAAATATCTGGGAACACACTTATTTTGATGCACGAAATGTCCCGAGTATATGAAAACCGGAACTTTTCCACCGCAATGCCTTGCCTTTGCCTTGGATGTAGGCTATGACTTCTTTAGAAGTAGCCTCGAAATAAAAATTTGCTTTTTGGTCGGAACTACAACAAGGGAACTAGAAGTGCCAGGCACAGCAGTAGCAGCAGCAGCAGCAGCAAGTGAAGCAGCTAACACTTTACTAGCTCCTCTTGTAACTACTTTATTGGCAATATTCCTGGGAGCGGATGTTTGCCCGGACGTTTCGGAAACTGCAACATATATCGTGTTAGGAGGTTGGGAACTGTCCCCAGGAAAAATGAAAATAGACTTCACGCCTGACATAGCCAGACTCCTAAACGATATCAGCTGCTGTGCACTTGGTGACATCGGGTCTTTGTCGGAAGCCGGAACTGGTAAAGATTGAGGTGCCGACGGACTTAGGGACGCACCCTGACACCTGGCCCTCTTTCGCGTCGGAGATTTAATCAAAAGTTTAGAACTTCTGAATTGAACCTTTATCGCCAAAATCTCCTTTTGGAGGAGCCGTCTGACAGCCGTTTCATAAAACATCGCATCTCGATCTCGAAGCCACGACAGGAATCACAGCCATTTAAGGCCGCCACCCTGTGGAATACATTTTAAGTGCATTACATTGTTACACAGCCAACAGTAAAGAAAGTCTTCACTGGTCTTGCTGGGATTATAGGAATTATATTTGCAACAGACAGACATTATTAATACAATTGATTGATCAAAAGCGAGCTTAAAAATCAATATGTAAATAAAAGGTTAATACATATATGTTAAGAGAGGCGTATACAAACCAAAGCAAAATCTAACTGATATTGCAGTTGAAAATAAAAAAGAAGAGTCAAAAAAAAAGGGAATATTCGATGTATTAAAACACACAACAACAAAAACTTGTCGCAAGCGCGAGTTAACGGCCGCGAGCGAGTTACTATTAACGGTTTCGGCACACCCTCACCAAAACTCACTCGGTCATCGGCCTAATAACAAACTCGGTTAATAAAACATATCAAAATAATTGTCGCACAACTGTACTCAAAGACAACAACTCCAACATCTACTTCCAAATATAGCTGAAAAGGAAGAACCAAGGAGCGCAAGGTCAATGAGGACAACCCTTTTCATAATGACAACGATGTAAATGTACATAAATGCGATAAAGTATGCGAACATCAATTGTTGATCACCGCAAGTTTTGCAAGAAAAAAAAAATATACAAAAATAAATAAATTAAAATAAAAAATGAATCTAATCAAAAACTAAATAAAAACTAAACTAAAAAAACTGAAACTAAATTGTACCATGCGGACATCAAGTGCTGATGCGTCACGCGTATTAAATTAAATATTAATTCAATTGTACTACGACTTAGACATTAAGGGCTGATAACTGACAGTGAACAAGCAAAAGTTAAGTTAAAGGACGGACGGACAGACGGACATGGCTCGATCGTCTTGTCTGTCGTTGCTAATCAAGAATATATATACTTTATGGGGTCGGAAAAGCTTCCTTCTGTTTGTCACATACATTTTGGCAACTTTGATATACTATTTCTCCCTATGGGTGCATGGTATAATAAAAAAGACAAAAACAATGTTCAATCATAAACTAATCCAAAAGAGTAATTTATAGGAGAACAAATGAAATTGAACATTACAATCAGCGTTTCTTTTTGCAAATGTTCAGAAGTAGCCTAGTTAGCAAGACCAAGTCTAGGTTAGGTCTTAGAAGCAGCTTGAGTTTACCAGAAATCAGGGAGGAAGAAACCGTCGTAAGAATGACACCCTCCGGACATGGCTCAAACACTCCTAGGAGTGTTAGCCCCATAATCCGTGCAGCACCTGTAATGGAAACTGCAAGCACTTCTCTAAATACTTTAATCAGCATGACCAATACTTATTCAGGAAATCCAGACTCTGCCAAACAATTTATCCTTGGGAAAAATCTACTATGAAATAACAAAAGCCAATTGTTGAACCTTTCCCCAGCTCAAGGCTTCCAGTTCGAAAGCCAAAGCACACGAGATTTGTCTTCATGCTTTTTAGTGGGACTTCGTGACCCCCGAAATACCATGATTAGGACCAGAAGATCGACTACCATCGAAGAAGCCTACGAATGGTGTCAAGCCGAATTAAACTTTTACTATCAGAGCTACAACAGAACACAATTTCCTAATAACAATTATAACAGAACTACAACAGCGAAACTAATGACGCTTCCGTCTCTAACAGAACCAACAACTCTCCTAATCAAACATATTCGAAGCCATTAAAACAACAATCTAACCAAAACCGCAATTATTCCGAACAAAACCAGCAAAACAATCAAAATTATAATAGATCTGGGCAAGTACCCTAACTTGCATAAGATCTACGATAACGAAAATTTTCAACAAGAAGCCTCGAAAAACCAGTTATGTACATAAATAAAAAACACGAGCCCACACTCCATATACTCATAAACTTCTTTACCGCAAAATCCTCATAAAACTTCATTACAAATACCGGTTCCACCTTTTCATTCATAGACCCAAAGTATGCACAGGAAGACACGATACTGAGCCTAACCGAAAATATAACCATCATACCCGTTTTACAAAGTTACTCGATAAAAAATTAAATTATTTTACACATGCCAACCGAATTCAAAGAACAGGGCCAGATCGACCGCCTACTTTTCAAATTTCATCCGTATTTCGATGGTCTCTTGGGAATGGATGTTTTCACAACCTACAAAGTCAATATAAACATGGTAAGCTTTAGACATGAAACCGAAAACGCTTCTCTTAACTTTTTATCGAAAATTAATCTAGCATCGGACATTTTCCCACTACATCCACACAGTAAAACTCTTATTAACCTCGGAATTTTCTTATTATAAAAGCGGACCTCACCGAGGGGTATTTTCTCTGCAACACAATGTCCATGGACACAAACTTTCTATTTCCGGGGGGCAACAGCATTGGTGAATGGTACTAGCCTACTCGAGGTCACCAACGATGCTGATTGCTTGGATCTACCGGTAGAAGTGATTCCTTATAACGAGGAGGCTTATGACCAAATTCGTAGTATCGTACTACACCCGACTCCTTCATACGAGAGTTTTCTGTACAGTTTTCGGGACTAATCAAGACATTAACCATTAACCATTCACCAATGAGGTCAAACATTGTATCTCCACAATTGACAATTTACCTATTTACGTTAAGACATAAACATATCCTTATATGTATACACAAAGAAGAGGTTCGTAAACAGATTTCAAAAATGATATAACAAAATATTAGAAAGAATAACCATTCCCTATGGGGTGCACCTGTATGGGTAGCCCCAAAGAAATCTGATTCCCCCGACAAGAAAAAGTGGAGATTATTGATCGATTTCAGAAAACTAAACGACAAAACAAACGCTTACAAATACCCTATTCCAAACATCAACGATGTACTTGATAATATATGCAGAGAAAAAATGGTTAAAACGGCATTCTCGGTCGAAAACGGTCTTTACGAGTTGACGAGAATGCCTTTCGGCCTAAAAAATGGCCCTGCCACCTTGCAAAGGGTAATGAACAACGTATTGGGAGAACTTATAGGGAATACTTGTCTCGTCTACCCAGACGACATTATAATTTTTTCCTTGTCACTTCAAAAACATTTTTGTTAGCGGACGTTGACGATACTATGCGCAGTACGTTCAAGTGGCCCCTACGACACCAGGACAAAGCCTGTTACGCGCGAGCCCAAGCAGATAACTGTCCACCTCCATCCCGACCGACCGAGGGGTGTAGCCGTATAACGCACGGCACGAATCGCGTGGACAATTACACAAGAGAAAAAACAGACAAACAAATAATACTATAGTTATCTATGAACTAAATGGGATAGGATAGATGTTTTAAGCATATTGATAGAAAACTCTAAGCTGATTACAGGGAATAGAAGGTTGTAATCAGAGCAGAGGACCCTAAAAGGTTCATGCATGGCATAGTTAGAAGAACAACGACAAAGGGATAAAGGTATCAAAGGATGTCTACTCCGTCTACATGGTACCGACAGATTTACTGAGCTAATAACTCAGGCGAGTCGATATCACCAATTAGGAGCTTGTGCATAAAAATGACACCAAGCATAGTTCTACGGTTAGTTAGGGAAGGAAGGTTAATCAAGAGAAGTCTACTAGAATTCTTTTGACCATCTTTTAATGAAACCCAGGACACTCATGGCCTTTGAGACCGTGGTGGAAATATGGGTGTTAAAATTTAACTTATGGTCCATAAGTACGCCCAAATCATTCATATTATTTAGACGTTCTAAAGGGCTATTGTTTAGAAAATAAGTGTCCAGTTGAGGAGAGTTACGAAAAAAAGTCATTACCTTACATTTGGTAGTGTTAAGATTTAGTAGATTAAACTGGCACCAGGAAGCCAGGAGATGAGCTTGTAGCCGACTAAATGAATATGTATCTTTATAAGTAAGACAAAGCTTGACATCGTCAGCATACATAAGCACACGCGAATGAACAATGACTGATGGAAGACCGTTAATGAATAGTGTGAAAAGCAGAGGGCCAAGATGACTACCTTGAGGTACACACAGGAATGGAAACGGAAAAAGAAGTCTTAAAAAGTACCTTCTGTTTTCTATTTGTTAAATATTCTCGAACCCAAGATAGGAAAAGGGGTGGAAACCCAATGTCGCTTAGCTTCGAAAGTAATAGGGTATGATTAACAGAATCAAAGGCTTTGCTGAAGTCAGTGTATATGACATCAGTTTGTTTACCATTTTTGAACCCCTTGATAATTATTGATGTAAATTCTAAAAGGTTAGCGGACAATTTTGAGATACCCCTATAGTTAGAGGCTTCGGACTTTTTGCCATTTTTATGCAGAGGAATGATATACGACTCCTTCCAAATAGATGGAAAAGAGGAAGATTCGACAGACAATAGAAACAATTTTAAAATGGGTTTGCATAATGCGTTTGTACAGAACCTGAGTACACATCCAGGAAGACCATCTGGCCCCGGAGAATAAACGGGTTTAACTAATTTAAGTTCGCTAAGAATAGAACCTTCTTCAATCACTGGATTGAAAATGCAATTAGCCTTTTCTAAATAATACGGATACGGACTTGCTCGATATCCGTTGAGGAATAAGTTGTTTTGAAAAAACTCGCAAACATATCGGCAATCGCCTGATCAGTGCTCTCTTTTTTATTTTGAAAAGACAAAAAAGATGGGTGCACAGAGGTCTTACGTTAAGAATTAACAAAATTATAAAATTGTTTAGGGTCAGAAGAAAACTGAAGCTTACACCGCTGAAGATAATTCTTATAGCATTGTGTAACGAAAGCACCTAGTTAGAGGTAACTCATTTGAACCAAGTAATGGTGAAAGCAAGGGCAGATCAATTTTTAAATTTAATGTAGGATGAAATTTGTCTTCTGGAAGAACAAATGGTTCGATCCTAGAAACCTCACAATAAGAAGAATTCAATACAAAAATAATGAAGTAAGTAAGTCGTCTCGCCGACTTTAATTTTTAAATTTAATGTAGGATGAAATTTGTCTTCTGGAAGAACAAATGGTTCGATCCTAGAAACCTCACAATAAGAAGAATCCAATACAAAAATAATGAAGTAAGTAAGTCGTCTCGCCGACTTGGATATACCATACACCAGTAAAACAAATATTTTAAATTTATAATAACCATTTTCGTATTTTTAAAAAAATCTGTTTGCATGCTTTTTAGAAGCATATCTTAGTATTTCGCTCACTCAAGCATTCGAGCACCCTAGCGCCCCCACCAGCCAACGGCCACTTCCGGCCATATGGAAAAACGTTTATATGCATAACTTGGCTATTTTTATTCCGATTTTGATTAAATTTGGTATTTTGCTTGATATTAGTATCAAATTTAAGTGTGCTAAATTTGATTGCACAAGGTAGAAAATTACGGGAGATAATCGAGTTTTTTCAAATTACGGGGGCGGAGGGGGGCGTGGCAAAATCTTTACACATCAAAACTGTGCGCAATTACTAAGCAAATATTTATACCAACTATGGTGTCTCTAGCTAAAATAGGTTTTGAGTAAAT
Organism: Drosophila insularis; assembly: GCA_018903935.1. NCBI lineage: Eukaryota > Metazoa > Arthropoda > Insecta > Diptera > Drosophilidae > Drosophila > Drosophila insularis. The sequence continues at coordinate 116,565 of JAEIFP010000202.1, forward strand.
CGGTTTTATTTGATTTGCGGGGGCGGTAGGGGGCGTGGCAAAATTTTTATAAATACAAAATGTGCGCGTTTACTAAGCAAATATACATACCAAATTTTGTGTCTCTAGTTGCTATGGTGTTTAAGAAAATCGGTTTTATATCATTTGCGGGGGCGGTAGGGGGCTTGGCAAACATTTGAAACAAACTCGATAAGCGTACAAAAGACACGAGTCTACATACCAAATTTGGTGGCTCTAGCTCTTATAGTCTCCGAGATCTAGGTGTTCATACAGACGGACGGACGGACGGACAGACGGACATGGCTAGATCGTCTCGGCTGTTGATGCTGATCAAGAATATATATACTTTATGGGGTCGGAAAAGCTTCCTTCTGCCTGTTACATACATTTTGGCGACTTTAATATGCCATTTCACCCTATGGGTGTATGGTATAATAAGATCTAACGATTTTCCATTAGAATTTAAGACAGGATTGACTTGAGATAAAGATAAGCCTAGAAGGCCATCAATAAAGTCATGTGACACAGAGGGCAGCAACATGGTACATTCATCTGTTGGTGACCATGCTAAAGCGGATAAATTAAAATCACCTAAAACTATGAACATGTCTTGACTGGAAACCAAAGAGGAGACAAACTGAATTGCCTCTCAATGATTTAAGTAAACCACCATGTCTGACCATGTCTTTCATTCAGTGGAATATAGGAACAAGTAATAAAAGCATTAAAAGATTTAAAATTTACTTTAACACCGACAAACTCAATCTCCTGGGTACTAGAAAATTGAATCATTTCAGATGATAAAGCAGCATCAACAGCTATCAGAACGCCATCACCTATGCGAGAAATCCGGTCACGTCTGAATATAGAAAAGTTTGTGGGAAAAACCGTTGCATGAGCAATATCAGGTTTTAGCCACGTCTTTGTAAAAGCTAGAATGTTATGGTCAAAAGAAAGACTATCTACATAAGTTACCTAAGTCCTCTGGGTTACCAACCCAGGTTAAGGGACGAAGCTAGTTTTTTGACACACCAGCAGATGCTGATGTGGCAGGAATAGTATTAGTTGTTGTTGTTGGCAAGCGAATCGGTTGCCGATTTTTCTTTTTTACAGTATATTCCTTAACTATTTCATGTTTCGGTCAAAAATCTTCTCGACATATGGTGTCGAAGATATTGGCAGAAACACTAATTTTAAAGGACGAAATGTCCCGAGAATAAGAAAATTTAAACTTCTCCACCGCAATATTTGAGACGTTAACTTTCTTCCGAATATAGGCTATTACATCATCAGATGTGACAACAGGGTCTAGCCTAGAAACAAATATATGCTTCTTTGGTGGTATGCCAACGAGAGGCCGCGGTCCCAAAGCGTCAGCCGCAGCAGTAACGTTGGACAAGTCACCCACTGCAGCAGTCAACTTGTTTACGGGGCCCTCGATACTTTTAGAACTATCGGCAATTTCCATTGGAATGGGTAATTGCCCGGACATATCGGACACTACAATAGGCATCGATTTTAAGAGATCATTCCCAGGTGATATCGGTAATTCCTTACTAATAGCATTCACAACCGGGCTCTTAAACGATATCAATTGCTGTACATTAGGAGTGGACGGTGCATGAGACCGGTCGGGGACGATAAGAGACGCTGGCAGATCTACAGATACAGAAACACCCCAAGGACTGGTCCTTTTACGTTTCGGAGACTCATTCATAAACGATAAACTTCTGAACTGAGTCTCCACCGCAGTAAACTCCGCTTGAAGTTTATTAAAACCTGCCCTTAAGGTGTCAAAACTATCTCTAGTCCGCCTCATGAAAGAGCGCATCTCATTCTCGACCTCCCGGCAAGCATCACATCCATATTTTAAGCCACCACCTTTAGCAATAGACTCCTTGATTCTGCCTGTGTAACCTGCACACTTAACGTGAACCGTATTGTCACACAACCAACAAAGAATATAATCATGGGAGTCAACCGCATTAGTGGCAACTATGCAATTATTTTTTGAGCAGACAACAATTTTATCAAAACGTTTAATTTAATTAAAAAAGGAAATACAAAAAATAAAAAATAGAAATTCTAAAGGTAAAAAATCTGTGAATAAGAATATACTGACCAGTTCTGACACAAGGGTGAATGTGCAGAGTAAGCCTTCACAACTAAAGAATTAAAAGAGATGAAAGCACAAAAACAAAAACACGTATCACAGAGTCGCGGGTAGGCAAAAGACGAGAGCGCAAATCAATCAAGAATAGGAAAGAGCGGGAGAACGCGTCAAATTGAACACATGCAACAACAATTTGTACGCAAGAGCGCGAGAGTTAGTTAAAAACGGTAAAGACACAAAAGCAAAAGAGATAAGCAAAACAACAACACCGCTAATGCGAGTATTGTTGTAAGTTTTGATTTTATTTAAATTTAAACAAAAGCGACAGCAAGTATTCGCAAAATGAAAATAAAATTCGGAAAATAAAACTTTGGAGGAGAATAGCAGAAACAAAATGACTGCTCGCTTCAGTATACACAAGGTCTTATGAGATACGGTTTAACGCTACGAACTGCAAAGGACAAAAACTACACAAACAGATAATAAGAAAAATTTCAAAAGCTGTAGCCAACACATGAACACATTATGCTATCCATATTCATACGAATGTTAACCACAATTCGAATAAAATTCTTATGGGCTAACGATCCCTTTTGGACAGCGACTTTTGCTTGATATTTTGGACAGGACCAGCCGTTAATGAAGGTGAACCTGGGGCTAGCTAGGATAGTGGTAGCCTTTCAAAGAATTAATCATGTAATCCAATCCGGTAAACAAAATATTACAGTTAATCATATTCCTACATAATGAGAAAGATTTTTTAGATTTAAAAATAACATAAACAGCAAATAACAGAAAATAAAAAAAAAATTTCCCAAGTTTTCGACAGACTAAACACTCTACTCTTAAACGTCAGAAGACCTAAGTGGGAATTAATAAACGGTTTAGGTAGCATTGTAAAAATCATATCTGGCAACATGGATGCCGATGATGAGGAAATAGAATGGAGAAATAGAAAATACAACGAATAATTGCGAAATAAACATTTATAAGATTTATGAATATCACAGATCACACAAAATTCCATCCCATCATATACCCATACCCATCAAAACAAATTTTTAAAATACTAAACTCAGAAGAACACAATACACAATTTTAACAATATATCGACCGACCAATATAGACATATTATATAATCACTTAAATAACATAGCAGAAAGTCTGCTATTCAGCAAATTAAGAATAATGGCAAAATATGTTTTAAATACAGATGAAATTCAAAAAATTAAACAATTACTATCACAGCAAAAGGAAGAAGTTGAATTAGAACACACAAATGCACAACGTTAACACAACGCCAATCTTTAGGAGAAAAATCACAAGCACAGGAACAGTATGAATATTACCAACTAATATCTCTAGCATTCAACAATACCAATTTTATAATACTTCCAAAATATATTGTAGAAAAGATGTTAGAAACTAAGATTTTAAAGACACCGTGTATAAAGTTGGACAAAAATTTTGTATGTGAAACCCCAAACAACAATGATTGCTTAATTATACTGCTAAACGATAAAAAGTCTCCCTGCAACACCATCGACGGGGGAACCAATCAAAGATCTTCGTACCAATAAAGTGCATATTACTCATCTTTAACGCCGAAAATATAAATATTACCTCCGGCTGCATGGCCGACCGTACCTTTAGCGGTTCCATGGTGATACACTTTGAGAAATGCTCTATCTCTGCGGATGGAGTCAAATACGTCGATGCTGCTACAACCATAGATAGCTTTGCCTTCATTGTGGTCATCGTTCCAAGCTAGGGGGGAGAAGTTACCGTGTGGCAGAACCACACTCCCACCAAAACCCCCTCGGGCATCGGCCTAATACGATATCAATGCCATTCGACTCAGACGAAACAAATAGCATTGACTGCAACATTGCAACACTTTGTCCACCACAGCAAATCCAACGGATGTTGGTCTCCAGAATTATTTACACGTCGTCCACATACGCCAGCAGAATGCCGCCTCAACAACATTAAAACTTAGCCATGCATACATACATAATATACATAGATATTAAACAGAAGAGCCTCTGCGAAGGTTTGATAAAATTTAGAATTGAAATAAAACACACTTCTGATTTTGAGTCGGCTATTATTTTTTAATTGCCGAGTTTAATTAAATGCACATGCACAAACGAATAGAGAGCACCAACACCACACAAACGAAAACAAGCTGTGAACTGTAAATTGAGAGCGTGGTTTGAGCAAAAATAGAAACAAATCAAAAACTAAGCAGCGCAACAACAAACAAATATGTGCAAACAAATTTAATTTGGAAATTATAAATTAACAACACGAAAGAGCGAAAAACAGATATCTGGAAATTATTTTAAAATATGGTAAATATGTTTCCGATATCAGCATGTATACTGATAATTCGTTTTTGTGCAATAAGCTTTTGGATAAACACATTTTGATTCCATATAAGTTCCTGCATGCAGTTTTGCATGAAAGTATAAAAATGTTTTAATAAATTGAGATCAAGAAATCCCAAACGCTCCATTTCGTCTTGTGAATTTTATTTAAATTTCAAGGCGCTCTAAGCCATTCTTTGTTCTTTTTTGGCAATGTTACAAGTTATCCCAAACGTTCCAAGTCGTGTTTGTGGATTTTATTCGATTTCCAAAGAATTCCAAGCCATTCATTGAGCTTTTCGGTACTGTTCCAAAAAAATCCCAAACGTTCCGTTTTGTCTTCCGAATTTTATTCAAACTTAGGGCGTTCCAAGTCGTTCCTTGGGTTTTTTCAACGTTCCAAGTTCTCCCGAGCGTTCCATTTCTGCTCTGTGGCTTTTACTAAGTTCCAAGTCGTGCCAAACTAGTCCTTACCATCATAACCGCCTTTTCGTGGGGTTATGCGCGCGAGCCCCCCAAAGGACGACAAAGGGGCGAAGATCACTGCCACGCGCAAATCTTCCATTTTTTCTCCAAGTCCGCGTCAGAGGAGTACCAGTCCTACTACTCCTCCTTTCAAAGCGTTTCAGACCCTTTCTAGTTCTTTGGCTTTGAATTCCGCGCCATTAGGCACGACCTCTCAGCCATGTCGAGCAAGACAAAAAAGGTTCAAGCCACCAGTACCATCTCCACACATTGTGGTAACCGCTCCAAGAGTTACTCGGTCTGAATCCAAAAGGACTCAAGTTGCTTCCACCATAGCGTTGTAGAAAATTATCTCGATCGGCGATTACTTACTTAGTTACTTCATAGTCCGTCGTGATCGAGTTCGAACGTTTGTGGGCAAGAGGTTGAGCAGGAATATGAAAAATGCGAGGCACTCCCAGATAATAAAGCTCTGAGAATTTAGCCATCCAAGCCATCCATGATAAGTGCTATCAAGTTTACGAGCGATGTACGGCTCGATTAGACGAGCTTATCCATGAAGCGTCTGCGCCTACCCCTCCGAACCGTCATGGTACCACCTGCTGTCGACATTCATTGACACAGAGGTCTTTACGGGAGATTACCTGAATTGGCCTACGTTCCATGACTTGTTTACGGCCATCGACATCACCGGTTGCCAAATTTCCGCTGTTGAAAAACTGTACGATCTCCAAGCGAAAATAAATGGTGAAGCCAACCTCATTGTAACAAAGTTCCAGCTTACAAATAATGGTTTTCAAACCGCATGTAACGCACTCAAACAGCGTTTCGTGAACATCCAATTCAGAGCACTTCTTGACCCCGCCATGAGTCCGGAAAGGCATTACAAGATCACCAGAATGCCCTGCAGGCATCCATTCGTGCTTTTGGGCACTGCTAGTCACCACGTGGGGTGGCATGTTCGTTTTCTTCTGTTCAATTAAATTGCCGAGAACCACCCTTTCACTGTGGGAACAATCTCTTGGAGATAAGACTGCCATTCCAGAGTGGCAAACGATGGACGATTGAAATGTTTTGCCTACATTTGAAGCCAAGGTGACCACTAAATCCAAGTCCTGTGATATCTGTTCCCACTTCCTTCAGATGCCGGTGCCAGAAAGGGCGGCATATATAAAGAAAAATTCCCTGTGTCTGAATTGTTTCGCAAGAGGGCATCAAGTGAAAGATATCCCGAGCCAGCATAACTGCTTCATATGCAAGACTTGTCACCATACGCTCTTGGGCCCGACCGGAGAATAGTCCAAAGCCGGTAACACCGTGTACATACTTTCTTCCTCAGACAAGGTCCTCACGAAATAAGTTGCTCACGGCTTCTGAAGCCAATTTTATATTCGAACGAATGTTTCGGCTCATGGAGTTACCGATCCATGTTAGTCCCGCTGTGACAGGCATTAACAAAGGCATTAAAGATCAACAGAACCTTGAAGATTTGTCTCGTAAGTATTCGGTCATCGCATGGACCTCCAGTCCAGATAGAGATAGAAGCTGTCTATCTATCCGAAGTTGCCGATAATTTGCCTTCATGTACGATAGCCACACTACAAGGAATGAATAATATCCAGGTATCTGACCCCTCCTTTAGACTAAAGGCGAAGATCGATCTGCTTCTCGGTATTGACGTCATACCAGCGGTAACTCTGTCCACACCGAAGTGTGCAGCTCTTTAATGGCACAAGAGACGAGATTCGGTTGTGTCATTTCAGGCCCGTTGCAAAGGGTCCCCGTTAGTTCGTGCGCGGCGTTCACCACGAGGGTCGCTTTAAGCAGAGAGGATACTACATGGACTGGGACGAACTTGGGACACATGAGTCAGGTACGGTTTGACGGCAGTAATAAAAACTTTTATTTGCCGCACCATGCAATTTTTAAGCCCGACAGCATCACAACGAAGGTACGGGTGGTATTCAACGCCTCTAGAAAATCCACAAACGGAATAAGTCTTAATGACATACTTTACCCTGGTTCGGTACTTCAGTCTGATCTCACTACTTAGATTGTAAAGTAGCGTTTTTTATGAGTAGTTTTCAATGCCGACATCACAAAAATGTACCGGCAAATTATGTTCGATACAGTTCATACATCATTTCCGAGAATACTGTTCCGAAACAAAGAGGGTCGACTTAGTGATTACGAGCTTAATACCGTCACGATTGGCATTAACTGTGCTTTGTTCTTAGCCATCCGAGTACTTCAACAACTCACCAATGGCCTACAATCCAAATTTCCGTTGGCTAGCGATATTATCAAGTCCTATTTGTATGTCGATTCCCTTTGTGATTCAAGCAAAAGTATTTATGCAAGAGTTTTGGCTACAAAAGCTAAGGTGGGATGCCCAGTGAACTCCATCACAAGTGGCAGGATTTTACAAAGAACTACTCTTTTCTTGACTAGATTCGAATTCCACGGTGGGATCTTCATGATCTGAAGAGTTCTGACATCCAATTCCATTGTTCTTGTGAGGCTTATGGTGCCGCAATTTACGTGCGCGTTATTAATGGCCAAAACATATCGTGCTGCCTTCTTGCAGCTAAATCCAGGGTAGCCCCAGTCAAAAAGGCTCCAAGTCCACGTGCAGTGAAGGCGTCGAAGGAGGAGCGTAGATGTTTGGGAGGAATTGAGTCCTTCCATTACCGAGTCTGTCGCGGAATCCATCCTTTAAAGCGATGTCGGCGCTTCCTGCGGGTGAACGTGGAGAAGAGGATGTGGGCAGTGCTGGCCAACAAGTACTGCGTCAATTGCCTGGCCAACCAACATTCCGAAGGAGCATGCCTGAACGGCGATAGGTGCCGCATATGTGAATAGCACCACCACACGTTGCTCCATTTCCAAGACGACGCACCCCGCGATCCGTCGTGCGCCGCATGACTCCCAAATCCTCTAGATGAAGGACCGCTCCAACGCGAGCGTCCAACTCTAAGTTGACACTGGCCACACTGCTGCAACACCGCAACCCCCATCTGATGCCAACGGCGATAGTACACCGAGACGGAAAAGCTTCGACATGAAGGCCCCTTGTGGATCCATGCGATGGCGTCGTCTCTGACCACGGCCTTCAAGTTGACAGCCGTCAATATTGGACACGAGAAAGCGGTGGTAGCAGTGATCCGGTCCCCGATCAGGATGGCGGTTTGAAGCGATCCTGACGGTGGTCGATGGCCTGTGCTGCCGAACTCCCAGCTCTCCGATGGACCCACAGATTGCCGACAAGTTATTAAGATTTGCTTTTTGAACCGAAACGGAATTGGAACGGAATCTCTAATGTTGGTATATAGGATTAAATGACACGGAACACAAATTTTTAACAGTTAAAAATTTTTCGATTTTTCCTCAACGTGACCCTTCAGCATATATACCCCACAAAGTGCCTGTCAACCAAGGGTATACAGCACAGCTACTTTTGATCGTTTGCTTTGTGCAGGTCTTTTGGCACATGAGCATGTAAAAAATAGTTATATAGATATGAAAATGAACAATTTTATGGAATATGTAAGTAATATAAATGTCATCGGCAAGTCATCGAGGATTATTGGGTTCAAATAAATTCGCTTTTGCCAAAGTTGTTGTTAGAACTAAATTTTCAAGGTCTGAAATGACCATTCTGTTTTTTACTAGGATGGCTTCATAAAAGTGTTCGTGATTGACATTTTCTGTTTTACTTATTCAGTTTATGGAGTTGGTTGTTGCATACAGTTTTTCTTGTAATTTGCTGTTGATCTCGACTTGCTTATTTTCTGACTCTATTAATTGCTTTTGTTTAAATTTGATCTGAAATATTTAAGCTTCTAGCGCTTTTATGATGAACCGTCTTCGTTTCTATTAGCGTGTCGAATTTTCTAATGTCTGTCAAAATAATTCTTTTAATATGATCTTCTTTAATGCATTCAATAGTTTTCCTGGTCTCGTCTGCGTACTGCCGTACTTTTTCCCAACTGTCGCTTCTCCGTGCAGTATCTGTTTGAAGCCTGATTTGGTATAGTCATGTGGTCATTGTCGCGTGTTTCCCAGTATTATTAGTGTCAGTATAAAGTCCGTTCTGTTATATCTGATATTATAAAATAGTCTTATTACTCTAATAGTTGTAAAAGTGTGCAAACCTAATTTTAGAAAAACGATTTTTAAAGGTTCTAGTTTAAATTGTCCCCTTTATGATAACTTTAGTTCCCAGGTCTGCCTCTACAATTCCTTCCTTGTACAAGGGAGTAAGTTTGTTAACAAGGCGTTTGTTTGACTTTACCAAAACTTTGTCACCCCGCTGGTACTTTTTGTCTATTCGTGTTCTGTTTTCGTGCTCCATTTGTTTGTTTTGAGTGTCTTTTATGACTATTGACTATTTGCAATCCCTCTTCTACCGTAATTTCATAAACTGATTCGATTGGTGTTTTCAACACTGAATGGATTCACCCGTTATACTTTACCGTTGCTAGTAGTATAACATCGACAGTGTCGCTAGTCTGGGCTGTTATTTTGTTGCACCGTGCGATCTAAAGTAATGTGCTGTGGAATCTTTACACTTGACCATTAGATGTACTGTGAAGGATTGGGGCATTGACATTTTGTATTTCAAACTCATTTAATAGGAGGGACCTTATTGTTTCAGAATTTATAGACCTTTTATTATCGCAATATATTGTCTTAACATTAGCAAAATAGTTGACTAACTGTAGAATGGCAGGCTTTACGTCAACTATGGCTCTTGATGCTATAGGTTAAACTATCGCAAATTTATCTTTGCAAATCAGAAAGAATCTTTTATCTGTGGAAAAAACGTATATGTGTGAAAATTCTCCTGCGTAAGCCAGTACTGGTGTGGTACCCAGCTTATGTTTTTTGGATGCCTGTCATATTTTGCGACAGAGCAGATCTTGCAATTATCTGCAATTTCTGTGGTCAATTTTCCCATGGTTGCTAAAAAATAGTCTTGCAAAATTTGATCATGTTTTCCTGGGCTGCACGTTGCTCTGTTATGTAACAAAGTGTTTGCAATTTTGTTGCCGGATATAGTTCAATTGCGCTGAATTGCGTTTACGACTTCAGCATTTATTAAATCCTTTAGTGTTTTTTTTAAATGAATAAGGGTTTGATGTGCGTATTATGTGCCTGAACTTACTCTGGAAGAGAACGAATGCCCTTCCCGAAGGGAACTCTGCTTGATCAATCACGATTTGATTTCGAAAACAATTTAAGGGGTTATCGAATACATCAATACTGTAGGTCAGAGACTCTTCGCTGATTCTAAATCTGGTGTTTCGAGAGCGTTGATGTGCTGACGCGAGAGGGCGTCCGCTACAAAATTTTCCTTTCCCGGTTTGTGAATTTGCGCCATGTCCGTCAATATATGCTTCCCAGCGTATTAATTTCGCGTTCGAGTTTTTGTCTGAGACGGCGAAGGTTAACGGCTGATGGTCTGTAAATATGTTTAAGTCTCTTACCCATAAAGGTAGTTTCTCAAGTTCGTTAGTGACCACATATGGCAAGAAGCTCCATTTCGTTGGTCGCAAAATTTCTTTCGTAAATACGCAATTTACGGAATATCATGGTAATTGGTCTATCCTTTTGTGAAAGGACAGCGCCTAGGCCATCACCAGGTGAGTCATCGAATGGTTGTCGATAATCTGTGTAAGCTAAAAAAAACTTCCTCCGATGCTAAAATATCTTTTAGCTTGGAGAATGTCTGCAGTTGTTCTGCAGTAAACTCGATTTTTATTTTTCGGGGCATCTTTTGCTAACTTTTAAATTTTCGCACTTTAAAATACCTGCGGGACCTGCGATAACATGTATAATGCATGTTCTACACATCTTTTCCTTAAGGATGTCATCGATGGCCCTCTGAAAGATACTGGGAGCATTTTTGAGCACGAAGGGGAGTCTGTAGAATTCATACTTTCCATTATTGACAGAAAAAGCAGTTTTATTCCTGTATTTTTCTGCTAGTGATTTGATGAAATCCCGATTTAAGATCCAATGTTGTGAAACATTGGGCCTTTCCTGGGCCTTTTTAGGGTACTTGTCATCTGTAGTATTTTGATTTTGTTTCCTAAAGTCAATTACTAGCCTCTTTTTGTCGACCATTAGGTCGGATTATTATAAGAAACTTTGAAGGCCGTTGTTTAACTTCTGCGTTGACAAAGTCCGTAACGCCCATTGGGAGTGGGTAAAGTTTAGAGTATACCGGTTCCCCATTTGTTTGTATAGTTTTTATAGTGTTTATGTTATATGGCAGAACCTCACCAGGATCTGCAAACACTCCTACTCTTTTGTCCATCATCTTGTTGAAAAACTTATGTATAGCAGCCGGGACGTCTGTATCGTCAATATAAATGAAATTTGCTTGTGAGCAACGAGTAAAATTAATGGACTCTGATCGATTTTTAGTAATTATGTGGTTGTTTAATAGATCGATATTTACTCCGACCTTTGTTAAGAGGTCAAAACAAATTATGCCGTCAAAATCTTCTGGGATATTTATCAAAAAGACCGAAAATATATATTTATGTGCTTTAAGACCGAAAATATGTATTGGACATTTTTCCGTTACCTTTGAGGTCCCATGTATGGATCTGACATTAAAAGATTTTTTTTCGGGGGTAATGAATATTAGTACGGCCATTGGTTGAATATAATCTTTTACAGCCCTCGTATCGATAAGTAGTTTGATTGTTTTTTCTTCTACTGATTTTGTTGTGGCTTCACTTTATTGTTTGGTTTTTCTTGAACCCTAGTGTTATGGGGAGTTTTTCTATATGCCCCCTGGCTGTTTTCTGAGCCCTTATTCTGATTAGTATTAATTCGAAAATTTTGATTTCTTTGAGCCCTTTTTTCATTAGCCCGCGCAAAGCTTTCAGCGGAAGCTGCGTAGTCATGGCTAACTTCGGCTCCGTACGCTAATGCTGGCGCAGTGGGTAAATCTTTTGGCTTTGCTGGCAATACTACTGCCCTGAGGGATTTCTTTAGTCCCGACACAAAGAAGTGTAGCGCATCGGACCTAAACTGCTCATTAGCCACGTTTACTGATGCTGTGTCATAATTCAGAAGGGTCAATGTTTTTTCTACCTCGTTATAGTATTGAGACAGCGACTGCTCTCAAAGCCGTAGGGTTCCAAATTTCTGTTGTATAACGCGAATGGGAGTTTTATCTGCGTAAGTAAAGTCTAATCGAGCATTTTTATCAGAGTTGTACGACGCTAGAGTAAAACTAGCGACTCCTTTTACTTTATTCTTAATTATGTCTATTGCTTGGTAGTGGACGGAGCTGCCCCTATAAGGTCGAAATAGCTCATATGCGAATGAAGCTGCGGAGCGCCATGAAATATACTCGTTTTGATTGTCATCGAAATTTGGCAAGGATCTTACGATATCTAATGGTTCCCTATACTCTATGCCTGGGATGATTTTGGCATCCCTATAGACCTCCCCCACCGGGGCTGGTTTTAAACCTTCTAACTGAGTCCTTAAAGACTCCATTTCTTGGTTTAACTGTTGTGTGAAAGTAGACTGTATCTGTGCAGCCTGATGGTCAAGCGCAGTCTGAACTGCCACTTGTACTATTTTCATCACCTCCTCTGTTGTTGGCTTTTTGTAATTTTCGTTCACTTGCTAACTGATGCCTCCTATAAAAGCTTAATAATTCAACGTCACTACTATCGCTGGGAACAAAGATTCCGTTTAATAATGCAAATTGTTTTTGTAATGATTGGTGCAAAATTAAGGTTTCGTACAAGCAAAGAATGTCTATTGATTGAATGACCATTTTTGTTAAATAACCACCCTTAGTTCCAAGTGATTTATTAAATTTTCGACAATCCACGATTAATTATATTTAAACAACAAAAATCTCACTTACATTTTAATTTTTCTGTTGATGAATTCTTTGATGAATTCTTTTGGTGGAGTTCTTTTTTTTTCGTTTGTTGTGGCTGCTTCTTCTCCTCTTCAATTTGTTTCTTCGCCGCCTACCAGTCCAGTGACGTGACTTTGTTCTTTGATTTTATTTTTGTAGTAATAATTTTTTCACTACAATGTTCAAAACTTTTCAAAATTTTTTCATTTTATTTCAATTCTATTTTCACTTAGAATTGTTTTTAAACTTTTAGGCACTTTTAGTTTCCGTTGGTCGCCGGTAATATACATAAATGTTTGTTTATTCACTTATTTGCGACCTATGGTCAGAATGACAGAAATATTAAAATACTAAACCTCGGATTCCGCGTATGTCACTTTTATTTATTCAGAAATATACCGATCTGGTTTCGATGACGAGATTAGCTCGTACGTATGCTGTCGGCTAACCCAGCATGAAGTCCGCTGCCAGATCATTTTTCTGCCGTCATACAGTGAGGCCGTTGCTCATTTTACAATACAACAATCATAGCTTCTAAACCGATAGAGCGATTTGAAAAATATTAAATGTTGGATCTCTGTGGTGTTTTAATATTCAAGGTCAAATTGAAAAAATATCTTCAAACATGTTTTCCTCTAAAATTTGAATAAAACACGTTTTTTCCTTTCACAAATAAATTTTTTTTATTGTTTTTAATGACTATATAACGTTTTTTAATGTTTAAATTCGATTCTAAAACAAAAATACAATTAATTTTTAAAAATTTGTTGCATATTTATTATTGATGGCTAGTTTTATTGATCAGTCTTTTTTGTATACTTGGAGCAGCGTTACACCCGAATTCCCACTGTCGTCCATCTACCATTTGTGTGGTGGATGGTTCATACCGCGTTGCTAGCCAAAGAAGACTGGTCAATGAAAGTATATGCATTGGCCAGAGGTGTTTTAATAAAAAATCTGATGTCCGCGAAAAAACGAAAAAAGTCGTAGGATGACAGCTAAATAGCACAGTTATCCGATTTTTGGCAAATTTTGCAGAGTCATTAATATGTATATTAAACTAATGAATATTAATTTAAGAATCCCTTCAAAAGCAAAGAAGTTATTGATAAAAGTCACTCTTCTTCCTATGGAAACGGTATACATTGAGAAATATTCATTTTTATGACCTGTAAGCAATGAAGTTATTGAGAAAAGTCACTGTTCGTGACTACCATTAGTATGGGATATATAAGAAACAGTAGTCCGATCAAACTGAATACGATACGGCAACAGTGTTGACAAATCAGATTTTTTCCCGTCAAATCAGTTTTTTTTAAAGTCCAATCGCGGAAAGTAAAATCCTATACATCGGGCAGCGCACATTCTGTTTTTTTTTTCAATATAAATTGTAAGATACCAGTTATTTATGAATTATGTTAAATGGTTACACATATATCGATGGCAGTATTTCTCAGTATCGATTGTCAGTATGTGGAAAATATCGAAATGTGGCCTAAGGCCACATTGGAAGTAAGCTTCTCTCTCTTCCGGTGACACTGAACCAAGATAGACGCACTAGCTGCAATAGAAAAAATAAATCTTTCGACATCCGTGAATTGGATATCGTTTCACTTAAATAATTAGCATTTTATAAAATAGCTTTTTTTACACGTTTTTTCGACTAAACAATTTATTATTTTTTCCGATTGAGTTGAGTTTGATTGTTGAGTTGTTCATTGTGGTGAAATTAAAACGAAAAATTTCAGTACTGATGATGACTAAACTAGTTCATTCAATTGAACTTGTTATAAAGGCTTCGATATAATTCTATATTTTTTTTGCAAATTATTAATTGTGTGTGTAAGCTGAAAGTGACAACGCTGAAAGTAAGTGACAATGCCAAAAGAAATGAACAAAAATGCCGGGTTATGTTGCTTAACAGTGACGAATTCAAAAACTCGCTGCTGAAAGACATCAATGCTTGCATAACAGTATAAATTTTGATGTTGGGTCCGTCCAATGGTTCCTGTAGGGGATAACCGCTGATAGGATCCAACTCAGAAGATGTTTTAGGTTGATTATGGTGAGATACAATATGTATCTGCATTACTGTCCTTGTGGCTCAGCAATATATTTAAGATTATTAAATGTGGTTACGGCCAAGTGCCGGAGTAATGTGTCTTAAGCGATTATACAAAACTGAATATGTTGAAGGCAATAAAAGAGAACGAAACCTAAGTACATAAATGGGAATATGAATCTAAAGCTAAATACATGAGTGGGAATATGAATCTAAAGCTAAATACATAAGAAGTAAATATGTAAGGCGTATGGTCATGCTATGAGCTCTGGGTCAGACGCTGTGTCAGCGTATTTATGCTTATGTGGAATTCGTCACATCGACATTGCAGCTGCACAGATTCCTATAAGACTTAGTGCGGGGGCAGTTTGCTAGATTCTTTGTTAACTTCTTTCCTTCTAAATTCATTGCCGTCCTTGGTGATGCATGACTCTTGGACGAATCTTTGCAATTTAGCAGCTGACTTCCTCTGGTACCGGCAATGACCAGCTACAGAGCAAGAATTTTACAAATATTCTGATTGCGAACCATACCTTGTGGGATCCGTTGGATGTCATATCCTAATTCAGCTCCCTGATGGCGTTTAAGTTGATTTCATTCATTCGCTGTAGCAGAGGTAGACTTAACACATGATCGTGTCCCGTTATATGTAGCAAAGGGGAAGACGGAATGCCAGGAACCTTGCTTATGATCTTGTTGTGGTTGACGTACATGGTTCCGTTTATGATAGCGCTTTTCTCAAACGTTGTAAGATGGGCTCCGTTGACGTGTAACGTAGGGCCATCATCTACGCTGATCTCGCAAGCTTGTTGACAATAATTATCCCTTCGTCAACCCTTGGCCTTCAGGTGACTGGGCTGCGTACGGCATATAGCTGATTGCCCTTAATGTAGTCCGAGAGCGCATGTGTCAGGCTTAGCCAGTTTGCAAAATGTAACGTGATTGTTGGTAACGGATTCTGTGACCGCCTTCACTCCGTCGTCGCATTCCGCCACTATGTTGTCGTGTATCTGTAGTATGGTGTCCTCATGTATTACAGGGAAAATAATGACCTTCTTACATAAAAGTTTAATTCTAGAGTAATCTATAATTATGTGAATGGTGCTATCGGACTGAAATATTTTTATGTTGGACACTCCCATTAGACTCACTATGGAGACTGTTGTGAACTGTTCGGTAACAATAGATTTTAAATCTTCCTGATCAAAAATAGCTGGGTTTATTAAATTAGATTTGGCAAGCGTGACAGTAAGCATAAGGTCCTGAATTTCTGTAATTAGCATTCTATTTCTTGCTAGTAACGTTTCGTATAAGAGTGTGGTATCGGTAATTTAAACATTTCTGGATTGTATTATTTTATTAACAGTTTGTATAAGTAATTTGCCTTTGAGTTTCTGTGTTAATTATTATTTGTCTATTGTTAGATTGAATTAGCTGTGCTTCTGTTATTTTAATTCTTTCCAAATCTGCCGCATCAGATGTTCCTGCCACAACCTTTAGCGCTGTACCCAAGAAATCTAGACTTCTTGCTATCCTGTGGTGTATCATTAACGAGGACAAAAGATTTTTAACATGTTTTATGTCTACTTCTATAAATTTTCGTGTTCGTGAATGGAAATAGCTCATCCAGTTTTATAGTATCGTCTATGATTTTCGTGAATTCGGTCAGGTTAGTCGAGTGCCTTAGATAGCTGCGTTGCTCTCATATTAAAACATTGCCATTGGGAATGTAATTTGCATTGGAGTAGTCGGTAATGCGTGCCCCTGCTGCGGCTATGCCGAAGTAATCATCTCTGAATTAAACGATGCCTTGTTGTCACAATAAATTGTCTTTATTTGTGGAAAAATATTGACCAACTGCAATATGGGGATAGTAATAGCCGTTATTGTTCGGGACAATAAGGGTTGTACAACAGCAAATTTGGAAAACTTGTCCATGCAGGTCAGGAATAGCTTGTGGTCAGTGGGGAATATATCGATTGGCAACATTTTGCCGGGATAAGACGGAATGGGCGTTTCCGCAAGTTCTTGTTTTTTTTTGTTTGACGATCGTACTTAGCTGTAGTGCAGACTTTGCAATTTAAAACGATTTCATTGGTTAATTTAGCCATTTTTGGGAAGTAATCCTCCCGAAGTATTTGTTTGATATTTGATATATGCGCGATTATGTTCGATATTAACTATCTGAATTTTATCATCTTTGTTGGTTTTATCAGTTACCATTTTTTTGCAATGCCAACACTTTGTTGTGGGGAAAAGTCGCACCAATTCATGTTGAAAGGCAGCTAATGTAGGAAGATCACAATGGAAAGCATTTACAACATCACGGTTCACTACAAGCTTTAAGGATTCAAGGAGATCGTTCTTGTCCGTGAATTGTATCACAAGTTGTAGCGCGCCTCTTCTAGGATTATTTGGTTCCTAAAAAGATTAACAGGCATGTCCGTTGTCTCGATTGTGTAGGTCAAGGAAAGCTCACTGTGGACGGTGGCAGCACATGATTGTATTTCGTCTTGTAGGGGCATTCACATTTTGCCGTAATAAGGCATCTGCCACCAGGTTTTCTTTCCCTGGCTTGTAATGAATTTGAGCGTTTCGTTCTTCAATAAATGCCATCCACTTTTTAATTGTCGCATTTGTGTTTTTTTGTGACACAGAAAATGTGAGCGGTTGGTGGTCTGTAAAAATGTGCAATTCTCTGGTTCCATACAGGTAGTTCTGTAATTTTCCAAGAGCCCACACGATTGCCAACAACTGCCTTTCATTGGTGGCGTAAAATGACTCACTTTGCTTTAATAATCGCGATATCATTGTTATTGGCCTCCCTCCCTGAGACAACACTGCTCCAATCCCGGTTGTGAGGTTCTCTGATGCCATAATGTTTTTGAAGCGGTCAAAGGCGTGACGTTGCGATTCATCAAAGTCAATTGGAACCTTTTTGGACTTTTCCATTTTCGCCTTTCAGTTTGTCGGTTAAGGGTCTCGCGATTGATACGAAATCTTTAATAAATGCCCTGTAATAACTAGCAAGGCCCAAAAATGATCTTAGTGCATAGAGGCTCTTTGGCTCGGGGTACTCCTGAATTGCCTTGACCTTTTCGGGATCATTTTTTGTTCCTTCACTGGAGACGATGAAACCCAAATATTCGACGCTTTCTTTAAAAAATTTTGTCTTTTCTTTCGACACTCTCATGTTGGCTTTGTAAAGCAGTTGGAGCACAGTGTCAACGTGTTTGACATGCTCGACTTTATTTTCATAAAATATTAGCGACAGAATTCATATTTCCCGCTGTTTGTTGAGAACGCCGTTTTCAGCTAGAAAATTTGATGGTACCCGGATTTTACCGGTCGGCAATGGTCCGCTCGTTTAACTTTCGAAAGTCAATGACGAGTCGTTTGTTTTTGTTACCATTTGAATCAAAGCCTTTTTTGTCAACAACCCATGCAGGACTGTTGTACGCAGACCGAGATGGTCTTATAATGCCTTCTTTCACATCTGAGAGATTTCGTTGTTAACGAAATCGGCTACACCCATAGGTTATGGGTAAAGCTTGGAGTACACTTCTTGGTTGTCTATCTTGTGAATTGTGGCAATGACTGCAGTGTTATATGGCAATGCCTCGTTAGAGGTCGAAAATGCGCCGATCCTGTTCAGTATTACATTTTTAAATTCCTTTCTTACTATCAGGAACTGTTATGTCATCAATGCGTGTGAAATTAACACTATCGCAAGTATGGAGTTGTAATGCTTCTGTCGTATTGCCATATGTACTAATACCGCTGTGTAAGTTTAGGGTTACCCCTGCCTGCGTTAGCAGATCGAAGTCTATTATGGCATCATAAGTATCAAGGGTGTCTAAAATGAAAAACCGGACATTCTTTCCGAAAATTCTCATGAAGCAGAGTTCACAGTAAATGGGGTGTCGACAAGTGTTACATAATTCTTTGCCGCCCCAGTGTCGATTAGGATTTTTAGTGTTCTACCAGCCAACTGTCGCTCGACGAACGGCAATCGGGAGCGTTCCCTAAAAAATTTAACAAATCATTGTCAGGTATAGAGTCGTTCTCATCGCTAGCATCTGCGACTGCGGACTCTGCTATACGCGCGTATTCTTGGTCTTGGGCCGAGTTTTTTTGAGAAATGTTGTTAACTTTCTGGCGACTCTGCCCGGTCATACGCTCTGATGCGTTCTGTCTTTTTTGAGATTCGCCGTAAGTGGCGCTACTGTGGGCTTTACCCCAACTAGTCTGCTGTCTCAGCTCGGAAACTGATGGATCAACATCCATCGGTTGTACTTGGTCTAGGGCTCGACTTTGTTCGGGGTATATTTTTTACCTGTTCTCCTGTAAAGTGGGAGTTTTTCTGAAAATGTTTTCCCTGTCTGGGCATTGGGCGATTTCCTTGCCTGTTATTTTCCCCTGGGTGGCTCCTATCTTCAATTGCTTTAGCATACGTAGCAGCGAATATGCTCCTTTCTTTGTCTCAGCCTCGCGAGCCAGTGCTAAGGCCGACGGCAAATCTTTGGTCTGTGCTGGTATAACCAGTGCCCTAATAGGCCTCCTCAGGCCTGACATGAAGGTGTGCAGCGCATCACTCATAATTTCTGTATTAAGAATGACAGCTAATTGTTCCTCATGCGTCATGGCAATTTTATTCGTGATAAGCGTGAGTTTTTTCTCAACCTCATCATAGTACTGCATTAAGTCTAGGTCGCCTTCCTGACCATTTCTAATTGATACCTGAGAACGCGCAGAGACGTTTTATCGGCGTATGAGCAATCAAGTTTAGCAATGATTGCATCGAAATTTAGCACAGTATTATGTGAGGTAAGCCGCTTTCGGCACCGCTTTCGCAGCTTCCAGTCTAACCTCACATCTAATGCTGGGGTCAATTGTTACGCTTTCGTACACCTGCACTTGGGGAGCTTCTATTTTAAGTGAGCTTACTTGGTTTCTCAGATGTTCGAGTTCGGCGTGAATCTCGCCTCTTATGCGTTGTTCTTGTGAGTTAAGCGCGGTGCTGACTGCGCACTCTATTATGGCTTTTAACATTGGTGGATCCATTTTTGTTTGATCGAGTGCCTGTGTCCTAGCTTGTATTATAGTATCTTCGTCGCTATCAGATTCTTTTTTAATGTTCCTATAGGACCAACTCATTGGCATTTGACTAACACAGTGTCTTGGTCGAAATAAATCTAACAATAGAACTGCACACATTCAAACTCACAATTAAATTCAATC